>CM064326.1:1082389-1649935 GCA_032595735.1 Pelochelys cantorii | reverse complement strand
AGTAAAGCGTCACAGCCTTACAGCTGCACTGGGAACACTGGTCTTTCCTCTGATGAAACTGGGTTCAATGGTTGCAGTGTGGAGCCCTGGCACCTCCTCGCTTCCTGGCAGGCTAACGGCAGGAAAGAGCCCTCATGACCAGCCAGAGACCTGACATGCCGCAGAAAGAGGGGACAGCATCTGTGCAGGGACACGCAGTTGCCCCCTCAGCTCTTTCCTCGCGTCTTATTCCACGAAGCTTGAGCCAAAAGCTGGCTACAGCCTCAGGACTGGGCTTTGTGTTGTACATTTGTTAGAACCGTTCCTCCTGAAGGACCCAGGGACACTGAAATGCAGCCACCTCTGGGCTGGTGCATATCACTGGGGGGAGGTGTAAGTGGGACATTAGGAAAAACAATTTCCCTAGGAGAGTGGTGAAGCACTGGGATGGGTTTCTAAGGGTGGGGTTCCGCTTGACAAAGCCCTGGCTGCAATGATTTAGTCGGGGCTGGTCCAGCTTTGAACAGGTGGTTGGAGTTGATGCCCCCCTTGGATTGTGTGAGTCTATGGAGGGGTGTGCGTGCTCAGAAAAGAGGGGAGTTTCGCCAGAGATACAGGAGCAAGCTTACCTCTGTGGCAATGACCCAGGGGTGTTTAATGGCTCTGCAGAGAACATGGTTCACTCTGCATTCATCATGCCTACGTAGGTCTGGGTTCGTGGAGCAGGGGAGCTCATCAGAGATGGGATCTCTGAATTCGGAGACTAAAGAGTCTTCCCCGAGAATCCCCCCCAAAGCAGCCGCATCCTGCACCTCTCTCAGCCCAGCATCTGCAGCAGCGTCCCACGCCAAGAGCCGGCACAGGGCTGGGCACTGTTCAAATAGCTCTGTGCTGTGCCAGGGGGTTCACTCAGCCCCTAGGGGAGAAGTGGCATCTGGATGTAACCAACTTGGAGACTGGGATATTCATCCAGCTTCAGGCATGAAGAGCAATTAAAGGACCTTCCCACAGGGAGAGGAGAACTCTGGGCTCTGGGCTCAGCCACAGAGGAATTGGCTGCTCCGTGATTACTTGAACATGACATTTGGTTAGTGAGAAAGTTAGACACCAGGCCTGGGACTGCACAGAATGTGGCACCTGTGAGCACCCAGGGAGGGGGGTGGGCAGGAGACAGAGCCACGTGGAGAAAGGTGGCTATGGGCAGGCACAGGCCTTTTCTGCAGGCCCACGGGGCTGTCACAGAGGGGCCGGAGCGCAGCGACTCTCCTCGGTCACTCTCCTCACACTGGGCAGCACCTTTCCTGCAGAGCCGTGAAAGTGCCTAGCACAGGGAAGTCCCTCTGAACACACCCTCGTGTGGTGCGACACACGGACCCACAGCCTGTCAGTGCTCGTGGAGAGAGTGACAGTCACAGCCAGAGCCCTGAGTGACCCGCCGCAAACATTATCAAAGTCTAAGGCCGATGCCCTAGAAGAGTGAGGGGCAGCCTAGGCTAGGGAATGAGCCACATGTCACCACTGAGAACAGTTGACCCTAAAGGAGCACTCAGAGATGATAAAGTCATAGCGGAGAAGCTGAGTGAATTCTTTGCTTCGGTCTTCACGGCTGAGTGTATTGGGGAAATTTCCAAACCTCAGCCATTTTTTTTAGGGAACAAATCTGAGGAATTATCCCAGATTGAAGTGTCAGTAGAAGAGGTTCAGAACAAATTGATAAACTGAACAGTAACACGTCACTGCGACCAGATGGCATTCACCCAAGGATTCTGCAAGAACTCAAATGGGAAATCGGGGAACTATTCACTCTGGTTTGTAACCTGTCCTTTAAATCACCTTCCGTACCTAATGACTGGAAGATAGCTAAGGTGATGCCAATATTTCAAAAGGGCTCTAGAGGTGATCCTAGCAATTACAAACCAGTAAGTCTAATGTCAGTACCGGGCAAATTAGATGAAACAATAGTAAAGAATAAAATTGTCAGACATATGGATGAACATAATTTGTTGTGGGAAATCAACATGGTTTCTGTAAAGGGAAATCCTGCCTTACTAATCTGCTGGATTTCTTTGACAGGGTCAGCAAATACGTGGACATGGGGGATCCAGTGGCTATAGTGTACTTGGATTTCCAGAAAGCCTTTGACAAGGTACCTCACCAAAGGCTCTTACGAAAAGGAAGTTGTCATGGGATAAGAGGGAAGGTCCTATCATGGATTGAGAACTGGTTAAAAGACAGGAAACAAAGGGTAGGAATAAATGTTCAGTTTTGCAAGTGGAGAGAGGTAACTAGTGGGGTCCCCTAAGGGCCTGTCCTGATACCAATCCAATTCAACTTATTTATAAATGATCTAGAGAACGGAGTTAACAGTGAGGTGGCAAAATTTGCAGATGATCCCAAATTTCTCAAGATAGTTAAGACCAAAGCAGACTGTGAAGAGCTTCAAAAAGATCTCACCAAACTAAGTCTACGTCTAGACTGCACAAATTTTTCAACAGAGGCTTTTTTGAAAGTATCTTTTGAGAAAGCATCTGTCAAAAAAGAACATCTAGATTACATTATGCGGATTGAAAAATCGATCTGCTTTTTTGAAAAAGAGCATCCAGACTGCCAGACGCTCTTTTAAAAACAAAAGGCACCCGGAAGTGCTTCTGTCAGGGCATGGGGGCAGCCTTTATTTCCAGGTGCTGCTGCCTGCCCTTTGCAGAGACGCGTGTTTAAAGGGATCCCCCTGGACAGCCGTTGCTCTGCTCCTGCCTCTGGCTTGTCGACCTCCTAGAGGGAAAGCAAAGTTGCTGCAGTGCTTGCTCTGGTTGCCCTGCTTCCTCGGACCCCACAGCTTTCGAAAGAACGTGGTTGCAGTCGAGACGCAGGGGAAGTTTTTTCAAAAAAAGGCCACTGTTTTTGAAAAAACCCCGTAGTCTAGACACAGCCCTCGTGGAGAGGAAAGGGGAGGCCATCCTGCCAGGATGGGGGACAGGTGCTGATGGTGAGGAGAGGCCATTTGAGCAGCCCTGGATGGCTGCCATCGGCCAGGCTCACCAGGCTGGTGTCCAAATCCGAGAGGCCCCGAGGGAGAGATTCTCAGAAGGAGCCCACTGACTCTCGCCAGGGCCTCCCCCATGGGGGGTTTGGCCTGCCCCCCCCCACCTGTCCCTCCACTACGCTCACCCTCTTCCCATTAAGAAGACATGCAGACCCGGTTTTCTTTGGAAACAGAATTTTTTTATGAGAAACACTAGCAGAAAAGGTGTGAACTGTGAATAAAAAGCACCTTTCTCTTCTTACCATTCAACTGTTTATAAACAAAGTAAATCTGTCACTCGGAAATAAAGATTTTGTTCCATAAGTGAAATGTCCTTTCACTGGGGTGGTAGTTGACTGAAAATCTGGAGGGGGGAGGGGGCTCACGTAGGCCGCTGCTTCCCTGATCGCAGGGTCCTGCCACCTTCTTGCGTCCTGGCATCG
This sequence comes from Pelochelys cantorii, assembly GCA_032595735.1. Taxonomy (NCBI): domain Eukaryota; kingdom Metazoa; phylum Chordata; order Testudines; family Trionychidae; genus Pelochelys; species Pelochelys cantorii. The sequence continues at coordinate 1,646,491 of CM064326.1, read as the reverse complement.
CCACGGCCTTGGGATCGGGTGGAGCGAGAGCCAGTCTTGGCCTGGGCTGGGGGGGAGGGTGCAGCTGCTGGGCCTGTGAGGGTTCGGGAGCAGGATGGGCTGGGGGGGAAAAGGGGTCTGGAGGGGCTGGGGTAAGGGAGGGTTGGATGGGCTGGGGGAAGGGGATGCTGGAGGAGCAGGGGGAGTGGGGTCTGGCGTGCAAAAGGAGCGGTGCCCGTGACGGGGGCAGGCAAGGTGACGAGCTCCCTCATTGTGGCACAGATGTCCGTGCGCTGCTGGACCAGCTCGTCCAGCAGCCTGTTGCGCCACTCGGCCTCTGCCTGCATCCTCTGCTGGAGGGTCCTGTTCTGGTCCTGCAGGGCCACAACGTGCTCCCTCAGCAGGTCTGTGTAGACCCACCAGTGCCTGCGGGTGCCATGGGTCCGGGATGGTGGTGGGGCGGGTGTGATGCTCTCCTGTTGGGTAAAGGGTCCGGCTGTGGAGGAAAAGAGGAGGAGACAATCACTGTCTGTGTGCACCCCGCTGTCCCCGAGGGCATGCCATGGCTCTCAGGGGCTCTCCTTTGGACAGGAGAGACTCGGGTGTTCCACGTGAAACCGCGTGTGAGTTGGGCAGTGGCCAGAAAGCCTCACAGGGGCCCCACCATGGCAATGGGGTTAGCTGGCCCCCCCGCACTGCCAACCCGCCCGTGTGTGGTGACCCCTCAAAGCACTCACCTGATGATCCCCCCCTGATGTCCATGGACTCCTGGGAGGCCTCTGGGCTCTGGAGGACCGGCTCCTGGGAGAGGGTCCCTGCTGCCTCCTCTTCCTCCTCCTCCTGCTCCTCTGGGTGCAGGTCTCCCGCCTCGCCTGCCTGGTCGTCCTCCCTCAGGGGTCGGCCCACGATGTGGTGGGTAACCCGGACTCCACCACACGCAGTGGACTCTGGGCTTCCCCACCGCCCAGGATCTGTTCCAACTCCTGGTAGTACGGGCAGGTCTCGGGGGCTGCCCCGGAGCAGGAGCTCAGGTCCCAGGCCCTGGCATATCCCTGCCACAGCTCTTTTACCTTGGCCCTGACTTGGGCCATGATGCGGGGGTGATGCCCTTTGGTGGCCAGTCCCTGGCCCAGGTGCTCATATATGTTCGCATTCCTGCAGCGTGTCTGCAGGGCCTGCAGGGCTTCTTCCTAGGACCAGAGCTCCAGGAGGTTTTTTTTATTTCTGGCCCTGACCAGGCTGGTGCCTGTCTTTTGAGGCCCCTGCGTGGGTTCTCCTCTCTGTCTTGAGAAGGGCCAAGGGGACCTGCGGCTGGGACATAGCTGGCATGGCTGGCACAGGTGCTCTGGCTAGCTTCCGGACAGCTAGGTCTGTCTGGAGGCCTGTGCCTTTAAGAGGCTGCGGCCAGGAACCACAGAGTGTTCTACATGTAAGGGCTAGACTGTCCACCAGGGCTTCTTCCTGGAGGCCTTTCTTTTCGAAAGAACTGGCTCCCTGAGTCCACACACATTTTCTCGACAGATCTCTGTTGAAAAAGGCATTCTTCCTCGTAAAATGAGGTTTACCACTGTCGACAAAACCATCACGTTCTGTCGATTTACTGTCGACAGAACGCAGCGGTAGTCTAGATGCAGGTATAGTTATTTTGAAAAAAGGCCACTTTTTTTAAAAAAACCCATGTAGTCTAGACACAGCCTTTCTTTGGTGAGACCTTTTGGAAGCTCTTCACAGTCTGCTTTTGTCTAAACTAGCTTGAGCAGTTTGGGATCATCTGCAAATTTTGCCACCTCGCTGTTTACCCCTTTTTCTAGATCATTTATAAATAAGTTGAATAGGATGGGTCCCAGGACTGACCTTTGGGGGACGCCGCTAGTTACCTCTCTCCACTCGCAAAACTGACCATTTATTCCTACCCTTTGTTTCCTGTCTTTTAACCAGTTCTCAATCCACGAAAGGACCTTCCCTCAGATTTGTCACCTAAAAAGAATGGCTCAGGTTTGGGAATCTCCCCAATATCCTCCGTTGTGAAGACTGAAGCACAGAATTTATTTATTGTTTCCGCAGTGACTTTATAATATCTGAGTGCTCCTTTAGGGTGCAGCAGAGAGAAACCAAAACGATTTGGGACTGGAGCACATGGCCTATGAGGAGGGGTTCATGGCCTTCAGGTTCTGAAGTCTGCAGAAGAGAAGGGTGAGGGGGGATCTGAGAGCAGCCTGCGACTCCCGGAAGGGGGTTCCAAAGAGGATGGAGGGAGGCTGTTCTCGGTGGTGACATGTGGCTCATTCCCTAGCCTAGGTAGCCCCTTACTGTTGTAGGGAATCGGCCTTAGACTTTGATAATGTTTGCGGCGAGTCACTCGGGGCTCTGGCTGTGACTGTCACTCTCTCCACGAGCACTGACAGGCCACCTCTCCTGTGGCTCCGTGTGTCGCACCACACGAGGGTGTGTTCGGAGGGACTTCCCTGTGCTAGGTGCTTCCACGGCCCTGCAGGAAAGGTGCTGCCTGGCATCAGGAGAGTGACCGAGGAGAGTCGCTGCGCTCCAGCCCCTGTGTGACAGCCCTGTGGGCCTGCAGAAAGGGCCGATGCCTGCCCGTAGCCACCTTCTCCACATGGCTCTGTCTCCTGCCCACGCCCCCCCCCCCTCTCCGGCCGCTCACAGGTGCCACATTTTGTGCCGACCTAGGCCTGGTGTCTAACTTTCTCACAAACCAATGTCATGTTCAAGTAAACACGGAGCAGCCAATTGCTCTGTGGCTCAGCCCAGAGCCCAGAGTTCTGCTCTTCCCGTGGGAAGGTCCTTTAATTGCTGTTTATGCCGCAAGCTGGATGAATAGCCCAGTCTCCAGGCTGGTTACATCCAGATGCCGCTTCTCCCCTAGGGGCTGAGCGAACACCCCTGGCACAGCCCAGAGCTATATGAACAGCGCACAGCCCTCAGCTCTCAGTGCGGGACGCTGCTGCAGATGCTGGGCTGAGAGAGGTACGGGAAGTGGCTGCCTGGGGGATGGTCCAAGAGAAGACTCTTTGGTCTCTGGATTCAGAGATCCCATCTCTGATGAGCTCCCCTGCTCCACAAACCCAGACCTGCGCAGGCATGATGAATGCAGAGTGAACCATGTTCTCTGTAGAGCCATTAAACACCCCTGAGTCATTGCCATAGAGGTAAGCTTGCTCCTGTATCTCTGGCCAACCCTCCCCTTTCCTGCGCACGCACACCCCTCCATAGACTCATACAATCCTAGGGAGGCATTGACTCCAACAACCTGTTCAAAGCTGGATCAGCCCCAACTAAATCTTTGCAGCCAGGGCTTTGACAAGCCAGGACCCTCACCCTTAGGAACCCATCCCAGGGCTTCACCACGCTCCTAGGGAAATTGTTTTTCCCAATGTCCCACCTACACCTCCCCCCAGTGATGTGCTCCAGACCAGAGGTGGCTGCATTTCAGTGCCCCAGGGGTCCTTCAGGAGGAAAGGATTTATCAGATGCAGAATCCAAGGGCCAGTCCTGAGGCTGTGGCCAGCATTTGGCTCAGGCCTCACTGAAGCAAAACTCCCCTTGGAATCAGAAGTGAGGAAAGAGCTGAGGAGGCAGCTGCATGTCCCTACACATACGCTGTCCCCTCCTTCTCTGGCATGTCAGGGCTCTGGCTGGTCCTTGGGGTTTGTTTCTGCCGTTAGCCTGCTGGGAAGCGAAGAAGTGCCAGGGCTCCACACTGCAACCACTTATCAGCAGAGGCAAGACCAGTGTTCCCGGCGTCTCCCTGAAGCGCCATGGCCATGCTGCTGTGATGCTTTCAGTGCCCACAAGCCCTCAAGCCAAAGTCAGAACAGCCTCCGGCCTGGATGTGCCAGCACTGGGAGTTGGAGAATCCACTCCTTCCCCTCCTACTTTCTCTGAAGGGTGAATCACACTCAGGGCTCAGCCATTAATCCGGATTTCCAGCTGTAATTTGTCTGGCTTCAGCCTCCAGCCTTTGGGCCTGACGCTTTTTATCTCGATGAGATCCCAGAGCCCGACATTTCCTGTGGTTTAGCTGCATCCCAGTCTCTGCCTGAGTCTACCTTGATATGATAATGAGATGACGGCTTTTGGGTCTCTCTTTGGATGGGATTTTACGCAGCCTCCCTCCATCTCTGTGGCTCTTTTCCTCACCCGCTCCCAGTTTGGGTCCCGTGATCTCACCCAGTCGCTTTCACCGATGCCGTGTGCAACGGGGAAACCCTGCCCCTGCTCCAGCTCACAGCTCTCCTGTTCACACGACCAGGAATCCCAGCGTCCCTTGGCCACAGCCCGGCACTGGGAGCTCCCGGTGAACCCGGCTAAACTCTGAATCCTGTCCAGGGTCCCATTGATCCATTTCACAGTGCCCTCATCTAGGGCTCAGGCCGGCACTCAACACGCTTTCCTGTCCACCACAGAGCCCTGCGTTCCCATTGGAGAGCTTCGCATTCGAGTACATCAAAATATTTTGTTACCATAGAAACATAGAATCCCAGGCCTGGCAGGGATGTGGGAGGTCCTCGAGCCCCGTCCCTGCCCTCACACAGGGCTGAGCAGTTCCAGGCCGGTGCTGGGCAATCTGCAGCCCCCGGCCACACACAGCTGCTGAGGAGAATGGGACCGTGGGCTGGGAGACATTTTGCTGACACCGACCATCCCCAGGCACCGCTCCCACAGATCTGCGTGGCTCTGTCCCCCTGTCCCCAGCCCAGGAGAGTGGTGGGGAGGGCAGCCCCCTCGCCTGCAGACCCTGCTCCCCACAGCTCTTTCCTCACCTTGTACCCAGCGTGGTGCTCCACTCCGCACCCTGTCCAGTCTGCCCGCAGCTTTCCCGAAATGTGGTGCCCAGAACTGGACACACTATTCCCATTGAGGACTATTCAGTGCAGGGCGGAGAAGAATTACACTTGTGTCTTTACTGCCACACCCCTGTTACAGCATCTCAGAATCATATTTGCTTTTTTTTCCAACCGTGTGACACTGTTTACTCGTATTTATCTGGGGTACGTTATGACAGCGCGATCCATTGCACCAGGGCTCCTCCTTAGACTGTTTTGCCCATTTTGCTTGTGTGCAATTGTTTTTTCTGTCCCGACACCTATAATTTCATTAATCCCATGACAGGTTTTCCATTGTGTCCTAACCTTGTCAAAGCTTTTTTCAAACTTTGCCTTTCTTTTTAGTAGTTTGTGTTTAAAAGAAAACTGCCCCCATTTGCCGTTTTTATTTGCTTGTTTTGGCTCTGCTGATGCCCGACAGAGAACCTCAGGTTCTGAATGAGCTGTCTGGTCGATCATTCAGTTCAAAACTCTGGTGCTCCCAACCCGAAGGTCCCACTGTGGACAGTGTTTAATACTCTCCTTCATGGCTGATGGACCCAGAAGTGTTTCCTCACCTTATACAGTATGGGTACCTTATACAGCTTCAACATGATGTCTTGAACATGTCTACTTTTTCTGCAACAGTAACAAGTTTCCTTTCTCATGCTAGGATTTGCATTAAAGTTTTCTAGCCTTTCTTTTATTTAATATACTTAACAGGGACATTTACCAAACATTAATTGGGTCTTTAAATCGATTAATGTTTTTTCAAAATAAAATGCAAGTGTACATCAATAAAAGAAAAAGAAAATGTACATTAATAATATAAAGAGGAAATGTACATGTTTTATTTAAATTATTGTATTTTTAATAATAGACAGTTATTATGAAGAAAATAATTTTCCTCTGGGATTTCTTAAAAAACATTTTTTTCTATTTTTTTGTATTAGTAAATGGTTTTTAAGTGGGCATTCCATTATTTTATTTTTTTTCCCTGTAAACTCACTATGTTTTAACAAAAAGGGATTATAATCAAGTTGGTTTCACTAATATTATCTTCTACTTTTCCGTGCTTAAGCATCAATTTAGCTGTGCCAAAGCAGAGCCAATTTCTCTGTTTGATCTCTTTTCTGTCCTGCCTATTTAGTAGCAATCCTACTGCATGGTCATTCTCTGAGTCTGGCTCATCTTGGTTCAGTCTCTCTCAGCATTCACTGAGCAATTGAACGGGTAAGTGAGGCACATGGAAACCTGGGAGATGGGTCAAAAATGGGAGGGAGTGTGGGCAAAAATAGCAGAGAGAAAGGAGTGTCATGGCACAACTGGGAGGCAAGATCAAATCAGTATCTTAGATGACTATATACAAATGCAAGAAGTATGGGTAATAAGCAGGAAGAACTGGAAGTGCTAATAAATAAATACAACTATGAGGCTATGTCTAGGCTATACCTCTGCGTCAACAGAGAGATGTAGATTAGGCAAGTCGAACTTGCTAATGAAGCGGGGATTTAAATATCCCATGCTTCATTAGAATAAACATAGCTGCCGCTTTTTTTTGACACAGAGTTCTGTCAACAAAAAAATGCACTCTAGATGGGGATCTGCCAAAAATAAACCCTTTTTCAACAGACCCTGTAAAGCTCATTTTTTGAAGTATACAGGATCTGTCGTAAAAGGGTTTATTGTCAACAGATCCGTGTCTAGACTGCCCATTTTTTTTGACAAAACTCTGTTTTGAAAAAAAGCAGACACCATGTTTATGCTAATGAAGCACAGGATATTTAAATCCCCACTTTATTAGCAATTTTGACGTGTCTAATCTACATCTCTCTGTCGACAGAGAGGTGTAGTCTAGACATACCCTGACATCATTGGCATCACAGAGATTTTGTGGGATAATACACATGATTGGAATATTGGTATAGAAGGGTACAGCTTACTCAGGAAGGACAGGTGGGGAAAAAAGGGAGGAGGTGTTGCCTTATATATTAAAAATGTAAATACTTGGAGTGAGGTAGAGATTGACGTAGGAGACGGACGTGTTGAGAGTCTCTGGGTTAGGCTAAAAGGGGTAAAAAAACAACGGTGATGTCATGCTAGGGGTCTACTACAGGCCACCTACCCTGGCGGAAGAGGTGGATGAGGCTTTTTTAACCAACTAATAAAATCTTCTAAAGTGCTATCCAGATATATGTTGGGAAACTAATACAGCGGGGCACAAACTATCCAATAAGTACTTGGATTGCATTGAAGACAACTTTTTATTTCAGAAGGCTGAAAAAGCTACTGGGGGGAAGCTGTTCTAGATGGCTGTGTCTACACTGGTGCGATCTTGTGCAAAAGCAGCCGCTCTTGCACAAAACTTGCTGCCTGTCTACACTGGCCGCATGTTCTTGTGCAAGTGAAGTGACGTTCTACTGTATGAAATCAGGGCTTCTTGCGCCAGAACTCTGATGCTTCTGCTCAGGAATAAGCCCTTTTCTGCAACTGTTCTTGCGCAAGAGGCCAGTGTAGACAGGCAACATGAATTTCTTGCGCAAGAAAGCCCTATGGTTAAAATGGCCATCAGACCTTTCTTGCGCAAGAGAACGTCTACACTGGCATGGATGCTCTTGCGCAAAAGCACATCTCTTGCTCAAAAGCACATGCCAGTGTAGACGCTCTCTTCTGAAAGAGTTTTTGCAGAAGAACTCTTCCGCAAAAGAGTTTTTGCTGAAGATCACGCCAGTGTAGACGTAGCCGATTTGATTTTAACAAATAGGGAGGAACTGGTTGAGAATTTGAAAGTGGAAGGCAGCTTGTGTGAAAGTGATCATGAAATTATAGAATTCATTATTCTAAGGAAGGGTAGAAGGGAGAATGGCAAATTAGAGACAATGGATTTCAGGAAGGCAGATTTTGGTGAGCTCAGAGAGCTGGTAGGTAAAGTCCCATGAGAAGCATGACTGAGGGGGAAAAACAACTGAAGAGAGTTGGCAGTTTTTCAAAGGGACATTATTAAGAGGCCAAAAGAAAGAGATTCCGCTGCGTGGGAAAGACAGAAAATCTGGCAAAAGACGGCCTTGGATAAACCAGGATATCTTGCATGATCTAAAAATAAAAAAAGAGTCCTATAAAAAATGGAAACTAGGACAAATTACAAAAGATGAATATAGGCAAACAATACAGGAATGCAGGGGCAAGATTAGAAAGGCAAAGGGACAAAACAAGCTCAAACTAGCTACAGGCATAAAGGGAAACAAGAAGACATTCTATAAATATACTAGAAGCAAGAGGCAGACTAAGGACGGGGTAGGCCCACTGCTCAGTGAGGAGAGGGAAACATTAACAGGAAACTTGGAAATGGCAGAGATGCTTAATGACTTCTTCGTTTCGGTCTTCACCGAGAAGTCTGATGAAGGCATGCCTAACATAGTGAATGCTAGTGGGAAGGGGGTAGGTTTAGAAGATAAAATAAAGAAAGAACAAGTTAAAAACCACTTAGAAAAGTTAGACGTCTGTAAGTCACCAGGGCCTGACAAAATGCATCCTAGAATACTCAAGGAGCTGATAGAGGAGTTATCTGAGCCTTTAGCTATCATCTTCGGAAAATCATGGAAGACAGGAGAGATTCCAGAAGACTGGAAAAGGGCAAATCTAGTGCCCATTTATAAAAAGGGAAATAAAAACAACCCAGGAAACTACAGACCAGTCAGTTTAACTTCTGTGCCAGGAAGGATAATGGAGCAAGTAATTAAGGAAATCATCTGCAAACACTTAGAAGATAATAAGGTGAGAGGGAACAGCCAGCATGGATTTGTAAAGAACAAATCATGTCAAACCAATCTGATAGCTTCCTGTGATAGGATAACAAGTCTTGTGGATAAGGGAGAAGCGATGGATGTGGTATACCTAGACTTTAGTAAGGCATTTGATATGGTCTCGCATGATATTCTTAAAATTAAACTAGGCACACACAACTTAGATGGCGCTACTATAAGGTGGGCGCATAAGTGGCTGGATAACCGTACTCAGAGAGTAGGTATTAATGGTTCTTAATCCTGCTGGAAAGGTATAACAAGAGGGGTTCCGCAGGGATCTGTTTTGGGACCGGCTCTGTTCAATATCTTCATCAACGATTTAGATATCGGCATAGAGAGTACGCTTATTAAGTTTGCAGATGATACCAAGCTGAAAGGGGTTGCAGCTGCTCTGGAGGATAGGGTCATAATTCAAAATGATCTGGACAAACTGAAGAAATGGTCTGAAGTAAACAGGATGAAGTTTAATGATGACAAATGCAAAGTGCTCCACTTAGGAAGGAACAATCAGTTTCACACATACAGAATGGAAGCGACTGTCTAGGAAGGAGTACGGCAGAAAGGGATCTAGGGGTTATAGTGGACCCCAAGCTAAATATGAGTCTACACTGTGACACTGTTGCAAAAAAACCTAAACATGATTCTGGGATGCATTAACAGGTGTGTTGTGAGCAAGACACAAGAAGACACGCTTGTGAACAGGAGCAGCAAACAGGGAGTTTTGCGGGGGGAGTTCTCCAGGTAAAGGAGGAGTAAATACGGGACCCTTGAGGTAAGTGGCTGTCTGTAGTGTGTGTTTTTGTGTTGGGGGGTTACTTGCTGTGTGTTGAGCTTGTGTTTGTCTGTTTGGTTTGTTTGTTTGTTTGAAGGAGCGTGTGCTGTAGCCAGCAGCTGGAAGCTGTGAGCTTCTAACGGTTTGAAATCTAGAAGTCTCTGTTAATTGGCTGAGCCTTAGTCAGGGGGCGGGGCTACCAGGGCTTTATAAAGCTAAGAGGGTATGTCTACACTGCCACCCTAGTTCGAACTAGGGTGGCTAATGTAGGCATTCGAACTTGCAAATGAAGCCCGGGATTTAAATATCCCGGGCTTTATTTGCATGTTCCCGGGCACCGCCATTTTTAAATGCCCCGTAGTTTGAACTCCCTGCCCATGGCTACACGCGGCATGGACTAGGGAGTTCGAATTAAAGCTCCTAATTTGAACTACCATTACTCCTCATTGCAGCGGGCAGGGAGTTCGAACTACGGGGCATTTAAAAATGGCGGCGCCCGGGAACATGCAAATAAAGCCCAGGATATTTAAATCCCGGGCTTCATTTGCAAGTTCGAATGCCTACATTAGCCAGCCTAGTTTGAACTAGGGTGGCAGTGCAGACATACCCTGAGTCAGCGACCAGGGAGCTTGTGAACAGGAGCAGCAAACAGGGAGTTTTGAGAGGAAGTGGGGAGGGGCCAAGGTGCTCTTGCCAGTCTTTATACTTTAGTTTAAAGGTTTTTATAAAAACTTCCTGTTTTAACTAGAAACCTCATCAATCAAACTCATTCATAGGAAAAAATGCAGACAGAAGCCCAGCAGCAGAGTGGGGGCTATCCTGTTTATTGCGTCAAGTGTAACATGTATGATTACCTGCCCTGTGAGCGGGTGGCGTATGTGTGCAACCGTTGCAAGGAACTCCTGACCCTCAGAGACCGAGTTCGACCTTTGGAGGCCAGGGTTGCTGAACTGGAGGAGATAAGGGAGTCAGAGCGCTATGTTGATGAGACTTTCTGGGACACTGTAGTACTGTCCCACCTCCAGTCTGAGAGCCCCAGTGCTCTTAAAGAGGATGAAAGTCTCAAGGGAACAGGTATCAGAGGGGTAGCCACGTTAGTCTGAATCTGCAAAAGCGGCGAGGAGTCCTGTGGCACCTTATAGACTAACTGAAGTGTTGGAGCATAAGCTTTCGTGGGCAAAGACCCACTTCGTCAGATGCATGCATCTGACGAAGTGGGTCTTTGCCCACGAAAGCTTATGCTCCAACGCTTCAGTTAGTCTATAAGGTGCCACAGGACTCCTCGCTGCTTTTTCAAGGGAACAGAGCATTCAATGGGAGCAAAGGGAAACCATCTCATAGTTGGGACCCTCCTTCCAAAGGATGTTGCGGTATCCTCTCGCACTGAGGATACCTCTGAGGGGGACGGATCGCCAGTTGTTAGGAAGAGGCAGGTGTTAGCAGTGGGTGATTCGATCGTTAGAAACATAGATAGTTGGGTTTGCGATGACCGGGAGAACCAGATGGTGACTTGCCTGCCTGGTGCAAAGGTTTCAGATCTCTCGAGGCCTCTACATAGACTTATGTGTAGTGCTGGGGAGCAGCTGGTGGCCGTGGTACATGCAGGTACCAATGACATAGGGAAGGGTAGGAGAGAGGTCCTGGAGGCCAAATTCAGGCTGCTAGGAAAGAGACTGAAATCCAGGACCTCTATGGTGGCATTCTCCGAAATGCTTCCAGTTCCACGCTCAGGGCCAGGTATGCAGGCAGAGCTTCAGAGTCTCAATGCGTGGATGAGATGATGGTGTAGGGAGGAAGGGTTTAGATTTATTAGGAACTGGGGACACTTTTGGGAGAGGGGGAGCCTATACAGGAAGGATGGGCTCCAACTAAACCAGGGAGGAACCAGACTGCTGGCACTAAACATTAAAAAGGCCGTAGAGCAGTTTTTAAATTAAGAGATGAGGGAAAGCCGATTGGTGCAGAGATGCACATAAATCGGATGGAGACTTCTCTTAGAGGAGAATCCATTGATAGAGATTCTCTAGGCTGTAGTCAGAAAGAGAGGAGGGGTGAGGACAAACCATGGGCCAGAGCAGACAAACAACCGCATATAAAGGAATCCAATGCATCAGGGAAGGGCAGACAAATAAACAGTGGCAATTTTTTAAAGTGCTTCTACGCAAATGCTAGGAATATGACTAATAAGATTGGTGAACTAGAGTACTTCATATTAAAGGTTTGTAATCTATCCTTTAAATCGGCTTCTGTACCTAATAACTGGAAGGTAGCTAACATGACACCAATATTTTGAAAGGGCTCTGGAGGCGATGCTGGCAATTTCAGACCAGTAAGTCTAACTTCAGTACCGGGCAAATTAGTTGAAACAATAGTAAAGAACAAAATCGTCAGGCACGTAGAAGAACATGCTTTGTTGGACAAAAGTAAAAAATGGTTTCTGTAAAGGGAAATCCTGTCTTACTAATCTATTAGAGTTCTTTGAAGGGGTTAACAAACATGCGGACAAGGGGGATCCAGTAGATATAGTATACTTAGATTTTCAGAAAGCCTTTGACAAGGTCCCTCACCAAAGGCTCTTGTGTAAATTACATGGCCATGGGATAAGAGGGAAGGTCCTTTCATGGATTGAGAACTGGTTAAAAGACAGGAACCAAAGGGTAAGAATAAATGGTAAGTTTTCCTAGTGGAGAGAGGTAACTAGTGGGGTCCCCCAAGGGTCTGTCCTGGGACCCATCCTGTTCAACTTATTCATAAATGATCTGGAGAAAGGGGTAAGCAGTGAGGTGGTAAAGTTTGCGGATGATACCAAACTGTTTAGGATAGTCAAGACAGAAGCAGACTGTGAGGGACTCCAAGAAGATCTCACCAAACTGAGTGATTGGGCAACAAAATGGCAAATGAAATTTAATGTGGAAAAGTGTAAAGCAATGCACATTGGAAAAAATAACCCCAACTATACGTACAGTATGATGGGGGCTAATTTGGCTACGACAAATCAGGAAAGAGATCTTGGAGTTATCGTGGACAGTTCTCTGAAAACTTCCATGCAGTGTGCAGCGGCGGTCAAAAAGGCAAATAGGATGCTAGGAATTATTAAGAAAGGGATAGAAAATAAGACAGAGAATATCTTACTGCCCCTGTATAAAACTATGGTACGCCCACATCTTGAATACTGTGTACAGATGTGGTCTCCTCACCTCAAAAAAGATATTTTGGCCTTGGAAAGGGTTCAGAAAAGGGCAACTAAAATGATTAGGGGTTTGGAACGGGTCCCATATGAAGAGAGGCTAAAGCGACTGAGACTTTTCAGTTTAGAAAAGAGGAGACTGAGGGGGGATATGATAGAGGTCTATAAAATCATGAGTGGTGTGGAGAGGGTGAATAAAGAAAAGATATTTATTAGTTCCCATAATATAAGGAAATAAAATTAATGGGTAGCAGGTTTAAAACTAATAAAAGAAAGTTCTTCTTCACACAGCGCGTAGTCAACCTGTGGAACTCCTTGCCAGAGGAGGCTGTGAAGGCTAGGACTATAATAGAGTTTAAAGAGAAGCTAGATAATTTCATGGAGGTTAGGTCCATAAAAGGCTATTAGCCAGGGAATAGAAATGGTGTCCCTGGTCTCTGTTTGTCAGAGGCTGGAGATGGATGGTACGAGAAAAATCGCTTGATCATTGTCTTCGGTCTACACCATCCGGGGCACCTGGTGCTGGCCACTGTCAGCAGACAGGCTACCGGGCTAGATGGACCTTTGGTCTGACCCAGTACGGCCGTTCTTATGTTCTTATGTTCTTATGTCATTCTTCCGCTCTACTCTGCACTGATTAGGCCTCAGCTGAAGTATTTTGCCCTGTTCTGAGCACCTCATTTCAAGAAAGATGTAGAGAAATTGGAGAAGGTCCAGAGAAGAGCAACAAGAATGATGAAAGGTCTAGAGAACATGACCTATGAAGGAAGACTGAAAGAACTGGGTTTGTTTCATTTGGAAAAGAGAAGTTTGAGAGGGGACATGATAGCTGTTTTCAGGCATCTAAAAGGGTGTCACAAGGAGGAGGGGGAAAAATTGTTCTCCTTAGCCTCTGAGGATAGACCAAGAAGCAATGGGCTTAAACTGCAGCAAGGGAGGTTTAGGTTGGACATTAGGAAAAAGTTCCTAACTGTCAGTGTAGTCAAACACTGGAATAAATTGCCCAGGGAGGTTGTGGAATCTCCATCTGTGGAGATATTTAAGAGTAGGTTAGATAAATGTCCATCAGGGATGGTCTCGACAGTATTTGGTCCTGCCATGAGGGCAGGGGACTGGACTCGATGACCTCTCGAGGTCCCTTCCAGTCCTAGTGTTCTATGATTCTATGATTCACTGAGTTCTGTCCGTTTTCAGGACTGTTCGTGATTTGCTGATTTTTGTCTCTTTTCCGTTTGGCTCCCTGAGGAGCCATCCCATTCCAGACACGGCCCGTTTTCCTAGCACAACCAAAAGATCACGTTGCTTTAAACACTTTCTTGTCTGTGGCCTTATAACTGTTTAGCTACCGAATACACTCATGTTAAAGGACACCCCATTGTCATTCTCATTTCTCCAGCTAACATTTCCCCCCACTCAGTTGTGCTGATGTTTGGATATTAGGGGTTGGGATCTCTTCTCTCTTTGCCCATTGGAATGCAATCAGTTCTATGCTTTACTTTCCTCTCCTCCATCACCTTCCTCCTTCATGTTTCCTCACAGACTCTTTAGTCTCGGCCACCCCCGTTCCCATGGGTTCTCGGGACACCCCTTTCTATCTGCTGTATCCTCCACAGAGACGAGGTCAGCAAAACTAAGCACATGTCCCACCGGGTGATTCTCCATCCCATTCTCCATCCTCAGGCATCCAAACATGGGCATTCCTTCTGCCACTGCAGTGAAGGAATAAGTGTTTACATGGTGTTGATATCAGTGAGAACTTGATGTTTTCCCCGAGGTGGGTTTCCTGCTGTTGCCTGGTATGGTTTCCCATAGCGTGAGGGGTTGACATGATTGACATGGGGAGCACCAGAAACTATGGACTTGCCAGTAGTAGGGTCATTTGTTTACAATTCATTTCTCTGAATAATGAAAACGTCATTTCTCAGGGTGTGAAGAGCAACCGATCTGCTTCACCATGAAAATAGTCTCCCTCAGTGCGTACCGCGCCTCATACAAACATTCTCTGTCCTTTCAGACACCAGTACTGCGAGCATTGCTGTAGATCCTGGGCCCACACAGGACGTCAGGGGAACGTACGGCACATGCAATAGACACCGGTCTGCCTCAGAGTTGGACACCTTCCTCCCTGCTCCATGTCAGATTCCAACACAACCCAGTTCACCAACCCTTCCACCTTCATCCTGCTGGGTATTCCTGGCCTGGAGTGGGCCCATGTCTGGATCTCCATCCCCTTCTGCACCATGTACATCATAACCATCTTGGGGAATTTCACCATCCTGTTCATTGTGAAGACAGAGCCGAGCCTCCATGAGCCCATGTACTATTTCCTCTGCATGCTGGCTGTCACCGACCTGGTCCTGTCCACAGCTACACTACCCACAATACTGAGCAATTTCTGGTTCAATTCCAGGGAGATCGAGTTCAGTGCCTGCCTCACCCAGCTGTACTTCGTTCATACCTTCTCAGTGATTGAATCTGGGATGTTTGTGGCCATGGCTTTGGATCGCTACGTGGCCATTTGCCGTCCCCTGAGACATTCCACCATCCTGAATAACCCCCTGGTGGCCAAGATCGGCCTGGCCATGGTGCTGCGAGGTGCCATACTTGTACTGCCCTTTCCCTTCCTGGCAAGGCAGTGGCCATATTGCAGAACCAACGTCATCCCCTACACGCACTGTGAGCACATGGATGTGGTGAATCTGGCCTGTGCCGACATCCGTGTCAGTCGTAACTACGGCCTCTTTGTGCTCTTCTGTGCGGATGCTCTGGATATGTTACTTATCGCTGTGTCCTATATGCTCATCCTCAGGGCCATCTTCAAACTCCCCACAAAGGACGCCCGGCTCAAGACTTTTGGGACCTGCACTTCTCACCTCTGTGTCATCTTAGCCTTTTACACTCCAAATCTCTTCAGCTCCCTCACAACCCGCTTTGGCCTCAATATACCCCTGCATATCTACATTCTTATTTCTGACATTTACCTCCTGGTGCCGCCCATGATAAATCCCATCATCTACGGAGTGAGGAACAAACAGATCCGGGACAGGCTGCTCCAGCTTGTTACGCTGAAAGGGACCTAAACATTTTCTCCTGGCTCTCAGATCGATCTCATTGCTGAGAAGGCTGGTGCTGGACTTGCTTCCCTGAATGACTCACTGGCTAGTCAAAGAGCAATTCAATTCTTTCCTGATATTTCTTTCCAAGTGTAACGTATTGGGGAATTGATCTCTATGTGACTCATTACATTGTAGGGTTTCTACATTGTAACTGGACACCCAAGGCCCTGACAATGACCCCACTTCTTTCCCAAAGGCCCCACCACTGCCCCACACCTTCTAATGGGCTCCAGGCAGGTTTGTGCCTCTTCCAAATATCCTTCCCTCCTGCTTGCTCATCTCCTCTTCCATCACCCATTGGATCACCTCTGTGACGGGTTCCCTCTGCCCCACAGGATGGCAGCTGTAGCTGAGACAGAACTGAGTCCTCTGCCTCCCATGTCTGGGTTCCTCCTGTGTTGTGAATTGCAAGTGGCAAAGCCCCCCAGTCTGCCTCACCCTGACATCCACAGGCAGGCCCCGCACCCAGCGGTGTTCATGGATCCTCGGCTAGCCACTGCCTGAGCCCCCAATAGAGAGGCTACAGTCCAAACACCCTCAGCTCCCCAGCCAACACCCCCAGAGCTGCCCTGCCCTGGTCCCATCCAGTATGGATGTGATGCCCAGCGTCCTGCTGCTAGAAAGGAAAGTGTGTGTTCACCAACTAATGTTCCTGAGCTGAGAGTGACCCCTTTGCACTGCTACCAACACACAGTGTGTGAGGTGACGTGTATTTAATAGATTTCTGAGCTACAGAAAAGGTGATTTCCAGAGAGCAGCAGCGATAGCAACCAGGAGAAAGTAGAATAACCCCTAAGAAACGAAAGAAAACCTTGATCCAAGCCTAATGTCCTAGTGGGCCTATGAATCGAGCAGTGTCTCACCGAGTTGTCTAGCACAATAGGGTAGCTTTTACAGGCAGACCTCCTTGGTTCCATGCATATGAGCCTTACAGACAGAACCAGCAATACATCTGCTTTCAACAGAAAGCTTGCTTGGCCCACTTTGTGCAAAATTTGGGGCAAACACACAACTGATGTGTTCATAGAGCTGGAAGAGACCTCAGAAAGTCATCAAGTCCAGCCCCCTTCAGGTTCACAAAAAACATCAGCACAGAGGTGGCCAAGCAGAAATTCTCCCCTGTCACACACTTGAGTTCAGCCCAAATGCAGTGCGGCTGGAGTTGCAGACGCAAGGCACCAGGCTCCAGGCACAGGACAGTTGACTTGCACACTGCAGGACTCTGGGACCAAAGGAGGGGAGAAGGAAGACTCACAGGGAGTCTGGTTTGTTTGCTCCCAGTGGCACACTGTAGCAAGCTTCGTTGAGCTCGGAATTTCCTGTAAATGTCTTTCAAGCCACCCAGAGTTGGTGTGGAGCCCCCAGGGGTGAGAGGGACCCAGAACGCAGCTCACTCAAATCTAATCCTTGCAGGGGACTCTTGAAAGGTGTGTAGATTAAATGGCCTGAAGAGACCCTGCTCTGGTCTCCTGCTTTGCACAGGCCGCAGGACTGCCCCGGAGTCATCCCTGCCTGAATGGGAGCAGAGTTCTGAGGAAAACCCTCTGTCCTGAGTGAAACACACGCAGGGATGTGGAAAATCCTTGCTAAAGGGTTCAGCAGTCAGTGACCCTCCATGTTCCACATTTCCATTCCATCTGTATCATAGAATCATAGAGTACCAGGACTCGAAGGGACCTCGAGAGGTCATCGAGTCCAGTCCCCTGCCCTCATGGCAGGACCAAATACTGTTGAGACCATCCCCGATAGACATTTATCTAACCTACTCTTAAATATCTCCAGAGATGGAGATTCCACAACCTCCCTAGGCAATTTATTGTTTGACCACCCTGACAGTTAGGAACTTTTTCCTAATGTCCAACCTAAACCTCCCTTGCTGCAGTTTAAGCCCATTGCTTCTTGTTCTATCCTCAGAGGCCAAGATGAACAAGTTTTCTCCCTCCTCCTTATGACACCCTTTTAGATACCTGAAAACTGCTATCATGTCCCCCCTCAATCTTCTCTTTTCTAAACTAAACAAACCCAATTCTTTCAGCCTTCCTTCATAGGTCATGTTCTCTAGACCTTTCATCATTCTTGTTGCTCTTCTCTGGACCCTCTCCAGTTTCTCCACATCCTTCTTGAAATGTGGTGCCCAGAACTGGACACAATACTCCAACTGAGGCCTAACCAGCGCAGAGCAGAGTGGAAGAATGACTTCTCGTGTCTTGCTCACAACACACCTGTTAATGCAGCCCAGAATCATGTTTGCTTTATTTTGTAGTCTCAAGCTGGATGCCTTCAGTGCCTGCCCACCCACCCACCCACCCAGCATTCCCATGAGACCTGTTCCTGCTGGCCCTGAGAGCCCGCTTGCAGCACATTTCTGTACCCCATAGTAAGTGCAAATAGAATGCAACCGCCTTCTCCTCATTACGTGATTGTTCATTGAGTTCCCAGGACAGCCTCCAATATGTCTAGGTCACGCTGGACCCTAACCCTCTCCCAAAGCATGTCTACCTCTCCCCCCAGTTTAGTGTCATTCGCAAACTTGCTGAGGGTGCAATCCATCCCCTTCTCCAGGTCATTAATAAAGATTTTGAACAAAACCAGCCCTAGAACTGATCCTTGGGGCACTTTACTTGAAACTGACCGCCAACCGACCGAGCTGTTGAACAGGGAGGGGATCCTCAAGGAATCCATTCTGAAGTGGTTGGAAGAGGGGAAAGTGATCAGGAATAGTCAAAATGGATTCATCAATGGCAAGTCATGCCTGACCAATCTGATTAGCTACTCTGATGAGGTCATGGGCTCTGCGGACATGGGGAAGTCAATGGATTTGATCTATCTTGACTTTAGCAAAGCTATTGATATAGTCTCCCACAATATTCTTGACAGCTAGTTAAGGAAATATGTATTGGATAAATGGACTGTAAGGTGGACAGAAAGCTCACTAGATTATTGGGTCCAACTGGTAGTGATCAATGGCTCGATGTCAGGTTGGCAGTCGGTTTCAATTAGAGTGCCCCAAGGATCTGTTCTAGGGCCAGGTTTATTCAATATCTTTATCAATGAGCTGGATGAGGGGATGGATTGCACTCTCAGCAAGTTTGCAGATGACACTCAGCCAGTGGGAGAGGTAGATACGCTAGAGGGCAGGGATAGAGTCCATAGTGACGTAGCCAAATTAGAAGATTGGGAGAAAAGAAATCTGATGAGGTTCAACAAGGACAAGTGCAGAGTCCTGCACTTGGAACGGAAGAATCCCAAACATTGTTACAGGCCAGGGACCGACTGGCTAAGTAGCAGTTCAGCAGACAAGGGCCTGGGCATGACAGTGGATGAGAAGCTGGATATGAGTCAACAGGGTTTGGGAATCTCCCCAATATCCTCAGTTGTGAAGACTGAAGCAAAGAATTCATTCAGCTTGTCTGCTATGACTTTATCATCTCTGAGTGCTCCTCTACAGTCTAGCAGAGAGAAACCAAAGTGATTTGGGGCTGGAGCACATGGCCTATGAAGAGAGGCTGAGGGGCTTCGGGTTATTAAGTCTGCAGAAGAGAAGCATGACGGGGGATCTGAGAGCAGCCTGCAACTCCCTGAAGGGGGGGTCCAAAGAGGATTGAGAGAGGCTGTTCTCAGTGGTGACATGTGACTCATTCCCTAGTCTAGGTTGCCCCTCACTCTTGTAGGGCATCGGCCTTAGACTTTGATTATGTGTGCGGCGAGTCACTCAGGGCTCTGGCTGTGACTGTCACTCTCTCCACAAGCACTGACAGGCCACCTCTCACTGTGGTTCTGTGTGTCACACCACACAAGGATGTGTTCGGAGGGACTTCCCTGTGCTAGGCGCTTCCACGGCCCTGCAGGAAAGGTGCTGCCTGGTGTCAGGAGAGTGACCGAGGAGAGTCGCTGCGCTCCGGCCCCTGCATGACAGCCCTAGGGGCCTGCAGAAAGGGCCCGTGCCTGCCCGTAGCCACCTTCTCCACGTGGCTCTGTCACCTGCCCACCCCCGCACCCTGGGCGCTCACAGGTGCCACATTCTGTGCAGTCCCAGGCCTGGTGCCTAACTGTCTCACTAACCAAATGTCATGTTCAAGTAAACACGGAGCAGCCAATTCCTCTGTGGCTGAGCCCAGAGCCCAGAGTTCTGCTCTTCCTGTGGGAAGGTCCTTTAATTGCTGTTTGTGCCGGAAGCTGGATAAATAGCCCAGTCTCCAGGCTGGTTACATCCAGATGCTGCTTCTCCCCTTTGGGCTGAATGAACCCCCTGGGATGGCCCAGAGCTATATGAACAGTGCACAACCCTGTGTGGGCTCTCGGCGTGGGACACTGCTGCAGATGCTGGGCTGAGAAAGGTGCGGGATGTGGCTGCCTAGGGGGATTCCCACGGACGACTCTTTGGTCTCTGAATTCACAGATCCCATCTCTGATGAGCTCCCCTGCTCCACAAACCCAGACCTACATTGGCATGATGAATGCAGAGTAAACCATGTTCTCTGCAGAGCCATTAAACACCCCTGGGTCATTGCCACAGAAGTAAGTTTGCTCCTGTATCTCTGGCCAAACCCCCCCTCTTTTCTGTGCACGCACACCCCTCCATAGACTCACACAATCCTAGGGAGGCATCAACTCCAACCACCTGTTCAAAGCTGGACCAATCCGGACTAAATCATTGCAGCCGGGGCTTTGTCAAGCCAGGACCCCCATCCTAAGGAACCCATCCCAGTGCTTCACCACTCTTCTAGGGAAATCATTTTTCCTAAGGTTCCACCTACACTTCCCCACAGTGATGTGCTCCAGTCCAGAGGTGGCTTCATTTCAGTGTCCCAGGATTCCTTCAGAAGGAAAGGATTTATCACATGCACAATCCAAGGTGCAGTCCTGAGGCTGTGGCCAGCATTTGGCTCAGGCCTCACTGAAGCAAAACTGCCCTTGGAATCAGAAACGAGGAAAGAGCTGAGGAGGCAGCTGCATGTCCCTGCACAGACGCTGTCCCCTCCTCCTCCAGCATGTCAGGGCTCTGGCTCATCGTGGGGGCTCTTTCCTGCCTTTAGATTGGCGGGAAGCGAGAAGGTGCCAGGTGTCCACACTGCAACCATTGAACCCACTTTTCAGCAGAGGCAAGACCAGTGTTCCCAGGGTCTCCCTGAAGAGAATGGCCATGCTGCTGTGATTCTTTCAGTGCCAACAAGCCCTCAAGGCAAAGTCCAGAACAGCCTCCGTCCTGGCTCTGCCAGCACTGGGAGTTGGAGAACCCACCCCTTCCCCCCCTACTTTCTCCGAAGGGTGAATCATGCTCAGGGCTCAGCCGTTAGCCCAGATTTCCAGCTGGAATTTGTCTGGCTTCAGCTTCCAGCCTTTGGGCCTGGCACTTCTTATCTTGGTGAGATCTCAGAGCCCGACATGACCTGCAGTTTAGCCCCATCCCAGTCTCTGCCTGAGCCTAATTTGATACGATAATGAGATGACGGTTTTCGGGTCTCTCTTTGGATGGGATTTGATGCAGCCTCCCTCCATCTGTGCAGCTCTTTTCCTCACCCTCTTCCAGACAGACTCCAAGAGAACCCCAAGGACCACAAAATCAGATCATCACTCCCCGGATCAGATCCCTCCTGTTCTGCTAAGAAGGTGTGTCCAGGTCTGTCCACAGAGCTCAGTCACTGGGGTGATTTCCACTGCCTCCTTGGCTGGAGAAGGGCACTAGGAACATCTCTATTGGCTGACAACAGCCCATTCACAAGGGCTTTCTAACATCTGTAAGTTACTAGAGACTAGTCAATTGTCTGGGTGCTGAACTGATACTGTAGAGTGTTCATTTATTTTTCTGAATGTTTTCCCCCAATAATTCACATGCCTCAGAGACACCACATTTGAAAGTAGTTCCCTTGATTAGCCAAGAGTGTACTAGCATTAATGGATGACATGGGATTCATTTGACAAGACCTAGTTTCCATAAACCATATTGTTGACTGGCATTTATTATATTCCTTGATTTTCTGACTAATCCCACATCAGCTTTTATTTGTTGCCTCACCTTGTCAGTGTGGTGAACTTTCTATTTATTTGAATAGTTACTAGTAAACATAAAATTGCCTTTTATTTTCCTTTAAGAAAAGAAATCGGGTGTTGCTCCTGCGTGCTGGGGTACTTCTAGTTCCAAGCGAGGTGTGTGGCTGATAGCTCAGTTCGTAACTCCAGGTTCATGAGTCTACGTTTCAACAGTGCGAGCTGGTTAAGAGCCTCCTTGACTGCGAATGGACTGGTAGGTATTTCATCCCCTCCTGTGACAACGAGAACCTCCTCATGCTTCTTTGGGAATGCAGAAGCAAAATATCTTGTGACTACAAGGAACTTTTCTGCAACATTCACAACTTTCAAGTCTCCTTCTAGGAAATGGAATAAGCCTCGTTTGACAATTTCTTTTGTTCTTAATACAATTAATAATCTCATTTTGGATATCCTTACCTGACATGGCTATTTCTCTGATGTCTTTAATGTCCCTTATCAATATTCATAACGTCCCTTTCTCTGGCTGCACAATCTTCTCCCCACTACCAGTTGTTCTCATTGCATCTGCAGTGGGGCTTTTTGCAAAGTTCTCTACTTTCTTGTTTGTGCCAGAGTGACCTCATAAAGAACTCCCGATCTGCATTCCCATTTCAATCTCTAGTTTTGCCCATAATTTCCCTCAGCTTTGGGGACTCAAAACTTCTGAAGCACTAAGTGTCTGTGATGTTCCTTGCTGGGACTGGTCTCTGTGGCTATGTCTAGACTGCATGCCTTTTCTGAAGATACTTTCAAAAAAGCCTCTGTCGAAACAGAGCGTCTAGACTACAAGACAGTTGTTTTGAAAAAGCAGCTCGCTTTTTCAAAAGAGAGTCTAGATGCTCTCTTTCGAAAAGGCCCTGTTTTCATGCAATAGCGCCTTTTTTCGAAAGATGGCTTTATTCCTCGTAGTATGAGATTTACCGCCGTTGACAAAACTGCCATGTTCTTTCGATTTACTGTCGACAGAATGTGGTGGTAGTCTAGACACAGGTACAGTTTTTTTGAAAAAAAAACCAGTAGTCTAGACACACCCTGTTTGTCACTTTGAATGTGATTGGGTCCATTCTTTGATTTGGGTCTCCTCTCCCACATGCCCACTTTTTTGTCTCTTCTCTAAAATAAACAGTCCCAGAGTTTTCAGTTTGACTTAATAGGGCAGCCCGCCCCATTGCCACAGCTGGTCTCAGGAATCCCATTTCCCCCTGCTCTGCCCTTCCCAGAGATGGCTGTCTGCTGCCACATTGCCTGGAGAGACCAAGGGACCCACTCTGAGCACACACCCTGCTCAGGCCAGTTTCAGTCCCACTTTCAGGCATCTGAACGTTGTGTTTGTTTTGGCCACGACAGTGAATCAGCAGCTGTTTCCACTGACCTGCAATCAATGCCCCCCAGGGCTTGTCCCTCAGGGGCGTCCTAGATGGATTTGTCACCGGGCACAAGTCTTTGGTTTTCCTACTCCCTGATTCTGAGCGATCAGGCAAACAGGAAGCTGCGTCAGGCAGGGCCTCTCCTGCCTGGGTTTCACTGCGGTATGGAGCAATGGCGGGTAACGAGTGTCCGCGCTCATGCTCCTTCCTGCTGCCTGTTAAGGTTTCCCACAGAACACGCTGCGGGGATTGTTGGCCCAGGGAGCAGCATCCAACATGGAACGGATCCTGCAGGGCCAGTTGTACAAAGCGAATTTCATTGACTAACAAAAGTGACATTTTCAGTGTGTGCAGAGACTGACGTGCTTCCCCCATGAGCAGAGCCTTCAGTCGTGCGTTCTCTCTCCCTCCAGGCATGTGTTCTGCAAGGCTCATCTTCAACCCTGGGCGCACAGAAGAAGTCAGGGGCTTGTACGGTGCAAGCAGGAGACACCGTTCTGCCTCAAAGTCAGACACCTTCTCCCCTGGGCCATGGCACATTCCAACAGAACCCACTTCACCAACCCCTCCACCTTCATCCTGCTGGGCATTGCTGGCCTTGAGGCGGCCCAAGTCTGGATCTCCATCCCCTTCTGCGCTATGTACATCCAGGAGCAGCCCGAGGCTGGCTGTGGCAGCTGGTGCCCCAGGCGGAGCGCACGGTCAGCGCCCCTGCCTGCAGGGCTTTCAATGGTCTGACGTCTTCAGCGGGCGCCGCGGGCGCCCCCATGATGTCATCATCAGGTGACCCGGGAGGCAGCACCCTAGGTGGTGGCTGAGTCCACCTATAGCCATGGGCCGGCCCTGTGTACGTCATAGCCATCTTGAGGAACTTCACCATCCTGTTCATTGTGAAGAGGGAGTCGAGCCTCCATGAGCCCATGTACTATTTCCTCTGCATGCTGGCCATCTCCGACCTCATCCTAACTACATCCGTCCTGCCCAAAATGCTGAGCATCTTCTGGTTCAATGCCAGGGCCTGCCTCACCCAGATGATCTTCATTAGCTGCTTCTATTTGGTAGTGTCTGGGATCTTTGTGGCCATGGCTTTGGATCGCTACGTGGCCATCTGCCATCCCCTGAGACATTCCACCATCCTGACAAACCCTGCGGTGGCCAAGATTGGCCTGGCTGTGTTGCTGTGCAGTGGCCTGCTCATATTGCCCTATCCCTTTCTGGCGAGGCAGTGGTCATACTGCAGAACCAACATCATCCCCCAGCTGTACTGTCTGCACATCACCATGGTGAGCCTGGCTTGCACCAACATTCGTGTCAGTAGCTACTACGCTCTCGCTGTGGCGTTCTGGATGC
This sequence comes from Pelochelys cantorii, assembly GCA_032595735.1. Lineage (NCBI taxonomy): Eukaryota > Metazoa > Chordata > Testudines > Trionychidae > Pelochelys > Pelochelys cantorii. Next base: position 1,622,064 of record CM064326.1, on the reverse strand, counting down.
ATTATTTATCGCCGTATCCTATATCCATGTCCTCAGGGCCATCTTCAGACTCCCCAAAAAGGACGCCCGGCTCAAGACTTTTGGAACCTGCAGCTCCCACCTGTGCGCCATCTTTAGCCTTTTCTATCTCTAATATTTTCATCATCCTCATAGCCCAGTGTGGCCAGATTTTTCCCCTGCATTTTCACATTCTTTTTACCAACTTGTGCCTTTTGATGCCTCCCACGCTCAACCCCATCATCTACGGGGTGAGGACCAAATGGATCGGACCAGGCTATTCTTGCTCTTTACTCAAAAAGGGATCTAAGGTTTTTCACAGTGGTCTGGCTCAGAGACTCAGCTCAGTAAAGGGCTGGTTGCTGACACAGGGCTGGGGCCTCCTCCCTGAGTCACTGACTGGACAGAGAAAGTGCCAGTAACCTTGTTCCTGGCCTCACTGGGCTGTGTCAGCAGAAGAAAGTGAAGATTCAGTGTGTGTACAATTCATTTACCCCCAGTAGCTTGGGTGGCAGGCAAAGCCTTTGTACGTAGGGCCAGTCCTGGTGTAAGAATAAGGGCTGAAGGACCAGCCACAGGCCTGGTGTGAGGCTGGTGAGATAGGGAACAGTGCTCAAGTTTTGTTGAAACTGGGAGGAAGTGGCAGGCCTTGCTCACAGCACTTGGCTAGGACGGGGCTGGTGCTGCAGAAACGCTCGTACCCCAAAGACACTAGGCACAGGCCGTGAGCACACTGCAGAGGGCTGGTAACACCACCTTCGACAGCTCGGCAGCAACACACGGACCAATGAAGCCCTTTCCCATGCCCCATGTATTCCTGCAAGGTGCACCTCCCTTCATCACCTCTTCCTCCAAAGTTTGTGCCGTTCTTCTACCTCTCGTCCCTGAGCCCAAACCCCCTCCTGAGAATCAGAGACTCACAGAACCGTAAGGGATCTCAGGAGGACACTGAGTTTGCTGAAGTCTCGCTTCAGGAAATCTGTTGTCTATGTTTTGCTGATTTCCCTGGTTCCATTCCTTGGAATCAGGAACATTATCGCTTTGTCATCATTTTAACCAAGCTGCCTTGCACGCTGACACTCTCAACCAGTTCCTCCCTGTTTGTGCAAATTCAACCGAGAACAGCTCCCCCCCGTAGCTTTGGGGGGCAGGCAAAGTCTTTGTTCCTAGGGCCAGTCCCTGAAATAAGAAGAAGGGCTGAAACATCAGCCACAGCCTGGTGGGAGGCCAGAGCGATAGACAAGAATGTTCAAGACTTTGTTGAAGCTGGGAGGAAGAGGCAGGCCCTGCTCACAGCACTTGGCTAGGACGGGGCTGGCGTTGCAGCAACGCTCGTACCCCAGAGGCACTAGGCACAGGCCGTGAGCACACTGCAGAGGGCTGGTAACACCTCCTTAGACAGCTCGGTACCAACACATTCCCCACAGGTAACAGGGACAGAACGACCCAGGCCCAGGGCAGGGTCTGACGTGACAATGTGAGGGACAGTGACGATGTGATTGAACCACCGTCTATCTAGACTAGATCAGGGGGTGACAACCGGATACCTCGGGAGTGAGGTGTCACGTATTTGTATCTGGGTATAACAATTTACCCCGAGTGGGCTGCCCTTGTCCGGCCTTGGAACCAGTGGAAAATCCCAATGTTGGCGGAGCTGGTTCATTGCAATGGGCTGTGACGGACCGGGCTGGTCTGGGCACAGGTGAGGGCGTCCGCTCAGGGTGAATTGCTCAAATTCCGGGCTTTTTACAGCCCTGAAACTGGAGACCTTCCCAAACAGGCCACAAACCAGTCCCACTGAGCGCTTCAGCTGCCTGCCTGAAGCCTCACGAGCAAAACCCCTCCGACACCTCAGCGATATCTGTGCCCCAGATGGCCCTGGGCCTCATACACAGGTGAGGGGTCTTAGAACCCAATCTCACCTACCCCGAACAAGTTCTGTCCGGTTCCAAGAAACCAGCCACAGATCCCTGGTCAATTTACCCTCTGGACCTTACCCACAAATCACACTGAGCCAATCCTTTAGAATCTACAGTCTAAAGGTTTATTGCTACCAGAAAGAAAAGCATGAGAGTAAGGTTGCTAAAGTGTCATACGTTACATGCATCGAATCTCCCAGTTCTCGATGCAGGCTCTAGCAGAGATGTTACAGCTGCTGGCTTAAAAGTTCTTGTTGCACATCCTAGGTCAGGATGGGTCCACAGTTCTTTCCGGCTCTTCGATCCCTGCACTGCTGCCTCTGGGATGAAGTGCTGAGCTGAGTATCAAGATGGAGTCAGCCACATGGCCTATTTATCCCTCCTTCCTGGTCTCTTCTTGGCTACAGCAGGTCACCTGGCCCATGGCCTATCCCTCTGTTCCCTGCTGGTAGCCCCTAGGTATGAGTCACCACTCTTGAGATGTGTCCTTGGCCTATAGAGGGCTATTGTTTCAGAGCTTTGCTCGTTAGCATGTCCATAGGCTGAGATGCTTTGCCCATAGTTCAACCACATATAAAGAAACATTTGGTATCCACAAAAAATACATGCTTATAATTTCACATACTGACATTACACAATCACATGAATAGCATATATGGAATCAGAAGAAAGTGGGCTTCTATTTGACACCTCACATGGCCCCCCTTTGTGCCACTTTTGAGGCCAACACCCCTCCCATGAGTGCAGCAGTGATCTGGCTGCTCCCCTCAAAATCCAGTAACGTGACATGGGCACACGTCTGGTAGAGTCAGTGCAGCACACAGGGGGCGCACACAGACCCAGCCGAACGGTTATCATCATTGGACAGAGCAAGGTATGTAGCTGCCAGGACACCCCACTGGTGGCTTCTGACCACGACTCCCGGCTGCCTCCATCCCCAGGCACGTTGCTTGCTTTTCCTTTGACTGCGTCTGTTCTCCCAAAGTGACCCACGGGACTGGGCTGCCTTGGCGCGTTCTGAGTGGGAGCGGAAGTAGAGTCCCGGAGCTCACACCTCACAGCAGTGGGAAACTCCCAAAGCCCAGCTGCTTTTTCAACCCTCAGATTCACTGGGAGAGGACGGGGAAGGCTGCGGCTCCCTCTTCCAGCCTTCCCTCTGCCTCCACCCAACACGCAGCCCTTGCCACAGCGGGAGTCCGTTTCCCTCTTGGCCGAGTGGAGAGACTCTGGTGAGAGCAGGGAAGTCAGGGCTCCTGGGCTCTACTCAACACCCTGTGTGTGCGTGACCTTGGCCAACCATGTCATCCCTTGCCTCAGTTTGCCTGCCTGTGCAATGGGGCTCTGCTCACAGAGACTCTCCGTTGCTGGGTGGTGTGAGGCTCTTTCAGGGGAAGGGGAGAGCCCAGGGGCCTACTGGGAGCATACAGGGCACGTCGCACATGTGGGCCCAGGGTCCCAGCGGGCCCAGATCCAGAGGTGAGAGTGCGGTAAGCGGGAACTGGAGGGCTGGGGAGCTCAGCAGCAGCTCCTCCGAGCCGGGCTCCCGGGGCTCACCTGCCGCTGCCTTGCTAAGCACTAGCAGCTGGGCAGGTGAAAGAGGCTGGCCTGGGGTCATGGCCCCCCACTCCGTCCACGGTAACTCCAGCCCCTAAACCTTCTTGCACCCTTTACGCAGGGTGGAGAGGCTGCAGCCGCATGTCCTGTTCGTCCTGTTCCCCTGAGCAGCAGTGACCTGGTATGTATGGCTGCAGCCCCCCCCCCCACCTCCCAAAATGGTGCCTGTGCCCCTCATACTGCCCAGCCCACTGCCCTGATTCCTGCACCCCCACGTCCCTGCCCTGAGCCTGCCCAGCTGTCACGTTACTGGATTTTAAAGGGAGCAGCCAAATCACTGCTGCACCCACGGGGGAGGGGAGGGGTTTGATTCCCCAAAGTCTGTACAAAGAGGCCATGTGAGGTGTCAAATGGAAGCTTCTGTTCTACTGATTTTATCTCTGCTACTCGTGTACCGGTGTGACGTCTGCATGTAGCGTTATGAATATGGGCTCTGTGCTGGTCCTGTGAGTGTTCTCTGCCTGAGACAGAGCAAGCGCCTGACTGCCTGCTGTAAAGAACAGTTGTTCAGTCAGTGACTATGCTAATTCACACCCATTGCTCAAGATGAGGAGTAACACTAGTTCAAACCAAGGGATTTGGTTCGAACTAACGCGGCCTGACATGCACTTCCTAATTCGAATCAGCTGTGATTTGAACTAGCGCACCGGCGAGATCTTACTAATGAAGCACGAGATATTTAAATCCCCGCTTCGTTAGCAATTTCGCCCACCTGCATTTGCATCCCTAGCTCGAACTCGGGAGCAAATGTAGACGTACCCTTACTCTCCACCTTTTCTTTCTTCTGTTAATAAACCTTTAGATTTTAGATTCAGAGGGTATGTCTACACTAGCCACCCTAGTTCGAACTAGGGTGGCTAATGTAGTCATTCGGAGTTGCAAATGAAGCCCGGGATTTAAATATCCTGGGCTTTATTTGCATGTTCCCGGGTGCCGCCATTTTTAAATGCCCCGTAGTTCGAACTGCCAGCTACACGTGGCATGGGCTAGGTAGTTTGAACTAAAGCCCCTAATTCGGACTACCATTACTCCTCCTGCAGTGACCTTCCAGGACACACGACTCAAATCCTCGCCTTAAAAGAAGTGAGTTTTATTTCAAAACAAAAGATAAACTTGATAGCGCAGACTTGGGTGCTAGATGTTACAGAGCAGAGAAGGAAAACAAATTAAAAAACCAGAAAAGTTTCTGGGCACAGTGCATGATAGTAAATGGGGAGGGGAGGCAGAGATTCACACAGAGCCGTTCACACCGAAGCACAAAATAAAGAAAAAATACCCTGAAGGGAACTGGATCCATTTTTCTCCCCTTTTTACTGACTTCCAATCTCCTCTTGGTTCACTCCACTCCCATGCCCTGAATTCCTTGGACACATGGCCATCCTGCCCGGGTTTCAATCACTCTGTCTCTCTCAATGCCTGTTTTTACTCTCTCTCCCAGAGAAAGCAGGCAGGGAACCTATCTCCAATTCAAATTTCAACCCTCTATCTTGATTTGTTCTTCTGCCCCCTGGCCAACACCTTTGCTAGCATCCTGAGTTTAACCCTTTAGTCACTGGGTGCTGGTCAGTAAGGGGTGGCCAGCAGCACCACCGACAGTGCCCAAATCATCTGTGGGTCCCAGTCCGCCAACATCTCTGCTCCAGGACAAGGACTTCCACAGGCCCAACGTGTAGGAAGGAAACCGTTTTCTTTACCCCCTGTGATATGTCCAGACGTGCCCTGTGATTGAATGGACCCTGGTTCATGTGCTCTGAGACAGTCAATAGAAATGCCTGGGCCACTTTCTTGATCTTTAGATACAAAAGGTTATGGCCAGGAGGGATCTTTTGCTCATCACATCTGAGCGCCTGGTCCACACAAGGCATTAAGTGCAAAGCCTTTGTCCTTCGGGCCAGTCCTGGAGCGAAAAGAAGGGCTGAAGGATCAGCCCCGGGCCTGGTGTGAGGCTGGTGAGATAGGGAACAGTGCTCAAGACTTTGTTGAGACTGGGAGGAAGAGGCAGGCCCTGCTCACAGCACTTGGCTAGAACAGGGCTGGTGTTACAGAAACGCTCGTACCCCCGAGGCACTAGGCAGAGGCCGTGAGCACACTGCAGAGGGCTGGTACCAGAGCAGCTCGTTAGGAGACAGCTCAGTAGCAACACACTCCCCACAGGTAACAGGGACAGAGCGACCCAGGGCCAGGGCAGGGTCTGACGTGACAACATGGGGCAGAGCGATGATTTGATTGAATCCCCATGCAGCTAGGTAAGATCAGAGGGCGGCACGTGACTTGTCAGGAGTGAGGTGTGACGTGTGTGTACCTGTGTAGAACAGTGTTTTCTAAGGGGGCTGCACTTGTCTGCCCAAGGGGCGAGTGGAGAATCCCTTGGTTGAGAGAGCCAGCACATGGCAATGAGCACACGTGTGTCTGACAGAGGCAGCTGGATATGAGGACCTGGTTTCATTTGCAATAAAGCTGTGAGGTTCCTTTGCCCTTTATCTGATTGTGTGGTCATTGCTCATCTCTCAGATTCTGCTGTGCCAGCTGCTTGCACAGAGCCGGTGTAACACACGGAGGAGCGGCCGTGCACAGCCAAACACAACGCTGGTGTAACACACAAACAAGTCCCCATGCACAGCCGAATGGGTAACACCACAACGCCGGTGTAACATACAGAGTACCCATGCACAGCCAAATGGGTAACACAACAACGCCAGTGTAACACACAGAGGAGCCCCCACGCACAGCCAAATGGGTAACACCACAGCACCGGTGTAACACAATGGGGAGACCCCGCACAGAGCCAAATGGGTATCAGCACAGAGCCAGTGTAACATATGGGGGAGCCCCCACACACAGCCGAATGTGTATCAGCACAGAGCCGGGGTAATACACAGGGGAGACGCCACACACAGATGAATGGGTAACACCATAATGCCGTTGTAACACACAGAGGAGCCTTTGTGCACAGCCGAATGGGTAACACCACAGCGCTGGTGTAACACAAAGGGGAGACCCCAACAGAGCCAAATTGGTATCAGCACAGAGACGGTGCAACACCCCAGAGCACACGCATGCAGCTGAAGGGTATCAGCGCAGTAAGAGGTGAGCCGTGAGAAGGGGGGGCACAGTCACATCTTCTGTGTGCCCCCAGAAAAGTAAAATGGTCATACAGGGTCCAACCAAAGGCCCATCCAGCCCAGTGTCCTCTCTCCACACACACTGGTGCCCAGAGGAGAGGAACAGGGAATGCATCATCCACTGAGCCACCACAACAGAGCAGGGGATCAGCAAGTGACCAGAAGTGGTTTGTGTTTCCCTTGTGTTGGCTATTCGAGATCTCTCTGCGTATCTTCATGAATAACCTGGATGAGGGGATGGGTTGCACCCTCGGCAAGTTTGCGGATGACACTAAGCTAGGGGGAGAGGTTTACCGGAGCACTCGACAGAGGCTTCCCTGTCGACCACAGCACGTCTAGACTGCCCCGCTGTGCCGGGACAGCTGATCCCTGGCACAGCACGGCAGCCATTTTCATGTAAATGAAGCCGCAATTATTTAAATCACGGCTTCATTTGGGTATGTCTAGTAAATTAATCTACATGGCTCTGGTGACAGAGCCATGTAGTCTAGACATACCCCTAGTAACAGATGATGTGGGAAAAGCTGAAGTACTCAATGCTTTCTGTGCCTCTGTATTCATGGACAAGGTCGGCTGCCGGACTAATGCTCTAAGTGATGCAAAATGGGATGAAGATGGACAGCCCTTGATGGGTAAAGAACAGGTTAGGAACTATTTAGAAAAGCTAAACGTACACAAATCCATGGGTCCGGACTTAATGCATCCGAGGGTACTGAGGGAGTTGGCAAATGTCATTGAGGAGCCTTTGGCCATTATCTTTGAAAAATCATGGAGATAGGGAGAGATCCCGGATGATTGGAAAAAGGCAAATGTAGCGCCCATCTTCAAAAAAGGGAAGAAGAACGATCCAGGGAACTATAGGCCAGTCAGTCTTACCTTGGTTCCTGGAAAAATCATGGAAGGGATCCTTAAGGAATCTATTTTGAGGCACTTGGAAGAGAGGAAAGTGATCAGGAATAGTCAGCATGGATTCACAAAGGGCAAGTCGTGCCTGACCAATCTGATTAGCTTCTATGATGAGGTAACTGGCTCTGTGGACATGGGAAAGTCAGTGGATGTGATACACCTTGACTTTAGCAAGGCTTTTGATATGGTCTCCCCCAATATTCTTGCCAGCAAGTTAAGGGAATGTGGACTGGATAAATGGACGGTAAGATGGATAGAAAGCTGGCTAGAAGGTCGGGCCCAGCGGGTAGTGATCAACGGCTCCATGTCAGGATGGCGGTCGGTTTCTAGCGGAGTGCCCCAAGAATAGGTTCTAGGACCGGTTTTGTTCAATATCTTTATTAATGACCTGGATGAGGGGATGGATTGCACCCTCAGCAAGTCTGCAGAGGACTTGAAGCTAGGGGGAGAGGTAGATATGCTTGAGGGCAGAGATAGGGTCTAGAGTGACTTAGACAAATTGGAGGATTGGGCCACAAGAAATCTGATGAAGTTCAACAAGGACAAGTGCAGAGCCCAGCACTTGGGACGGAAGAATCCCAAGCATTGTTACAGGCTGCGGACCAACCAGCTAAGTAGTAGTTCTCCAGAAAAGGACCTGGGGGTTACAGTGGATGAGAAGCTGGATATGAGTCAACAGTGTGGCACTGGTGAGGCCACATCTGGAGTATTGTGTCCAGTTCTGGACCCCCCACTACAAAAAGGATGTGGATGCATTGGCGAGGGTCCAGCGGAGGGCAACCAAAATAATTCGGGGGCTGGAGCACATGACCTATGAGGAGAGGCTGAGGGAGTTGGGTCTGTTTAGTCTGCAGAAGCGAAGAGCGAAGGGGGATTTGATAGCAGCCTTCAACTTCCTGAAGGGAGGTTCCAAAGAGGATGGAGAAAGGCAGGTTTCAGTGGTGACAGATGGCAGAACAAGGAGCAATGGTCTCAAGTTGCGGTGGGAGAGGTCCAGGTTGGATATTAGGAAAAACTATTTCACTAGGAGGGTGGTGAAACACTGGAATGGGTTACCTAGGGAAGTAGTGGAGTCTCCATCCCTCGCAGTGTTTAAGTCTCAGCTTGACAAAGCCCTGGCTGGGTTGATTTAGTTGGGATTGGTCCTGCCTAGAGCAGGGGGCTGGACTTGATGACCTTCTGAGGTCTCTTCCAGCTCTATGGTTCTATGATTCTATGAGTCTATCTGAGGCTCGTCCTTAAAGGGACCCCCCCCCCCGGACAGCCGGTTCTCAGGTTTTCCTGCTTGTTTGCCTACCTCACTGAGGGACAGCAAAGCATTTTCTTCTCTGCCTGCTTTGGTTGCCCTGACTTGGGGCACCACAGCACTCGGCACCATGGAGCCAGAGCTGCCCCTGGGCACTCTGGTGCTCATTTTGGACGTCTTGCTGTGAGGCTGGCAGCAAGTGCTGGAGGCTGCCGGGCCCAACCCCCAGGCCCTCTTCCGGACACTGCACAAGGCCGAGCAGGTTCAGCAGCAGCGCCCGGACGCCAGCGTGCCCCGCCACATCTGATGTCTGGACACCAGCGGCGACTGGTGGGACCACATCATCCTGGAGCGCTGGAGAGACCAACAATGGACCCAGAACTTCAGAATGAAGGACACCTTCCTCGAGCTCTGCAAGTGGCTTGCCCCTGCTCTGCAGTGATGGGACACAAGCATGAGGCCCGCCATTCCCCTCCACAAGCGGGTGTCCATTGCCCTCTGGAAGTTCTCCAAGCTGGATAGCTACCGATCCATCTGCAACCAATTTGGCGTGGGGAGATCCACTGTTGGGGCAGCGCTCATGCAGGTATGGCAGTCTTCGGCCACTGGGCCAGGGGGAGTGGGGAAGGAGGAGATGGGCTGTCCCAGGGAAAAGGGGGGAGGTGGTGCAAGTCCCCTCCACGGGAGGGTTTGTTCTGTCCCAGCTGCACTACAGACTGCCCGTGGTGGCCAGGATTGCAGGGGTGGGTGCTCCTGGGGAGTGGAGGTACGGGATAGTGGCGGGGAAGGAGCACTCTCAGCCACCCTGGCACCCCAGTGACTCTCGGTTTTGTGTGTCTCTCTGCAGGTGGTCAAGGCCATCAATAGAGTGCTGCTATATTAGAAATATAGATAGTTGGGTTTGTGATGACCGGGAGAACCGTATGGTTACTTGCCTGCCTGGTGCGAAGGTTGCGGATCTCTCGAGGCATCTAGACAGACTTATGGGCAGTGCTGGGGAGGAGCCGGTCGTCGTGGTACATGTTGGTACCAATGACATAGGGAAGGGTAGAAGAGATGTTCTGGAGGCCAAATTTAGGTTACTAGGAAAGAGACTGAAATCCAGAACATCTTTGGTGGCATTCTCTGAAATGCTTCCAGTTCCACGCGCAGGGCCAGATAGACAGGCAGAACTTCAGAGTCTCAATGCGTGGATGAGACGATGGTGCAGGGAAGAGGGGTTTAGATTTATTAGGAACTGGGGACACTTTTGGGGTTCAGAGATTAAATTTCTTGATGCCTTAAATGACTGATTCTTGGAGCAGCTAGTACAGGAACCCACAAGGGGAGAGTCGATTCTCGACCTAGTCTTGACTGGAACGCAGGATCTGGTCCAAGAGGTAACTGTTACTGGACCGCTTGGAAATAGTGACCACAATATAATAACTTTTAATATTCCTGTGTTGGGAAGAACACCGCAGCGGTCAAACACTCTGGCATTTAATTTCAAAAAGGGGAATTACACTAAAATGAGGAAGCTAGTTAAACAGAAACTAAAAGGGAGAGTAATTAAACTAAAATCCCTGGAAGCTGCATGGGAACTGTTTAAAGACACCATACTAGAGGCCCAACTTAAATGTATACCCCAAATAAAAAAACACAGTAAGAGACCTAACAAAGAACCACCATGGCTAAACAGCCATGTTAAACAGGCAGTGAGAGAGAAAAGGGCAGCTTTTAAAAAGTGGAAGTCAAATCCTAGTGAGGAAAATGGAAAGGAACATAAACACTCCCAAATTAAGTGTCATAATGTAGTAAGAAAAGCCAAAAAAGAGTTTGAGGAACAGCTAGCCAAAAATTCAAAAAATGATAGTAAAATGTTTTTTTAAATACATTAGAAGCAGGAAGCCCGCTAAAAAAGCAGTGGGGCCCTTGGATGATAAAGATATAAAAGGAGCGATCAAGGAAGACAGTGCCATTGCGCAGCGATTAAATGATTTCTTTGCTTCAGTCTTCACGGCTGAGGATGTTACAGAGGTTCCTAAATCTGAGCCAGCCTTTTTAGGTGACAAATCTGAGGAACTCACTCAGATTGAAGTGACATTAGAGGAGGTTATGGAATTAATTGATAAGCTGAATAGTAACAAGTCTCCGGGACCAGACGGCATTCACCCAAGGGTTCTGAAAGAACTCAAATGTGAAATTGCGGAGTTATTAACAGTGGTTTGTAACCTATCCTTTAAATCCACTTTGGTACCAAATGACTGGAAGATGGCCAATATAACACCAATATTTAAAAAAGGCTCTAGAGGAGATCCTGGCAATTATAGACCGATAAGTTTAACATCAGTACCAGGCAAATTAGTAGAAACACTAGTAAAGAGTAAAATTGCAAGGCACATAGAAGAGCACGAATTGTTGGGCAAAAGTCAGCATGGTTTCTGCAGAGGGAAGTCGTGTCTAACTAATCTGTTAGAATTCTTTGAAGGGGTTAATAAACATGCGGACAAGGGGCACCCAGTGGATATAATATACCTAGATTTCCAGAAAGCCTTTGACACGGTCCCACACCAAAGGCTTTTACGTAAATTAGGTGGTCATGGGATAGGAGGAAAGGTCCTTTCATGGATCAAGAATTGGTTAAAAGACAGAAACCAAAGGGTGGGAATAAATGGTAAATTTTCACAATGGAGGAGGGTAACTAGTGGTGTTCCCCAGGGGTCAGTACTGGGACCAATCCTGTTCAACTTGTTCATCAATGATCTAGAAAATGAGGTAAGCAGTGAGGTGGCCAAGTTTGCAGATGACACAAAGTTGTTCAGGACAGTCAAAAGCAAAAGGGATTGTGAAGAACTACAAAAAGATCTCAGCAAACTGAGTGATTGGGCAGCAAAATGGCAAATGAAATTTAATGTGGGTAAGTGTAAGGTAATGCATGTTGGAAAAAATAACCCAAATTACACGTACTACATGATGGGGTCAAATTTAGCTACGACAGATCAGGAAAGGGATCTTGGAGTTCTAGTGGATAGTTCTATGAAGACATCCACGCAGTGTGCAGCGGCAGTTAGTAAGGCAAATAGGATGTTAGGAATTATTAAAAAAGGGATAGATAATAAGACAAAAGATATCCTACTTCCCCTATATAAAACTATGGTACGCCCACATCTCGAGTACTGCGTGCAGATGTGGTCTCCTCACCTCAAAAAAGATATATTGGCATTAGAAAAGGTTCAGAAAAGGGCGACTAAGATGATTAGGGGCTTGGAAAGGGTCCCATATGGGGAGAGGCTAGAGAGACTGGGACTTTTCAGTTTGGAAAAAAGGCGATTGAGGGGCGATATGATAGAGGTATATAAAATCATGAATAATCATGGTGTGGAGAAAGTGATTATAGAAAAATTATTTACCTTTTCCCATAATACAAGAACTAGGGGACACCAAATGAAATTGATGGGTAGTAGGTTCAAAACTAATAAAAGGAAATTTTTCTTCACACAGCGCACAGTCAACCTGTGGAACTCCTTGCCCGAGGAGGCTGTGAAGGCCAGGACTCTATTAGGGATTAAAAAAGAGCTTGATAAATTTTTGCAGGTTAGGTCCATAAATGGCTATTAGCCAGGGATAAAGTATGGTGCCCTAGCCTTCATAACAAGGGCAGGAGATGGATGGCAGGAGATAAATCACTTGATCATTGTCTTCTGTTCTCCTTCTCTGGGGCACCTGGCATTGGCCACCGTCGGCAGATGGGATGCTGGGCTCGATGGACCTTTGGTCTGACCCAGTATGGCCGTTCTTATGTTCTTATGTTCTTATGTCCAAGCTACTCTTAAATATCTCCAGGGATGGAGATTCCACAACCTCCCCCGGCAATTTATTCCAGTGTTTAACCACCCTGACAGGCAGGAAGTTTTTCCGAATGTCCAACCTAAACCTCCCTTGCTGCAGTTCAAGCCCATTGCTCCTTGTCCTGTCCTCAGAAGCCAAGGAACAATTTTTTTCCCTCCTCCTTGTGACACCCTTTTAGATAGCTGAAAACGTCTATCAATGACCTCCTGAGGTCTCTTCCAGCTCTATGATACTATGATTCTATGTCCCCTCTCTGTCTTCTCCTTTCCAAACTAACTAAGCCCAATTCTTTCATTCTTCCTTCAAAGGTCATGTTCCCTAGACCTTTAATCATTCTTGTTGCTCTTCTCTGGACCTGCTCCAATTTCTCCACATCTTGCCTGAAATGTGGTGCCCAGAACTGGACACAATACTCCAAGTGAGGACTAATCAGTTCAGATTAGAGTGGAAGAATGACTTCTCCTGTCGTAGTCACAACACTCCTGTTAATCCAGCCCAGAATCAGGTTTGCTATTGTTGCAACAGTGTCACACTGTTGACTCATATTTAACTTGTGGTCCACTATAACCCCTAGGTCCCTTTCTGCAGGATTCCTTCCTAGACAGTCACTTCCCATTCTCTGTGTGGAAAGGATTGTCCCTTCCTATGTGAAACACTTTGCATTTGCCCTTATTACACTTCATCCTATTTCCCTCAGACCATTTCTCCAGTTTGTCCACATCATTTCGAATTATAACCCTATCCTCCAAACCGCTTGTAACACCTCCCAGCTCCATATAATCTGGAAACTTAGTAAGCAAACTCTCTATGCCAATATCTAAATCATTGAAGTTTTTGAACAGAACTGGTCCCAGAACAGACCCCTGCAGAACCCCACTTGTTTTGCCCTGCCAGCAAAATTGTGAACTGTTAATAACTACGGTTATCTGAGAACAGTTATCGGGTCAGTTATGCACCCACCTTGTAGTAGCCCCATCTAGGTTGCATTTTCCAACTCCCATTACTCGTCCCTAGTGGCAGCCACCTCCACCTGCAACTTACACTTGTAAGTATTGCAAATATACCCTGTGCTGCTGTTTGCCCCTTCAGCGACAACTTCTATATCAAACTCCTGACTTTTACTGTCGTTCTCCATGGGAGCCCACAATCCAGCTTGGCGCTGGGCCCACAGGAGGGTACCTGGCACTGCAGACATAGTATTCTGGCAAAAGTAGCACAGCTTCCATAACCCACCGACATGAGAAAAAATGCAGGTTGTGTGTGTTAGGAGGGGAAGAAAATGGAGACAGATTTGGGGAACAGTGTAGCCTGGGGCTGCATCATGAATATGTTCGAGTGCAGGATTTTCCCAGCCCCTGGAAAGAGAGGGCCCAGCCTTATACGTTTCTGAGACCATGGCCTTTCAAAGGCTTCTCTATGCTTTGGGGCTGCTGAGAGAGCAGTGGGACATTATTCGGCAAGTCTGTTGGATAATCCAGGCCCATCACGAATCTTTGGGCAGGGTTTGCAGAAACCACTGAGAGGCATGGGGCAGTGTGTGGAAGTGGCAGACACCTGACAGATATCGTATGGATGGTGCATGGTCCTGCCATGAGTTCAGAGGCCTAGACTAGATCACCTCTTCAGGTCCCTTCCCGTGCTGTGAGTGTAGGGTACTGGGCAGAAACCTGCAGACGCCCCAGGGGGTTCTCTGTGTGGCCCGCAAGACAGTTTGTTTACTGTTGCCCCACAAAAAGTGGACAGATTTTGTGATTTTTTTCATCAGGTTATTCTCCTACTATTATTACGAAAGTGACATGCACTTAAACCAAGGGCATATGGAGTGCGAGATGTTTGCACACAGCCGTGTGAGAGCCGTGCACGCTCTCTGCATCCAGTCAAAGTGTTGCTACAGCTCCATCGGCAAACCCCGCATGTTCGACATGCACAAGCGCAGCTGGCAAGGTTACCCTGTCCCAGTACACCATCCTGAGCACTGCAATCGTGCAGCAAACAAGGGGAAGGATGGTCACTCCTGCAGACCTCTCTCCAGCCTAGGCCTCCCCTCACTCTTCCAGGGAGTCAGCCTGAGGCTTTGCAGATGTTTATTTCTTAGGGCGCTCTGCTCGCTCATGGGCGGGTTGCCGGGGAGGGAATGTTTGCAGCGGGTCACTCAGCGCTCTGGCTGTGACTGTCACTCTCTCCACGAGCACTGACAGGCCGCCTCTCCCTGTGGCTCCGTGTGTCGCACCACACGAGGGTGTGTTCGGAGGGACTTCCCTGTGCTAGGCGCTTCCACGGCCCTGCAGGAAAGGAGCTGCCCAGCGTGAGGAAAGTGAGAGAGGAGAGTCGCTGCGCTCCGTCCCCTGCGTGACAGCCCCGTGGGCCTGCAGAAAGTGCCTGTGCCTGCCCGTAGCCACCTTTCTCCATGTGGCTCTGTCTCCTGCTCACCCCCCCACCCTGGGAGCTCACAGGTGCCACATTCTGTGCAGACCTAAGCCTGGTGCCTAACTGTCTCACTAACCAAATAGCATTTTAAAGTAAACACGGAGCAGCCAGTTCCTCTGTGGCTCAGCCCAGAGCCCAGAGTTCTCCTCCCCATGTGGAAAGGTCCTTTAATTGCTGTTTGTGCCTGAAGCTGGATGAATAGCCCAGTGTCCAGGCTGGTTACATCCAGATGCTACTTCTCCCCGAGTGGCTGAGTAACCCCCCCCTGGGATTTCCCAGGACTGTTATAACCAGTGCACAGCCCTGTACCGGCTCTCAGCATGGGATGCTGCTGCAGGCGCTGGACTGAGAGAGGTGCAGAATGCGGCTGCCTGAGGGGGAGTCACAAGTACCATCTCTGAATTCACAGGTACCATCTCTTGTGGATAATCTCAGCTGATCAATAACCCCTGAGCTGTGGAGACCTGATGAGATAGAGGGTAAATCTGGGGAATTTTCAGCTCTGCATGGCCATTAAACATCCCCGGACCCTGGCCACAGAGGATGAGTTTGCTCCATTATCCCTGGCCAAAACACCCCTCTTTTCTGTGCACCAACACCTCTCCCCAGTGATGTGCTCCATCCGAGAGGTGGTTGCATTTCTGTGGCACTGGGGTCCTTCAGGAGGATGGTTTTAACAAATGTACAACACAGGGCCCAGTCCTGAGGCTGTGGCCAGCCTTTGGCTCAGGCCTCACTGAACCAAAACTCCCCCTGGAATAAGAGGTGAGGAAAGAGCTGAGGAGGCAGCTGTGTGTCCCCTCCTCCTCCGGCATGTCAGGGTTCTGTCTGGTCGTGGGGGCTGTTTCCTGCCGTTAATTTGCCGGGAAGTGAGGAGGTGCCAGGGCTCCGCACTGCAACCGCTGGACCCACTTATCAGCAGAGGCAAGATCAGTGTTGCCGGTGCAGCTATAATGCTGTGACACTTTAATGCTTTGAGTGCTCAGGAGCCCTCAAGCCAATGTCCAGAACAGCCTCTGGCCTGGCTCTGCCAGCACGGGGAGTTGGAGAATCCACCTCTTCCTCTCCTAGTGTCTCCAAAGAGTGACTCACACTGAGGCATCAGTTGCCCAGGATTTCCAGTGGAATTTGTCTGGCTTCAGCCTCCAGCCTTCAGGCCTGGTGCTTCTTATCTCAGTGAGATCCCAGAGCCCGAAATTCCCTGTGGTTTAGCCCCATCCCAGACTCTGCCTGAGTCTAGTTTGATACAATAATGAGATGAACATTCATTCGGTCTCTTTGGATGGGGTTTTACGCAGCCTCCTTTCATCTGTGCGGTTCTTTTCCTCACCCGCTCCCAGTTTGGGTCCCGTGATGTGACCCAGTCGCTTTCACTGATGCCATGTGCAACGGGGAAACCCTGCCCCTGCTGCAGCTCACGGCTCTCCTGTTCATACAACCAGGAATCTCAGCATCCCTTTGGCCACAGCCCGGCACTGGGAGCTCCCCACGAGGCTGTTGTCTATTCCAGGCTCTGTTTGTTCCAGGACATGGGGCTCCCATCTCTTTTATCATAGAGACACATAGAATTCCAGGCCTGGCAGGGACCATGGGAGGCCCTCGAAACCCATCCCCTCACCTCACACAGGGCTGAGCAGTTCCACGCTGGAGCTGGGCAATCTGCAGCCCCCGGCCACACACAGCTGCTGAGGAGAATGGGACCGTGGGCTGGGAGACATTTTGCTGACACTGACCATCCTCAGGCACCGCTCCCACAGCTCTGCGTGACTCTGTCCCCCTGTCCCCAGCCCAGGAGAGCGGTGGGGAGGGCAGCACCCTTGCCTGCAGACCCTGTTTCCCACAGTTCTTTCCTCACCTTGTACACAGCGTGGTGCTCCACTCCCCACCCTATCCAGTCTGCCTGCAGCTTTCCCTAAATGAGGTGCCCAGAACTGAACAGAATATTATAGTTGGGGAAAATTGAGTGCAGAGCAGAGAAGAAGAATTGCTCTTCTGTGTAGCGTTCATCATCCTTGTTACAGAGTCCCAGAATGAGATTTGCTTTTTTTTTTCAGCTGTGAGACACTGTTGACTCGTATTTAGCTTGTGGTCCACTAGGAGCCCTTGATCTCTTTCAACAGGGCTCCTTTCTTGAGAGTCCCTTCCCTTTTTATCAGTTGTGCTGATATTAATAAAATGCAGTAATTACCTGATTTCCACCCATATGACAGCACTTTCAGTGAGCAATGACAGTCCAGGCATTTAACTACTAAAACACATCTCAACAGAAGACAATTATATTGACTCCTTTTTTCACTTGGCTCCCACTTGCGGGCCACGTGTCAAGCCCTGCATAAACCCAAACCGGACTGTGTGTTGAGTATCCCGGATCTACACAGTGGTTGGTCCTGCCATGAGGGCAGGGAACTGAACTTGATGACCTATCGAGGTCCCTTTCAGTTCCACGGTTCCATGGTTCTATGAATGTGGCTCAGCTTGGTTCAGCCTTATTCAGCATTCACTGAGCTCTGTCAGTTTGCATGACTGTGCTTGATTTGGTGAGTCCTTCTGTTTGGCTTCATGAGCAGCAGTCCCGTTCCAGACACACCCATTTTCCTGGCATAACAAAACCTTTATGTTTTTTTAAGCACTTTCTGGACTGTGGAACTGCGGATATTTATATACCTATGAAACGCATGCTAAAGGACATCCAATTTCATTCTCATTTTTCCAGATAACTTTTCCCCCCATTCAGTTGTGCTGATGTTTGGATATTATGGGCTGGGATCTCTTCTCTCTTTGCCCATTGGAATGCAACCAGCTCTATTCTTTACTTTCCTCTCCTCCATCATCTTCCCCTTCTTGTTTCCTCACAGACTTTTCAATCTCCCCATACACAGCAGCTTCCCCCATTCCCATGGTTTGTCTCAGAATGCCCCATTCTATCTGCTGTATCCTCCACAGAGATGAGGTCACCACCACTGAGCACATGTCCAACGGGGTGATTCTCCATCCCATTCCTCCAGCATCCAAACATGGGCTTTTCTTCCGCCAATGCTGGGAATGAGCCAGGGTTTCCATTGTGCTGATAGCAGTGAGGACCTGGTGTTCTTCCTGAGGTGTGTTTCCTGCTGTTCCCTTTTAGGGTTAACCACAGCAAGAGGTGTAGACATGACAGACATTGGGAGCACCATAAAATATGGTATTGCCACTGCTAGGGTCACTTGTTCATAATTCATTTCTCTGAATAATGAAAATGTTGGGGGGGGGGGTTTCAATGTGTGAAGAGCGACCAATCTGCTTCACCACGAAAATAGTCTCCATCAGTGCATACCGTGCCATATACTAACATTCTCTGTCCTTTCAGGCATTTGTACTGTGACCATTGACTCTCCATTGATCCTGGACACATACAGTTCAGCAGGAGATCATAAGGTACATACAGTAGACAGCCTTCTGCCTCGGTGTTGGACACGTTCTCCATCATTCCATGTCAGATTCTAACGCAACCTACTTCACCAACCCTTCCACCTTCATCCTGCTGGGCATTCCTGGCCTGGAGTGGGCCCATGTCTGGATCGCCATCCCCTTCTGTGCCATGTACATCATAACCATCTTGGGGAACTTCACCATCCTGTTCATTGTGAAGACAGAGACGAGCCTCCATGAGCCCATGTACTATTTCCTCTGCATGCTGGCCGTCACAGACTTGGTCCTGTCCACGTCTACACTACCCACAATACTGAGCAATTTCTGGTTCAATTCCGGAGAGATTGATTTCAGTGCCTGCCTCACCCAGCTGTACTTCGTTCATTCCTGCTTGGTAATTGAGTCTGGGATATTGGTGGCCATGGCTTTGGATCGCTATGTGGCCATCTGCCATCCCCTGCGACATTCCACCATCCTGAATAACCCCGTGGTGGCCAAGATCTGCCTGGCCGTGGTGCTGCAAGGTGCCATACTTGTACTGCCCCTTACCGTCCTGGCGAGGCAGTGGCCGTATTGTAGTACCAACATCATCCCCTACACGCACTGTGAGCACATGCCTGTGGTGAAGTTGGCTTGTGCCGACATCCATGTCAGTAGTTACTACGGCCTCTTTGTGCTATTCTGTAGCTGTGGTCTGTATGTGATTTGTATTGTCATTTCCTATACCCAGATCCTCAGGGCCGTCTTCCGCCTCCCCACAAAGGACGCCCGGCTCAAGACTTTGGGGACCTGCATCTCCCACCTCTGTGTCATCTTAACATTTTACACTCCAAATCTCTTCTCCTCTCTCATGACCCGGTTTGGCCTCAAAATGCCCCTGCATTTCCACATTCTCTTTGCCAACATTTATCTCCTGGTGCCCCCCATGCTAAACCCCATCATCTACGGAGTGAGGACCAAACAGATCCGGGACAGGCTGCTCCGGCTTGTTACTCTGAAAGGGACCTAAATGTTTTCTCCTGGTTCTCTGGCTGTCAGGCAGTGCTCCATGAGAGTGTGCTGGCCCCTCTTCCCTAAATGACTCACTGACTAGTCAAAGAGTAATTCAATCCTTTCCTGATACTTCTTTCTCGTTGTAAAAAATTGGGGAATCGGTCTGTGTGTGACTTACTCATTCTAACTGGACCTGCCACCTAGCCCACCTTTGACCCTACTCTACGTCTTCCCTTGAGAACCCAGGCATTATTGTGCCTTTTATTCCAAGTTTCTATTCCTCCTGCATGCTCCTCTCCTCCCCTGTCCTTTATTGGATCATCTTCATGTTGGGTTGCTGCCCCCCCCCCCCAGGGTCCCATGTGGAATGGAGGTAGAGCTGGGGCCTCTGTCTCCCCAGTCTGGCTCCCCTCTTGCTCTGAGATGTGACAAGCTGCAAAGAGCTCCATGCTGCCTCACCCAACATCCACAGACAGGGCCTGCACCCAGGTGTGCTCATGGACGCTCTGGCCAGCCACTGCATGAACCCACAGCAGAGATGACAGCCTCATGTACTAGTCGGGATTTCAATCAACCACTGTCTAGCTGAGTTTGCTAGCACAAGTAGGAGAGTTTTTTCAGGCAGGCTTTTTTTTTCCTGCCTCAGATCAGAACTTCACCCCAGTTCAGTCTTTTCCCTCTGGTACTTTTAGGTGTGTTGTTGTAGGGAGACTGAGGAAATATTGTCATGTTATTGCCCCTTTATAAGCTAAGTGTTGAAGGAACCGACCAGGGACCCAGGCTCACCTTGACCTGCTGCTCACAAACAGGGAGGAAGTAGTAGGGGAAGTAGAGGTGGGTGACAACCTGGGCAGCAGTGATCATGAGATTGTTGAGTTCAGGATCCTGACCAAAGGAAGAAAGGAGAGCAGCAAAACACACAGCATGGACTGGAGAAAATTAGACTTTGACTCCCTCAGAAACCTGATGGGCAGAATCCCCTGGGATGTAACATGAAGGGGAAAGGAGTCCAGGAGAGCTAGCTGTATTTTAAAGAAGCCTTATTAAAGGCCCAGGAACAAACCATCCCCATGCTCAATAAGAAAAGCAAATATGGCAGGTGACCAGATTGGCTTATGAGGGGAATCCATGGTGAGCTTAAACACAAAATGGAAGCTGACAGGAGTGGAAACTTGGACAGATGACTTGGGAGGAGTATAAATATACTGCTCGAGAACTCAGGGGAGCAATCAGCAAGGCAGAAGCACAATTGGAATTGCAGCTAGCAAGGGATGCAAAGGGGAACAAGAAAGGTTTCTCCAGACATGTTAGCAATAAGAAGGTGATCAGAGGGGGTGTGGGGCCCTTACTGGATGAGGAAGGTAACCTACTGACAGATGTGGAAAAAGCTGACATACTCAATGCTTGCTTTGCCTCTGTCTTCACAGACAAGGTCAACTCCCAGACAAATGCACTAGGCAACACAGTATGGGAAGGAGGTGGACAACCCTTGGTGGAGAAAGAACAGGTTATTAACTATTGAAAAAAGCTAAACGTACAGAAATCCATGGGCCCAGATTTAATGCATCCGAGGGTACTGAGGGAGTTGGCAAATGTCATTGCAGAGCCTTTGGCCATTATCTTTGAAAACTCATGTTGATCAAGAGAAGTGGAGGAAAAGCTGGAAATCAATCAACAGGGTGCCAAGAAGGCTAATGGCACATTGGGGTGCATTAGGAGGATAATTGCCAGCTGATCTAGAGAAAGGATTATTCCCATTTTTTGGCACTGGTGAGGCTACATCTGAAGTATCACAACCAGCTGTGGGCCCCCACTGCAGAAAGAAACCTCCTGAAGGGAGTTTCCAAAGAGGATGGAGAAAGGCTGTTCTCAGTAGTGACGGATGGCAGAAAAAGGAAAAATGGTCTCAAGTTGTGGTGGGAGAGGTCCAGGTTGGATATTAGGAAAAACTATTTCCCTAGGAGCGTGGTGAAGCACTGGAATGGGTTCCCTAGGGAAGTAGTGGAGTCTCCATCCCTAGAGGTTTTTAAGACTCAGACTGACAAACCCCTGGCTGGGTTGATTTAGTTGGGATTGACTTGATGCCTTCTGAGGTCTCTTCCAGCTCTATGATTCTATGACATGAATGCATTAGAGAGAACCTAAGTACATAAGAACGGCCATACTTGGTCAGTCCATCCAGCCCAGTATCCTCTCTGCTGACAGTGACTAATACTGGATGCCCCAGAGGGAGTGAACACAACAGGGAATCCTCATGTGATTCCTCCCCTGTCATCCATTTCCAGACAAACAGAGGCCAGGGACACCATTCCTACCCATCCTGGCTAATAGCCATTGAAGGACCCAACCTCCATGAATCTATCCAGTTTATTTTGGAACCCTGTTAAAGTTCTAGCCTTCACTGCATCCTCTGGCAAGGAGTTCCAGAGGCTGATTATGCGCTGAGTGAAGAAAAACTTCCTTTTGTTTGGTTTAAATCTGCTGCTTATTCATTTCATTTGGTGACCCCTAGTTCTTATATTGTGGGAATAAATATATAACTTTTCCTTAATCACTTTTCCACATCACTCATGATTTTTTAGACCTCTATCATATCCCCCCTTAGCATCCTGTTAGCTCCCTTTATATGGGACCTGTTCCAAACCCCTCATCATTTTTGTTGCCCTTTTCTGGACCTTTTCTAATGACAATATATCTTTTTTGAAATGAGGTAACCACATCTGTACTCAGTACTGAAGATCTGGGCATCCCATGGATTTATACAGAGGCAATGAGATATTCTCTGTCTTATTCTTTGCCCCTTTTTAAATTACTCCTAACATTCTGTTTCCTTTTTGGCTGCCACTGCACACAGAGAATTATCCACACTGACTCCAAGATCTCCTTCTTGAGTAGCTGTAGCTAAATCAATCCCCGTCATATTGGGGCATAGAGAATAGGTAAGTGAAGAAAATGGAGACATGGGAGATGGGTTGGAAATGGAAATGGGAGAGAGAAAAAGGAGGGGCAAGGCAGAACTGGGAGGCAAGATCAAATCAGTATCTTAGATGCTTGTATAAAAATGCAAGGAGTGTGGGTAATAATCAGGAAAACGAAGTGCTAATAAATAAACACAACTATGAGATTGTTGGTATCACAGAGACTTGGTGGGATAATACACATGAACGGAATATTGCTATAGAAGGGTTCAGCTTACTCAGGAAGGGTAGGTGGGGAAAATAGGGAGGAGGTGTTGCCTTATATATTAAAAATGTACACACTTGGACTGAGGTGGAGACGGACATAGGAGACAGACGTGTTAAGAGTCTCTGGGTTAGGTTAAAAAGGATAAAAAACGGGGGTGATGTCATGCTAGGGGTCTACCACAGACCCCCTACCCAGGTTGAAGAGGTGGATGAGGCTTTTTTTAAACAACAACGAAAATCATCCAAAGTGCAGGACTTGGTGGTGATGGGAGATTTCAACTATCCAGACATATGTTGGGAAACAAACACAGTGAAGCACAGACTATCCAATAAGTCCCTGGACTGCATTGAACACAATTTTTTACTTCAGAAGGTCAAAAATGCTACCGGGGGAAGCTGTTCTAGATTTAATTTTAACAAACAGGGAGGAACTGGCTGAGAATTTGAAAATGAAAGGCAGCTTGGGTGGAAGTGACCATGAAATCATAGAGTTCATGATTTTAAGGAATTGTAGAAGGGAGAACGGCAAAAAAGAGGCAATGGATTTCAGGAAGGCAGATTTTGGTAAGCTAAGAGAGCTAGTGGGTAAGGTCCCATGGGTAGCAAGACTAAGGGGGAAAGAAACTAAAGAGAATTGGCAGGTTTTCAAAGGGACATTTTTAAGGGCCCAAAAGCAAGATATTCCGCTGTGTAGGAAAGATAGAAAGTATGGCAATAGGCCGCCCTGGCTTAATCAGGAGATCTTGCATGATCTAAAAATAATAAAGAAATAATTTAAAAAGTGGAAACTAGGAAAAATTACAAAGGATGAATATAAGCAAACAATACAGGTATGCAGGGGCAAAATTATAAAAGCAAGGGCACAAAACGAGCTCAAACTAGCTACAGACATAAAGGGAAACAGGTAGACTTTCTATAAATACATTAGAAGCAAGAGGAAGACCAAGGGCAGGGTAGGCACGTTGCTCAGTGAGGAGGGAGCAATAATAATAGGAAACTTAGAAATGGCAGAGATGCTTAATGACTTCTTTGTTTCGGTCTTCACCAAGGATCTGGTGATGAAGGAATGCCTGACACAGTGAATGCTAGTGGGAAGGGGGTAGGTTTAGAAGATAAAATAAAAAAAGAACAGGTTAAAAATCACTTAAAAAGTTAGATGTCAGAAAGTCACCAGGGCCTGATGAAATGCATCCCAGAATACTCAAGGAGCTGACAGAGGAGGTATCTGAGCCTTTAGCTATCATCTTTAAAAAATCATGGAAGATGGGAGAGATTCCAGAAGACTGGAAAAGGGCAAATGTAGTTTCCATCTACAAAAAGGGAAACAAATCATTTCAAACCAATCTGATAGCTTTCTTTTTAGGATAACAATCCTGTGGATAAGGGAGAAACAGTGGATGTGGGATGCCAAGACTTTAGTTATACCTTTCCAGCAGAATTGAGAACCATTAATAACTACTCTCTGAGTACGGTGATCCAGCCAGTTATGCACCCACCTTATAGTAGCCCAATCTAAGTTGTATTTCCCTGGTTTATTAATAAGAATATCATACGAGAACGTATCAAACGCCTTACTAAAGTCTAGGTATACCACACCCACCACTTCTCCCTTAGCCACAAGACTCGTTATCCTATCAAAGAAAGTTATCAGATTGGTTTGACATGATTTGTTCTTTACAGATCCATGTTGGCTGTTACCTATCACCTTATTATCTTCCAGATGTTTGCAGATGATTTCCTTTTTACCCTCGGGCTCCCATTGCTGGTTCCTAGTGGCAGCCACATCCACCTGCAACTTACATTTGTAAGTATTGCAAATATACCCTTTACGTGTAGTCAGACTGTGGAACTCCTTGCCAGAGGAGGCTGTGAAGGCTAGGACTATAATAGAGTTTAAAGAGAAGCTAGATAATTTCATGGAGGTTAGGTCCATAAAAGGCTATTAGCCAGGGGATAAAATGGTGTCCTTGGCCTCTGTTTGTCAGAGGCTGGAGAGGGATGGCAGGAGACAAATCGCTTGATCATTGTCTTCGGTCCACCCTCTCTGAGGCACCTGGTGCTGGCCACAGTCGGCAGACAGGATACTGGGCTAGATGGACCTTTGGTCTCACCCAGTACGGCCATTCTTATGTTCTTATGTTCTTCACCTTGTACACAGCGTGGTGCTCCACTCCGCACCCTGTCCAGTCTGCCCACAGCTTTCCCGAAATGTGGTGCCCAGAACTGGACACACTATTCCCATTGGGAACTATTCAGTGCATGATTGACACGGGGATCACCAGAAATTATGGAACTGCCAGTAGTAGGGTCATTTGTTTACAATTCATTTCACTGAATAATGAAAACGTCATTTCTCAGGGTGTGAAGTGCAACCAATCTGCTTCACCATGAAAATAGTCTCCCTCAGTGCGTACCGCGCCTCATACAAACATTGTCTGTCCTTTCAGATGCTGGTACTGCAAGCATTGCTGTAGATCCTGGGCACACACAGTCAGGGGAAAGTACAGCACATGCAATAGACACCATTCTGCCTCAGAGTTGGACACCCTCCTCTCTGCTCCATGTCAGACTCCAACACAACCCAGTTCACCAACCCCTCCACCTTCATCCTGCTGGGCATGCCTGGCCTGGAGTGGGCCCATGTCTGGATCGCCATCCCCTTCTGTGCCATGTACGTCATAACCATCTTGGGGAACTTCACCATCCTGTTCATCGTGAAGACAGAGACGAGCCTCCATGAGCCCATGTACTATTTCCTCTGTATGCTGGCTGTCACTGACCTGGTCCTGTCCACGTCTACACTACCCACAATACTGAGCAATTTCTGGTTCAATTCCAGGGAGATCAAGTTCAGTGCCTGCCTCACCCAGCTGTACTTCGTTCATTCCGTCGCACTGATTGAGTCTGGGATATTGGTGGCCATGGCTTTGGATCGCTATGTGGCCATCTGCCATCCCCTGAGACATTCCACCATCCTGGATAACCCCCGGGTGGCCAAGATCTTCCTGGCCATGGTGCTGCGAGGTTCCATACTTATACTGCCCTTTCCCATCCTGGCAAGGCAGTGGCCATATTGCAGAACCAATGTCATCACCTACACGCACTGTGAGCACATGGATGTGGTGAATCTGGCCTATGCCAACATCCGTGTCATTCGTAACTACGGCCTCTTTGTGCTATTCTGTGGGGATCCTCTGGATATGTTACTTATCGCTGTGTCCTATATTCTGATCCTCAGGGCCATCTTCAAACTCCCCACAAAGGACGCCCGGCTCAAGACTTTGGGGACCTGCACTTCTCACCTCTGTGTCATCTTAGCCTTTTACACTCCAAGTCTCTTCGGCTCCCTCACGACCCGCTTTGGCCTCAATATACCCCTGCATATCTACATTCTTATTGCTAACATGTACCTCCTGGTGCCGCCCATGATAAATCCCATCATCTATGGAGTGAGGACCAAACAGATCCGGGACAGGCTGCTCCGGCTTGTTACTCTGAAAGGGACCTAAACATTTTCTCCTGGCTCTCAGATCGAGCTCCGTGCCAAGATGGCTGGTGCTGGGCTTGCTTGCCTGAATGACTCACTGGCTAGTCAAAGAGCAATTCAATCCTTTCCTGATATTTCTTTCTAAGTGTAACATATTGGGGAATTGATCTGTATGTGACTCATTAAATTGTAGGGTTTCTACATTGTAACTGGACACCCAAGGCCCTGACAATGACCCCACCTCTTTCCCAAAGGCCCCACCACTGCCCCGCACCTTCCTTTGGGCTCTGGGCAGGTTTGTGCCTCTTCCAAGTGTCCTTCCCTCCTGCTTGCTCATCTCCTCTCCCATCACTCATTGGATCACCTCTGTGATAGGTTCCCCCTGCCCCCCAGGATGGCAGCTGGAGCTGAGACAGAGCTGAGTCCTCTACCTCCCATAGCTGGGTTCCCTCCTGTGTTGTGAATTGCAAGTGGCAAAGCCCCCCAGTCTGCCTCACCCCAACATCCACAGGCAGGCCCCGCACCCAGTGCTGTTCATGGATGCTCAGCCAGCCACTGCTTGAGCCCCCAATGGAGAGGCTACAGTCCAAACACCCCCAGATCCTCAGCCAACGCCCCCAGAGCTGCCCTGCCCTGGTCACACCCAGTATGGATGTAATGCCCAGCATCCCAGTGCTCGAAAGGAAAATGCGTGTTCACCAACTAAGGTTCCTGAGCTGAGGCTGACCCCTTTGCACTGACATGAACACACAGTGTTTAAGGTAATGTGTATTTAATAGATTTCTGAGCTACAGAAAGAGTGATTTCAGGGAGCAGCAGTGATAGCAACCAGGAGAAAGCAGAATAACCCCTAAGAAACAAAAGAAAACCTTGATCCAAGCCTAACGTCCTAGTGGGGCTATGAATTGAGCAGTATCTCACCGAGTTTTCAAGCACAACAGGGTCGCTTTTTCAAGCAAGGCTCCTTGGTTCCATGCATATGAGCCATACAGATAGAACCAGCAAAGCATCTGCTTTCAACAGACAGCTCCCTTGGCCCGATTTGTACAAAATTTGGGGCAAACACACAACTGATGTGTTCTCCAGGTTCACGTCAAAAATCCTTAACAGCACAGAGGTGGCCAAGCAGAAATCTTCCCTAGGTTTGAGTGAGGGGTCAGCAGCCCCTCCGAGAGAGCTGCTCCAAAGGGACCAACTTTCACTGGTGGGCGCATCACAGAACCCTCCAGTGCTCAGACCAGCGAGGGTGGCACTGCAGGCTGCACACATTCCAAGCCCCCATCACACACTCGAGTTCATCCCAAATGCAACCTGGCTGGTGTTGCAGACGCAAGGCATCAGGCACGGGACAGTTGGCTCGTGCACTGCAGGAGACTGGGACTGAATGAGAGGAGCACAAAGGGAGTCTGGTTTGTTTGCTCCCAGTAGCACTCCGTAGCATACAATCATAGAACCGTAGAGCTGGAAGAGACCTCAGAAGGCCATCAAGTCCAGCCACCTCCCCAAGGGAGCACCAATCCCAACTAAATCAACCCAGACAGGGCTTTGTCAAACCGAGGCTTAAACACCTCTTGGGATGGAGAGACCACTACTTTCCTAGGTAACCCGTTCCAGTGCTTCACCACCCTTCTAGTGAAATATCCCAGACTCAATCAGTGCAAAGGAATGAATGAAGAACAGCTGGGTGAGGCAGGCATTGAAATCAATCTCCCTGGAATTGAACGAGAAATTGCTCAGTATTGTGGGTAGTGTAGACGTGGACAGAACCAGGTCGATGATGGCCAGCATGCAGAGGAAATAGTACATAGGCTCATGGTGGCTTGGCTCTATCTTCACAATGAACAGGATGGTGACATTCGCCAAGATGGTTATGATGTACATGGCACAGAAGGGGATGGCGATCCAGACATGGGACCACTCCAAGCCAGGAATACCCAGCAGGATGAAGGTGGAGGGGATGGTGAACTGGGCAGTGTTGGAATCTGACATGGAGCAGAGAGGAAGGTGTCCAACTCTGAGGCAGAACGGTGTCTATTGCATGTGCCATACATTCCTCTGATGTCCCGTGTGTGCCCAGGATCTACAGCAATGCTTGCAGTACTAGTATCTGAAAGGATAGAGAACATTTGTATGAAGTGTGGTACGCACTGAGGGAGACTATTTTCATGGTGAAGCAGATCGGTTGCTCTTCACACCCTGAGAAATGACGTTTTCATTATTCAGAGAGATGAATTGTAAACAAATGACCCTACTACTGGCAAGTCCATATTTTCTGGTGCTCCCCATGTCAATCGTGTCTACACCTCATGCTGTGGGAAACCATACAAGGCAACAGCAGGAAACACATCTCAGGGAAAACATCAGGTCCTCACTGATATCAACACAATGCAAACACCTGCGCATTCACAGCAGTGTCAGAAAGTAAAGTCCATGTTTGGATGCCTGAGGAAAGGGATGGAGAATCAGCTGGTCGTATGTGGGCTCAGGTTTGCTGACCTTGTCTCTGTGGAGGAAACAGCAGATAGAACGGGGAATTCTGAGACAAACCCTGCAAATAGGGATGCTGCTGTGTGGGCCGAGACTAAAGAGTCTGTGAGGAAACAAGAAGGGAGAAGATGATGGAGGAGAGGGACGTAAGAACATAAGAATGGCCATACTGGGCCATATTTTTTAACCTGCTACCCATTAATTTCATTTGGTGTTCTCTAGTTCTTATATTATGGGAACAAGTAAATAACTGTTCTTTATTCACTCTCTCCACACCACTCATGATTTTATAGACCTCTATCACATCCCCCCTCAGTCTCCTCTTTTCTAAACTGAAAAGTCCCACTCTCTTTAGCCTCTCCTCGTATGGGACCTGTTTCAAACTCCTAATTATTTTAGTTGCTCTTTTCTGAACCTTTTCCAATGCCAAAATATCTCTTTTGAGGTGAGGAGACCACATCTGTACACAGTATTCAAGATGTGGGAGTACTATAGTTTTATATAGGGGCAGTAAGATGTTCTTCGTCTTATTTTCTATCCCTTTTTTAATAATTCCAAGGCATCCTATTTGCTTTTTTGACTGCTGCTGCACAATGTGTGGATGTTTTCAGAGAACTGTCCACGATAACTCCAAGATCTCTTTCCTGATTCCTTGTACCTGAATTAGCCCCCATCTTATTGTATGTATAGTTGGGGTTATTTTTTCCAATGTGCATTACTTTACATTCATCCATATTAAATTTCATTTGCCTTTTTGTTGCCTAATCACTCAGTTTGATGAGATCTTTTTGAAGTTCTTTACAGTCTGCTTTGGTGTTGACTATCTTGAACAGTTTAGTATTGTCCGCAAACGTTACCACCTCACTGCTTACCCCTTTCTCTAAATTGTTTATGAATCAGCTGAATAGGATTGGTCCTAGGACTGACCTTTGGGGGAACACCACTAGTTACCCCTGTCCATTCTGAACATTTACCATTTATTCCTACCCTTTGTTTCCTGTCTTTTAACCAGTTCTCAGTCCATGAAAGGATTTTCTCTCTTATCCTTTCATGGATTGAGAAAGTAAAGAACAGAACTGATTGCATTCCAATGGGCAAAGACAGAAGAGATCCCAACCCGTAATATCCAAACATCAGCACAACTGAGTGGGGGGAAATATTAGCTGGAGAAATGAGAATGACAATGGGGTGTCCTTTAACATGAGTGTATTCGGTAGCTAAACAGTTATAAGGCCACAGTGAAGAAAGTCTTTAAAGCAACGTGATCATTTGGTTGTGCCAGGAAAACAGGACGTGTCTGGAATAGAACGGCTCCTTATGAAGCCAAATAGAAAAGGGGCAAAATCACCAAATCTAGAACAGTCCTCAAAACAGACAGAACTCAGTGAATGCTGTGAGAGATTGAACCGAGATGAGCCAGATTCATAGAACGAATGGGCTGTAGGATTGCTACTAAATCGGCAGGACAGAAAAGAGATAAAACAGAGAAATTGGCTCTGCTTTGTCGAAGCTAAATCAATGCTTAAGCTTTGAAAACTAGAAGATAATATTAGTGAAACCAAATTGATTGTAATCCCTTTTTGTTAAAACATAGTGAGTTTATATGGATGAAGAAAAAAATGATGTAAAAACAATTTACTAATACAAATGAAATAGAAAAAAAATATTTTTAAGAAATCCAAAAAAGGAAAATTATCTTCATAATAAAAACTGTCTATTATTAAAATACAATAATTTAAATAAAGTATGTATATTTTCCTTTTTTGAACGTACATTTTCTTTTTCTAATGTACATTTTCATTTTATCTAAAAAAAAGTTAATTGATTTAAAGACCCAATTAACATTGGGTAAATGTCCCTGTTAAGTATATTAAATAAAAGAAAGGCTAGAAAACTTTAGTGCAAGTCCTAGAGTGAGAAAGGAAACCTGTTAATGTTGCAGAAAAGGTAGACGTGTTCAAGACATCATGTTCAAGCTGTATAAGGAACCCATACCGTTTAAGGAGAGGAAACATTTCTGAGTCCATTAGCAGTGAAGGAGAGTGTTAAACACTGTCCACAGTGGGACTTTCGGGTTGGGAGCACCAGAGTTTTGAACTGACTGATCGACCAGACAGCTCATTCAGAATCTGAGGTACTGAGTCGGGCATCAGGAGAGCCAAAACAAGCAAATAAAAAAGGCAAATGGGGGGCAGTTTTCTTTTAAATATAAACTACTAAAAGGAAAGGCAAAGTTTGAACAAAGCTCTGACAAGGTTAGGAAGCAGCGGAAGCCCTGCTTTGGCATTCAGTCCAATATAGGTGTTCAGAAGGAAAAAACAATTACACACATGCAAAACAGGCAAAACAGTCTAAAGAGGAGCCCTGTTGCAATAGATCACGCTGTTATAATAGGCCCCAGATAAATATAAGTAAACAGTGTCACACAGTTGAAAAAAAAAGCAAATATGATTCTGGGAGGCTGTAACAGGGGTGTAGCAATAAAGACACAAGTGTAATTCCTCTTCTCCACCCTGAACTGAATAGTCTTCAAGGGGAATAGAGTGTCCAGTTCTGGGCACCACATTTCAGAAAAGCTGCGGGCAGACTGGATAGGGTGGGGAGTGGAGCACCACGCTGGGTATAAGGTGAAGAAAGAGCTGTGGGAAGCAGGGTCTTCAGGTGAGGGGGTCACCCTCCCCACCACTCTCCTGGGCTGCAGACAGGGGGACAGAGCCACGCAGAGCTGTGGGAGTGATTCCTGGGGATGGTTGGTGTCAGCAAAATGTCTCCCAGCCCACGGTCCCATTTTCCTCAGCAGCTGTGTGTGGCCGGGGAGTGCAGGTTGCCCAACACCAGATTGGAACTGCTCAGCCCTGTGTGAGGGTAGGGTACGGGACTCAAGGGCCTCCCACGGTCTCTGCCAGGCCTGGGATTCTATGTCTTTCTATGTTTCTATGGTAACAAAATATTCTGATGTACTCAAATGTGAAGCTGTCCAATGGGAACGCAGGGCTCTGTGGTGCACAGGAAAGCGTGTGAAGTGCCAGCCTGAGCCCTAGATGAGGTCACTGTGAAATGGAACAAAAGGACCCTGGACAGGGCTCAGAGTTTAGCCAGGTTCATCTGGAGCTCCCGGTGCTGGACTGTGGCCAAAGGGATGCTGGGATTCTTGGTCACGTGAACAGGAGAGCTGTGAGCTGGAGCAGGGGCAGGGTGACATCATGGGACCCAAACTGGGAGAGGGTGTGGAAAAGAGCCACACAGATGAAGGGAGGCTACGTAAATTCCCATCCAAAGAGACTGAATACACTTTCATCTCATTATCGTATCAAACTAGGCTCAGGCAGAGACTGGGATGGGGCTAAACCACAGGAAATGTCGGGCTCTGGGATCTCACCGAGATAAGAAGCTCCAGGCCCAAAGGCTGGAGGCTGAAGCCAGACAAATTCTAGCTGGAAATCCAGGCTAACGGCTGAGCCCTGAGTGTGATTCATCCTTCGGAGAAACTAGGAGGGGAAGGGGTGGATTCTCCAACTCCAGTGTTGGCAGATCCAGGCTGGAGACGGTTCTGGACCGTGGCTTCAGGGCTTGTCGACACAGAAACCATCACAGCAGTATGGCCATGGTGCTTCAGGGGAGACCCTAGGAGCACTGGTCTTGCCACTGCTGAAAAATGGGTTCAATGGTTGTAGTGCGGAGCCCTGGCACTTCCTCGCTTCCTGCCAGGCTAACGACAGGAAAGAGCCCCAACGACCAGCCAGAGCCCTGACATGCTGGAGGAGGAGGGGACAGTGTCTGTTCAGGGACATGCAGCTGCCTCCTCAGCTCTTTCCTCACTTCTGATTCCAAGGGGAGTTTTGCTTCAGTGCGGCCTGAGCCAAATGCTGGCCACAGCCTCAGGACTGGGCCTTGGATTGTGCATCTGCTAAATCCTTTCCTTCTGAGGGACCCTTGGGACACTGAAATGCAGCCACCTCTGGGCTGGAGCACATCACTGTGGGGAGGTGTAGGTGGGACATTAGGAAAAATGATTTCCCTCGGAGAGTGGAGAAGCCCTGGGATGGGTTCCCTAGGTGGGGTCCTGACTTAACAAGGGCTTGGCTGCGATGATTTAGTTGGGGCTAGTCCGGCTTTGAACAGGTGGTTGGAGTCGATGCCCCCCTAGGATTGTAAGAGTCTATGGAGGGGTGTGTGCGCACAGACGAGAGGGGGGTTTTGACCAGAGATACAGGAGCAAACTTACCTCTGTGGCAATGACCCAGGGGTGTTTAATGGCTCTGCAGAACACATGGTTCACTCTGCATTGATCATGCCAATGTAGGTCTGGGTTTGTGGCGCAGGGGAGCTCATCAGAGATGGGATCTGTGAATTCAGAGAACAAAGAGTCCTCCCTGGGAACCCCCCCTCAGGCAGCCACGTCCCACACTTCTCTCAGCCCAGCATCTGCAGCAGCGTCCCTCACTGAGAGCCAGCACAGAGCTATGCACTGTTCATATAGCTCTCTGCCGTACCAGGGGGGTTCACTCAGCCCTTAGGGGAGAAGCGGCATCTGGATGTAGCCAGCCTGGACACTGGGCTATTCATCCAGCTTCAGGCACAAACAGCAACTAAAGGACCTTCCCACAGGGAGAGGAGAACTCTGGGCTCTGGGCTAAAACACAGAGGAATTGGCTGCTCTGTGTGTATTTTAAAATGCTATTTGGTTAGTGAGATAGTTAGGCACCAGGCCTAGGTCTGCACAGAATGTGGCACCTGTGAGCACCCAGGGTGGCAGGGAGTGGGGGGAGGAGACAGAGCCACGTGGAGAAAGGTGGCTACGGGCAGGCACGGGCACTTTCTGCAGACCCACGGCGCTGTCACACAGGGGCCGGAGCGCAGCGACTCTCCTCCGTCATCCTCCTCACGCTGGGCAGCCCCTTTCCTGCAGGGCCGTGGAAGCGCCTAGCACAGGGAAGTCCCTCTGAACACACCCTCGTGTGATGCGACAAATGGAGCCACAGGGAGAGGGGGCCGGTCAGTGCTAGTGGAGAGAGTGACAGTCACAGCCAGAGCCCTGATGGAACCGCCGCAAACATAATGAAAGTCTGAGGGAGATGCCCTACAAGAGTGAGGGGCAACTTAGGCTAGGGAATGAGCCACATGTCACCACTGAGAACAGCCTCTCTCCATCCTCTTTGGAACCCCCCTTCAGGAAGTTGCAGGCTGCTCTCAGATCCCCCCTCACTCTTCTCTTCTGCAGATTGAATAACCCCAAACCACTCAGCCGCTTCTCATTTCTGTGCTCCAGCCTCAGAATCATTTTTGTTACCCTCTGCTAGACACTAATGCTACATCTACAGTGCAAGCTTCTTGCGCAAGAGCACATCTACACCTCGAAGGGCATCACAAAAGTAATGTGCTTTTGCGCAAGGGAGAGTCCACACTGCATGGATGCTCTCGTGCAAGAAAACTCTGATGGCCATCAGAGCACCTGTGCTTTTTCCCCTTGGGGTTTCTCATGCAAGAAACCACTGTGGAGCATCCATACTTGTCTTTTGGCACAAGAACTCTTGCGCAAAGAGGAGTTATGCCTCTTAGAAGGAGGGTTACCGTCGATTTTCTTGCACAAATGCTCATTTGAGGTGTGGACGCTCTGTGGGTTTTTGTGCAAAAACCTTGCACTGAATCGACGTGATCTCGCATGTAAGCTGTGATTACTATGGGTGGACTGGCCACAAGGGAAACTGAGCTTTTTTCTCCATTCTCTTCTTTCGAAAGAACTCCCTCGTCCCTGTCCACTTACGTCATTTTCCGAAAAAGCTTTTCACAAAAAGACTTCTTCCTCATTGAATGAAGTTTACCAATGTCAGAAAAAACCCTCTGTTCTTTCAGAAGAATGCAATTGCAGTGTGGACTTAACTCAAGTTTTTTCAGAAAAAAATGGCCTTTTTTCCAAAAAATCTCTGTAGTGTAGACATACCTTGAGTTTCAAAGTGAACGATCAACCACACATCTCATTCAGAACCAGAAGTGCTTATCTGGGCATCAGCAGAGCCAAAAACAAATAATAAAACAAAGGCAAATATGGGGTAATTTTCTTTTAAACTAAAAGTAAAGGCAAAGTTTGAACAAAGAAAGGTTAGGGGAAAATGGAAAAACTGGGTATAAGTCTTAGGAAGGAAAAATCAATTGCACACTGTCTTAATCAGGAGTGCTGACCAGCACCTGGTGGCTATGGGGTTAACTCTGTCCCTAGCCGGGATCTGGTCAGCCAATAATAATGCAGGTAGGAATTTCAAACTGGGACAAAGGAATCTTTAACTTTCCCTCCTTTGTCTGAAATGCAGAGTAATTACTTCTAAGACTGTAGGAGATGGGAGGCCCGTCTCTCCTCAAGAACAGACTTCTTATTGTATGTAAGTACAGCAAAGTTTAGCTGGTCTGTCAGGATCTGTAATTTTTCCTGGTTTGGGAATTTGGAACTAATGTGTGAGCTGGTTAAGTGTTGGTCTTTCTTTGTAACTAAGTTTACAATTTATCAATTGGTGGCTCTTCCCATCTAGCCACTTTACTATGCTTTCAACTGTAATTTTGTTTTGATAATAAAAGTTTCTTTTCTTTTTTTTGATTAACCGGTACTGGTTGATTGTTCGTTCCTGGAAGGTCTGTCTGTGGGTCACCTCTGTTTTTCCAAACTCCAAGCAAAATGGAGGTTGAGGCAAGGGAGAGTTTGGCCTGAGGGAGGAGGTTTCCCAAGTGATCTCTTGCCTGGCTTTCTTGGAATTACTTGGGTAGTGGCAACGGATTTCCCAAAATCCGGGTATTAGGATTTTGGGGGAAGTTTTTCTACCAAAGCCTGTACAGAGAAGGTTTTTGGGTGCTCTTGTGGGCCCCTACTTCTGCATTTGTCATGCCAGAGTGGGGTACAGCGTTCACACACACACACACAAAGGGAAGGGACTCAAGAAAGGAGCCCTGTTGAAAGGGATTGAGGGCTCCTAGTGGACCACAAGCTAAATACAAGTCAACAGTGTCACACAGTTGAAAAAAAAAAAGCAAATCTCGTTCTGGGACTCTGTAACAGGGGATTTTCTACACAAGACAGACAAGTTCTTCTTCTCTGCTCTGCACTCAATTGGACCCAGCTATAATATTCTGTCCAGTTCTGGGCACCACTTTTCAGGAAAGCTGTAGATAGACTGGTCAGGGTGTGGAGTGGAGCACCACACTCTGTACATGGTGAAGAAAGAGCTGAGGGAAGCAGGGTCTGCTGGTGAGGGGGCCGCCCTCCCCACCACTCTCCTGGGCTGGGGACAGGGACGGGGCTCAAGGGCTTCCCAAGGTCCCTTCCAAGCCTGGGATTCTATGTTGTTCTATGTTTCTATGATAAAAGGGGCCCAGAACTGGACACAATACTCTAGATGTGGCCTCACCAGAGCTGAATAAAGAAGACTAATCACTTCTCTAGATCTGCTAGCAATTCTCCTAATAATTCACCCCAATATGTTTTTAGCCTTATTGGCTACAAGGGCACCCTATTGACTCATATCCATGGTTCTAACTTCTGTGTCAGAGGCTGGGAATGGGTGACAGGAGAGGGATCACGTGACCATTCCCTGTTCTGTTCACTCCCTCTGGGTCATCTGGCATGGCCACTATCAACAGACAGGACACTGGGCTAGATGGACATTTGGTCTGACCTATTATAGCCATTCTTATGTTCTCATCCACTGTAATCCCCCGGTCTTTTTATGCTGAACTGCTACTAAGCCAATCGGTCCCCCACTGTAACAGTGCTTGGGATTCTTCCGTCCCATTGTTGAACCTCATCAGATTTCTTTTGGCCCAATCCTCCAATTTGTCTAGGTCACTCTGGACCCTATTCCTGCCCTCCACCGTATCTACCTCTCCCTCTAGCTTAGTGTGATCTGTGAACTTGCTGAGGGTGCAATCCATCCCCTCATCCAAGTCATTAATAAAGATGTTGAACAAAACCAGCCCTAGAACCGATCCTTAGGGTACTTCACTTGAAACTCACCACCAACCTGACATCGACCTGTTGATCACTGCCCGTTGGGCCTGACAATCTAGCCAACTTTCTATCCACCTTATAGTCCATTTATCCCATCCATATTTCCCTAACTTCCTAGCAAGAACACTATGGGAGACCGTATCAAAAGCTTGCTAAAGTCAAGGTAGATCATGTATACCTCATGCCCACAGAGTTAGTTACTTTCTCATAAAAGGCAAACAGGTTGACCAGGCATGACTTGCCCTTGGTGAATCCATTTTGACTATTCCCGATCACATTCCCATCTTCCAAGTGCTTCAAAATGGATTCCTTGAGGATCCCCTCTATGATTTTTTCGGGCACTGAGGTAAGGCTGACTGGTCAGTAGTTCCCTGGATTGTCCTTCTTCCTTTTTCAAAGATGGGAACTACATTTTCCTTTTTCTAGTTGTATGGGACCTCCCCTGGTCACCACAAGTTTTCAAAGATAATGGCCAAAGTCTCCGCAATGACTTTTGCCAACTCCCTCAGCATCCTTGGATTCATTAGATCTGATTCCATGGATTTGTGTATGCCTAGCATTTCTAAATAGTTCTTAACCTGTTCTTTCTCCACTGAGGGCTGCCCACCTCCTCCCCATTATGTGTTGCCTAGTGCAGTCATCTGGGAGCTGAAATTGTCTGTGAAGACTGAGGCACAGAAAGCATTGAGTATTTCAGCTTTTCCCACACCATCCGTCTTCTAGTAAGAGCCCCACACTCTCTCTGATTACCCTCTTATTGCTAACATGCCTGTAGAAACCTTTCTTGTCCTGCTTCACATCCCTTGCTAGCTTCAATTCCAATTGTGCTTTCGCCTTGCTGATTACTCCCCTGCATTCCCGAACAATGACTCCTCTTTAGTCATCTGTCCAACTTTCCACTTCTTATAAACTTCTTTTTTGTGTTAATGCTCACCAAGGAGTTCCCTGGTAAGCCAGGATGGTCACCTGCCATATTTGCTTTCACCTTCCTGATTACTCCCCTGCATTCTGGAGCAACATATGGAGTCCTACACACATCTATTCCCCAATCTTTCATCTGTATGGGCAGGTCAGGCTTGCCCAGTCCATAATTATAAGAAAAGGGGCCATGTCACCAGTCCACTCTGCCTGACTCTCCGTCTCACTTCCCAAGCCCCAGGAAAATAACTTATGTCCTTTTCCATGTAAATAGCCAGAGCTATAGCGGGAGCTGCAAGTCTCAAAAGTCTTGAGCCGGGTGTCCTTGGTAGGGAATCGGAAGATGGCCCTGAGGATCTGCATATAGGACAGAGCAATAAAAATCACATCCATCCCCAACACACAGAAGAGCACAAAGAGGCCATAGTAACTACTGACCCGGGTGTAGGTGTAGGCCAGCTTCACCATGGCAATGTGCACACAGTACGGCTGGGGGATGATGTTGTTTCCACAATACAGCCACTACCTCGCCAGGAGGGGATAAGGCAGTACGAGGATGCCACCACGCAGCACTGCACTCAGACTGATCTTGGCCACCATGGTGTTTGTCAGAATGGTGGACTGTCTCAAGGGATCACAGATGGCCACGTAGCGGTCAAATGCCATGGCCACAAAGATCCCCGACTCTATCACTGAGAAGCTGTGAAAGAAGTACAGCTGGGTGAGACAGGCACTGAAACCAGTCTCCCTGGAATTGAACCAGAAGATGCTCAGCATTTTGGGCAGGATGCACGTGGACAAGACAATGTCAATGACAGCCATCATGCAGAGGAAATAATACATGGGCTCATGGAGTTTTCGCTCCGTCTTCACAATGAAGATGATGGTGAAGTTCCCCAAGATGGCTATGATGTACATGATGCAGAAGGGGATGGAAATCCATCAGTGGGCCATCTCCAGGCTAGGAATGCCCAGCAGGATGAAGGTGGAGGGGTGGGTGAAGTGCGTTGTGTTGGAATCTGACATGAAGCAGGAAAGAAGGTGTCCAAATCTAATGCAGAAAGATTCCTCCTGCATGTACCGTCCACTCCCCTGAGGTCCTGTATGTGGCCAGGGTCTAGGGTGATGGCGACAGCTAAAATGCCTGGATGGAGAGATATTGTTAATATTGTGGAAGCCATTTCATATTTAGCTAGAAGCCACTTCGTATAACAGAAGCCATTTAAGTTTCTTGTTTTCGCACGTATACTAGAGAGTGAATTGACCGTCACCGATGTGAGAAAGGCCAGAAGGATGAGCTGTTGGAATGCGTTAATGAACTATTTTGAATTGAAACTCTCACGCCCTAAAACCCATTTCTTTCTTTGCAGATAATAATTTCTCTTTGAAGTTTGCTTTGATTGAATGCCCTGGCATCAGACTTGTTTGGCTAAGGGTATAAAATACGAGGATTGATTGTGTTGAGCAGCCTTACTGGGCCCGGTTCTGCCAGGGTCTCGTTTGGCTCACTTTGTGCCTTATTGATCAATAAAGCTGTTTGTTAGCCGCCTAAACACAGAGAAGTCTTTTGCTTCGACAATTTGGAGGTTCCATCAAGATCCTAACGCGCCACTTGCTCGGATGGAGGGACCGGAGCTCCACTTCCAAACCTTTCAAGTGCGCAATCGAAGGTAAGGGGGATACCTGCTACGAAATCTTCTGGCGAGGGCTTGGGCTTGGAGTGACGGCCGGCCGTCAGGGTAAGGGGAGCTATGGATTTCACCTTTGTGGAGCGGCTAACATTTTGTCTGTCTGTGTCTGTCTTTGTCTGTTAGGCCCGTCTTATGTGTCACAGTTCCAAAAGGACACACCGGTATCTCTAGTGAGGCAGCCATGCGCTGGACCCTTTGTGTTCGGACACTAAACACTGGTGTGGTGCCTTTACTCTCTTTCGGCACACGGAACTGTGGGAGCAGCTTTGTTGTCTCTCTCTGTTACTTGCGGAAGTAAGACTAACCTTTAAGGCTAACCCCAGGCCATAGTAGTTCCCCATTCTGCCAGGCTGTCTCCAGGCATCAGGACGAGGTGTCCTGCCAGGCTGGGGTGAGTGCTGGAAACCCCTGCAAGCCAGGTGGACTTTGGTCCAGTGCCTCGCAACCAAAAGGGGGGGTCTTGTGAGCCAGGTGAACTCCGGTTTGGTGCCTCACAGGAGAAAACAGTGCGAGCCAGGTGAACTGTGGTTCGCTGCCTTGCAGAGTCTTTCAATGTGCACAGAAAAAATGGGGGTAGGTCAGTCTACAGGAATTCCAGTGCCTTTATGGCAAATGCCTTCCCTGGTTTTCCCTGGTATAGGATCCTAATGAAGTCTGATATGAAGTGCTGGGTGTCTTATGGCAGCGCCACTTAACAGAAACCCATGGGAACTGGACAATAAAGAGAGATGCGTCTAAATGTAAAAAAACTGTAGAAAAAAATGTAAAAAAGAAAAAAAATTGTGTGGAAAATGAGTATAAATGTAATGAGTGAAATATGAATGCTGCTGCATAGGTCTGAGACTTGAGCTGATCCCAGCTGCACCAGGGCTCTCCCACGAGGGAGCTCTGAACGCAAAGGTGGGGGGGGGTCAACCGAACTTTGGGACCTAGCGGATATGTAAGGGAGTGACAACTCCTGACACTCTAAACCCAGCAGACCCCTTCTTTGGAGTGTGTAAAGTTAGTTTCCTGTAAGCTGCTGAACAGAGAGTGAACAGCTTACTCCCCTGAGTGACTAAAATAGATGGGGGTTAGTTTAAGCATACCCCCTTGCCGCTGAAAGGCACCCCTGCGTACTACATGTACGTGCATCGTGGTCCAAGGACCTGTAAGCATTTGAAAGAAAAGGGTTTAATCAAGTGGGGAACTGAAAAAGAAAAGTAAAAGCACCCCAAAAAAAGTAGTAATAACATTATTAAAACACCCTCACATTAAAAGAGGAAAAATTAAAGCCCCGAGGGATGAAAGTGAAGCTCAGAAAAGCAAAAATCCTCCCTACAGTAAGAAACGTAACTTACAAGCAGCAGCGCCTTTGTGCCAAAAGAATGCACAAGAAGTGAGAGAAAAGAATTTCTCAGTTGGCACGCCCATATCAACTGTGCTGCCTCTCCCAAGCTTAGGGGGGAATTCAGCAAAACATCACCCCTCTACCCCTCTTTATGACGCATACACAGATAGAGAGGAAACACAAAAGATAACTGAAAGGGATTAGCTCTTCCCTTTTGGAAACACGGGCTCCTGTAACAAACTTGCCCGATCCAAAGCGAAACACCAAGTTTAGAATAAGTTTAACAGCTTAAGGGAAGTGTTCCTCCAGATTCTGAGGGAAAAAAATTAAGCAGTATTGTAATGTGTAAGGAGGAAAACCTGCTTTAAAAATGACTCCCTTTTTCTTGCAGCCTTTTTCAATAATCCGGCAAAGAAACAATCAAGTTTAAACATTTGGCTACAGTCACTTTGTTGAATCTATTAAAGAGAAATAAGGAATTCTACTGAAACTTAATTGGTTAACTGCATAAAAGAATGAAATCTATACATTGTCAATTTGTAAAAGCTGCACCCTAAGGGTTAAATTTGCCTTCCAAGGAAACAAATTATTGTTTTAAGACTCCAAGCCCAGAAACTTCACTGAGTTTTTGTTCAAGGCTGAGTTAATAGCACTTTTGGCTTGCTTTCAGATCCAAGGTTGTGTGCGGATGCAGACTGCCCGTCTGTTCTGGAGGGGCGTGGGGCCCACTGTCCCCCATAAGTAAGCTTGCAAGGTTGTATATGATTCTTTTCAGGAAAAGAAAACCTTTTTGCTTGCTGGAATGGTAATTGGCAAACACCTAGTAGTAAGGAGAATGTCTATAACAGTAAAGCCTCTCAGTTGTTACCTGTGAATAGTTTAAAGCTTCACACATTAAAACTCTGATCAGTGATACAAGAGGGAAACTGAGACATGTCACCTTTAACTTAATAATTGAACAATGAAGTAATTTACTCAAACCCTCTGAAGCTGGTGTGCAAAATAAAAGCATACCATTGGGTAACAGCAGGCTGATCAAAAAGTACCAAGAACATCTATAAAGGAAAAGTATTCTAAGATATAATGTGCCACCCCAATGGGGGTAGAAATGTTTTCTTTGTCTTTCAGATCATCAGAAATCGCTGATATCAGCTAAAAATTAACTGAAGAAAATTGACTAAAGAAAAACCATGGTTCTGTGTCATGACATAATAAGTTTGTGTTCTGTGTTCTGTCCAAATTTGTCTTGTGTGTCTTAATTATGATATATGTATTTCAAACATTGTTGTGTGTACAATATTGCTGTTTTAATGAAAAAATAATGTAAGTAAAGTAAAAGCATGAATTTAAACAAAACAAAATTAATAATTGGGCCCAATAAATTGGCAATCAATTGGCAACTTTAAACTTAATCAATTGGCAACTCTAAAATCTAGTGAAAAAATAATAGTGTTGTAATTGTTTAAGCTAGGAAAATGTTAACAATATCTCCACAGGTGAACAAAAAGGAACTGGAACATAACTGTGTAGCTGCTCCTGCCATTATCATGAAAAAGAAGGATGTGCTTTGGGTGTACTGATGCAGAAACATGGTGATAAATATCACCCTATTGCTTATTATAGTACTTATCTTGACCCTGTGGCAGCTTCTTTACCTCCCTGCCTGTGTGCGGTTGCAGCTGCAGCATGAATTTTAGAGCAAGCGGAGCCTTTGGTTTTACAATCTCCCTTAACATTGGCTGTTCCTCATTCTGTGTCAGCGTTGCTCTTAAAAGGGAAAACCCAGCACCTTTCTAATGCCCGTCTTGTTAAATATGAACGGCTCCTTTTCGTCTCTCCTAATGTTTCTGTGGTCCGTTGTGATTCTTTAAATCCTGCGACACTGTTCCCGGCACCCCACAAGGGGGAGCTTCATGACTGTTTACAAGTTGTTCAGTCAGTCACTTCCCCCCCGTCCCGATCTTTCTGAAACGCCCTTGGATAATCCTGACTTTGTGCTTTACACAGATGGTTCTTGCTTTTATAATTCTAGTGGAGTTTTAGTAGAGGCTATGCAGTTTGTACTATCTGGGGTATAGTGGAATCTGCTCCCCTACCTGCTGTTTCTTCTGCACAGGTAGCAGAGCTCATGGCTCTCACCCGTGCCTGTCATATTGCTGCGGGAGCTTCTGCTATTGTTTACACAGACTCCCAGTATGCCTTCGGTGTAGTTCATGATTTTGGTACACTGTGGAAGCAGCGAGGTTTTCTTACTTCCTCTGGCCACTCTATAAAGAATGGACCTTATGTAGCTGCTTTGCTTGATGCTGTATTGTTACCCTCGGCTCTTGCTATTGTTAAGTGCGAAGCTCATTCCTCTTCTTCTGATGAAGTTGCAATAGGGAATGATATGGCCGATCAGGCTGCAAAGGCAGCCGCCTTACATCCTCCTCAGGCTGAAGCATTATACCCTTCTCTCTTAACATCACCATCTCCTATGCCATCTCTTTCGGAACTGGCCCTCCTGCAAGACCAAGCCCAGAATTGGAAAAGCAGGAGTGGAGACTGGCAGGGTGCACCTTGCACCCAGACCACTTGTGGCTCAGCTCTGATGGCCACATTGTTGCCCCAGTGGTCTTGCAACTTCACCTTGCCTCCGTGCTCCATGGATTGTCACACGTTGGCAAAGGGGGGATGGTAGCAATCTTAAAACAAAATTGGTTTGCTCCCAAATTCTCCCAAGCAGCCCAAGATTACTGTTTGGCTTGCCCTGTCTGCCAAGCCCAGAACGTGGGTAAACCTGTAAAGATAGTTTCGGCAACCAGACCTCCGCCTTTAGGACCATTCCTGAATTTACAAATGGACTTTATTCAATTGCCTAAATGCCAATCTTTTGAATACGTGCTGGTTATTGTTTGCTTGTTTTCGGGATGGGTAGAAGCTTATCCCTGTAGGAAATCTGACGCCATCACAGTGGCAAAGAGACTTCTAAACCACTACATCCCATCATGGGGAATACCCCTCGTGATCTCCAATGATAGAGGCACATACTTTACTGGACATATTATTCAAATCTGGCAAAGTACTACTCTATCCGACAAGCGCTGCACTGCCCGCGACACCTGGAAAGCACGGGATCAGTAGAGAGACGAAACAGGATTTTAAAGAATAAACTCACAAAAATATGTGAGGACTCTGGTTTAACATGGGTAGAAGCCCTCCCGATTGCCCTAATGAGCATGAGAGCCACTACTAATCGGAAAACTGGACTCAGTCCCTATGAGATTGTGTGTGGCCGGCCTATGAGACTGTTAAGCAGCCCGGAAATTGACTTGGCTGATGCCACACTTATTAAAGGAAGCATAGTTAAGTATTGTCAGGAACTTATGAGGTGTGTACAGTGCTATCATTCACAGGTTAAGGGTGCTTTCCAGGAGGCCCCAACTGAGTCATTCCATAAACTACAGCCAGGAGACTGGGTTTGTGTGAAGATTCACCAGCAAAAGACTGCCCTGGAACCCAGGTGGAAGGGTCCCTACCAAGTCCTTTTGACCACCCATACTGCTGTGAAGTGCGAGGGATTGCCCACCTGGATCCATGCCTCCCACTGCAAACCAGTTCCAGCCCTCACAGAGGATGGCCCCAACAAGGAGCACCGCAGACCTAGTACCAGGAACCCAGGTCCAGAAGTAGACGGGGATCAGCGCAGGCCTGTACTGGCAATCCAGGCCCAGAAGCAGACGAACCTGAGAGGCCAAGGCTAAGGTACCAGCTGTGGCCCAGAAAAACCTGCCAGCGATAGGTGAAGCAAGCTACGAAGTCCTGAAGAACAGCCAGCATGAGGCTGGACAAACAATTCATGCTAAACTTAGGCTTAATTTTGTTTTTAATACCTAACAGTTACAACCTCAATGGTTCAAATGTGTTTATGCTTTTAATGAATCAAGTTTCCCAAGAATTTAATACCACAGATTGTTGGATATGTGCTCACAGTCCTGTACATTCAGAAGGAGGTATCCCAATGATTCCAGTCCCACTAAACAACACTCAAATGAATGGCACATTGTTTAGT
Organism: Pelochelys cantorii; assembly: GCA_032595735.1. NCBI lineage: Eukaryota > Metazoa > Chordata > Testudines > Trionychidae > Pelochelys > Pelochelys cantorii. The sequence goes on along the minus strand of CM064326.1, from coordinate 1,577,462 downwards.
GAATTGAGGCCAAATGATACTTGGCAGGATAAAGAGTTCACTAACCTAGGGTATATCCATCTAGCCCTAACCCCAATTGGAGAATACTGTTGGACATGTAATGGTTCAGGAGTCAGGGTGGGAAAAAGCAGGTGTGAGATAAGTGTTGTCTGGAATGGGGTTTGGTATAGAAATAACACCTGGGAGAAAAAAAAAGGCCCTCATGACTTCGGAATCGATGGGTACTATTTGCAGTGGATGATGGAGCCCCAATGCCATAAAACCTTAACAGCAAAGGTCGGCCATTACTTCATATGTGGCCGTAGAGCATATAAAACACTGCCCAAAGATTAGAGTGGAACCTGCTATATTGGGACAGCTTTCCCAGCCATTCGAATCACTAACCACCTCCCCGGTAGTAGAATCTGAAACTACTGAGAGATAACAGAATCACAGCGGTTTTGGGGAATTACAATCCCAGGGTTGGGTGTGGCCTACACCGTAAAAGAAATTCGGAGGCTGGAAGTAGCTTTTGAGAAAGTAGCTAATGCCACAACCAAAGCTCTCCGAGCCATTAACAAGGGGCTCGGAGAAGTAAGGCATATGGTTCTCCAAAACCAGATGGCCCTAGACTATGTCCTAGCAAGTAAGGGCGTTGTTTGTGCCTTAGTGGGAAGAGAATGCTGTGTGTATATTACGGACACCAGCAAGGAAGAAGAGGAAGGTGCCTCAGAAATTGAAAAGAACGTGGTGAGCCTATGACAGGAGGAAAGTTGGACCCTCTGGGGTTGGTTAGGAGGTTGGATTGGACATTTGGGAACTTGGATTTTGCAAGGAATAGTTTTAGTATTGGCTCTATTCTTTTGTGTTTATTTCTGTTTCTTGTTAATCAAATGCTGTATTTCTTGTATTCTGAAAAACTCGGGACAGGCTCTCACCAAAAGGAATGTGGAACTCATGATGTTAAAACATGATGAGCAAAGAAAGGAACAAAAGATGTACGTAAATACTTTGATGTAAATAGATTTATAAAATGGCTTCAAAGTTAGCCTTTAAAAGGCTAGAAGGGGGGAGTTGTGGAAGCTATTTCATATTTAGCTAGAAGCCACTTTGTATAACAGAAGACATTTAAGTTTCTTGTTTTCGCACGTATACTAGAGAGTGAATTGACCGTCACCGATGTGAGAAAGGCCAGAAGGATGAGCTGTTGGAATGCGTTAATGAACTATTTTGAATTGAAACTCTCACGCCCTAAAACCCGTTTCTTTCTTTGCAGATAATAATTTCTCTTTGAAGTTTGCTTTGATTGAATGCCCTGGCATCAGACTTGTTTGGTTAAGGGTATAAAATACGAGGATTGATTGTGTTGAGCAGCCTTACTGGGCCCGGTTCTGCCGGGGTCTCGTTTGGCTCACTTTGTGCCTTATTGATCAATAAAGCTGTTTGTTAGCCGCCTAAACACAGAGAAGTCTTTTGCTTCGACAATATAAAGCATGAAATGCACAACCAGAGACTGCGTTCAGGGGTGAAACATATTGGATGCTCTTTACACTTTCAAAAAATGATATTTTCATTAGTCATCTGAAGAAGTGGGCTGTTCCCACAAAAGCTCATGATACCATTGTCAAGTTTTGTTAGTCTAGAAAGTGCTACCAGACTATTTGTTGTTTTTAAAGTTGATTCTACAGACTCCATGTTTGTGGGTGTTCCAGGTATAGATTCTTCCTGCATGTTGTGGTGTGGGAAACATTAACCAGCACCAGCAGGAAATAGGAGGAAATCTGAGAGGGAAAAAGAAAAATACAAACCTTTGCCTAGACGTGTGCCTGGGGAAACATCCCAGCTAAAAGACACCTCAGGGAAAAGACTTGACTCTGACCGGTAGCAGCTCCACAGAAACATCTGCCGAAGCAAAGAAAATATTTAGATACTTGCTGAACGGGCTGGGGAACAATCATCTCTGGCAATGCCTACAGTTAGGTCTCTCTCTGAAGGATGTAGCAGATGGGACGGGGAATGTTTCTTTTGGGGAACAGACAAAGAAGCGGCCCACTGACAGAGGAGAGCAAAATCAAAAAGCAATGGATTGCAATCAAAAGGACAGAGAACACTTCCTGACTTGCAATGTCTAGAGATACTTCGAGCTTTGTAGGGCTAATTCTCCAACACTGATGAAATTTATCAGTAAATCTGATAGAAAAGCAGGACTGAAACTTGAGAATTCTTTAAAAAGAGATTATTAAGAGAGCTAAAAAGCCACAATTCCACAGTTAAGAAAGTGGATAACGTTGGACAAGAAAACCTATTCTGATTCAGTGTGAAAGTGGAGACATCAGTTAAATACAATATCAGACACATGGGGGACAGGGAAAATTGATGGCAAATAATATAAATTGGATGTTCTGAATATCGATAATGGATGCTAAAAACCTCTGGGGAAATCCATGCTTTGCAGGGCTAAGGATCTAAATAAGGAGGTTATTAACTGTATTCATATAGAAAATCAGAGCAAGGTATAGGCCAAATCCCAGAGGGAGAAAGACAGTTTCTTAAAGGCCATGTCTCCACTACAGAGATGATAGATCTTCTAGGGTTTAAATTAGCAGGTCTGGTGAAGACATACTAATTTGAACGGAGAGGGCACTCCCATCAGCACCAGTAGACCTGCTCCTATGGGGAGTAACAGAAGTCGAAGGGAGTGTGTGCGTCCCTCGACTTCCCATTGTGGACGGTGCCAAAATTCAACTGAAGGTAGCTGGAGCTGCGTTTCCTAATTCAAAATGATCTCCTAGTGTAGACTTAGCCAAAGTTGCAGAAAATGTAGACGTGGTCAGAAAACACATTTGTTCTGCACTTGGATAGAAGCAGAGTGAGGTATTAATATCACCTGAGGTGTTGAAATACTTTCTAGTCCATTAGCACTCAGGGAGGATATTAAAAAGCATCCGCAGTAGAACTTTAGAATTATGAATGCCAGTTTTGAAGGGACTGATCAACCACACATCTGATTCCAAACCAGAAACATGTAGACACCAGCAGAGCCAAAACCAATCAAGACAAAAAAAGGCAAATACAGGACAGTACGGTGTCCTCCTGCAATGAGGTGTAACAGTTAATCCAAACTAAAGACTTAGTTTGGATTAACTTCTGACTGTCGTGTGTAGCCCCGGGCAGTCAGTTCAAACCAAGGGGATTTAAAAATGGCGCCCACCCGGGAACGTGCAAATGAAGCCCGGGATATTTAAATCCCGGGTTTCGTTTGCAAGTTCGAATGCCTACATTAGCCACCCTAGTTCGAACTAGGGGGCTAGTGTAGACACACCCATAGAGACTTGCTCACCTGGGACTCAGTTTGGAAAGTTCCAGCATAAGGGGGAGGGGTTACGTGTGCTCAGCTCAGAGAAGTCTGGAAAACCTCAAAATAAAGAAAACAAACTAATTGCATCTAACTAACCATTCCCTGTTCTACTTACATCTCTGTAGTGCCAAGGCTTGGTCCTTCCCCAGGCAGGGATGTCACTGGATTCTCCAGGCCTGGCTCCTCACTGGTCTTTCCAGGGGCTGTACCCTGGCCACCCAACAGAGACAGGAAGTACTACTGCTTTCAGTTCTAAAACCCACACTCTGTTTCTATTGGCTTTCCTGGCCTCCTGCCAGCAAACTTCCTGCTTCATACGCAATTAGGGTTAGGTGTGAAGCATTAACTACAGAGAAAAGACTTTAGCTAACAGAATGGCTGGAATGTCCAGAAAATGGTGGGACCTCCCCTCCTCCCCTATTCACCACAGTGTGAAAAACGAAGAGATGTTTTTAAAAAGCTGGGACAAGGTTAAGAAACAATGGAATAGGTGGAATGGGATTAGTTTAAAAATGTCTGGGAATGTAACAAATACCAATCAACAACAATTTCATCCTTTCATGATTGATCAAAGGAACTGCACAGATGCAATAGACTTTGATTTCTCTGTGGAATGTGAGTAGGCAGGGGAAAGTATTCCAACAAAAAACACCTTCTACACAATATCAGCAGAGCGCATGTAACATTGACCAAAGGCTGGGACGGCGATAGCCATTGACAATGGGCCATTGTCAGGCAATGGTGCTGCTTCTAATGGGGCTCTGCAGGGATCAGCTGTAGGCCAGATGCTATTCAGTATTTTCATCAGTTGGCTGGAAATAAAGAGAAAAGCACTGCAGTTGCAAAGCAGCTGGCCACTGTTGGCACACAGGCTACCGGGCTACATGGACCTTTGGTCTGACCCAGTATGGCCATTCTTATGTTCTTATGTTCTTATGTTCAATTAAAATCTGCAGATAGCCCCAAAGCCCGGCAGACTAATTACACAGGTCTGGAGAGTTTGGTGAGCTGGGCCTGTGCAAACAAAATATTTTAATCTGAGAAACTCAGATTACTCCTCTTGGAACAGGGGATGCAGGCCTGACCCACAAACAAGGGCACTGTGTTGTGAACGCAGGGACACTGAGAAGGATCTGGGCTCTCTATGGGCAAACAACTCCTCATGAGCTCCCGGTGCGATGGTACAGCCTAAAAGGCTGGGTGATCCTTGGCTGCATTAATAGGAGAGAGTTGAATTGGCACAAGGGAAGGACCAGTGGTTGGAAGTGAACATCAGACAAATTCCAGCTGGAAACAAGGGCCAAATGTTTAGCACTGCGAGTTCTGAATCCTTGGAAGACAGTGTGAGGGGATGTGGTGGATTCTCCAACTTCCCATGCCTGCAGACCCAGACTGGAAGCTTTTCTCAAAGATCTGCTGAGGGCTTGTCTACACTTAAAATGCGACAGTGGCTCCACCGTAGGTCTTCTGCATAGACACTTTTTCCAGTGATGGCAGAGGTTCTTCTCGCCATGTAAGCAAACCACCTTTCTGAGAGGCGGTAACTAGGGCAAGTTGCCTGTTGTCCTCATGCTCTCTACTTGGGAAGGGGGTGATGGGGGTGGGTTTTTTTTCCGGTTTCTAAAAAGGCAAATCCAATGGTAGGTTGTATTGTCAGACATAGAGTGTGGTTAGGCCTCAGGGTGTGCCTAGACTACAGGGATTTGTTTACAAAAGTGGACTTTTGTCGACAAAACTATACCTCCATCTACACTACCACCGAGTTCTGTTGACGTAACGTCTAAATGATAAGTGTTTGGCTCGAAAAATCCCATGCTGGGTGTCTGCTTCTGGCTCATTTTTTAAGTCTAACACATCAGGAAATTGCAGACAGAAAAATAGTGACAAATTTTTAAAGTGCTTATACACAAATACTAGAAGTCTGAATAGTAAAATGGGTGAACTGGAGTACCTCATATTAAAGGATGATATTGACAGAATAGCCATCACCAAAACCTTGTGGAATGAGGAGAATCAATGGAACACAGTCATTCCAGGGTACAAAATATAATAGGACAGAAAAGGTCATGCTGGTGGGGGAGTGGCACTATACATGAAAGAAAATGGAGAATCAAATGAAGTAAAAATCTTAAATGAACCAAAATGTTCCACAGAATCTCTATGGATAGTAATTTCATGCTCCAATAATAAGAATATATCAGTAGAGATATATTATTGATCACCTGATCAAGACATAGTGAGGGATTTCAACTATCCCCATATTGACTGGGTACACGTCACCTCAGGGCGGGATGCAGAGATAAAATTTCTTGATACATTAAATGACTGCTTCTTGGAGCAGATGGTTCTGGAACCCACAAGGGGAGAGGCTATTCTTCATTTAGTCCTAAGTGGAGCTCAGGATCTGGTCCAAGAAGTAAATATAACTGGACTGCTTGGAAATAGTGACCATAATGTCATAAAATTTAACATCCCTGTGGTGGGGAAAACACCTCAGCAGCCCAATACCATGGCATTTAATTTCAGAAAGGGGAACAACACAAAAAAGAGGAGGTTAGTTATACAGAAATGAAAAGGTGCAGTGACAAAAGCAAAATCCCTGCAAGCTGCATGGACACTTTTGAAAGACGCCATCATAGAGGCCCAACTTAAATGTATATCCCAGATTGAAAACCAGTAAGAAAACCAAAAAAGTGCCACTGTGGCTTAAAAACCAAGTAAAAGAAGCACTGAGAGATAAAAAGACATTGTTTAAAAAGTGAAAGTTAAATCCTAGTGAGGAAAATAGAAAGGAGCATAAATGCATCAAATTTAATGTAGAAATATAACAAGAAAAGCCAAACAGGAGTTTGAAGAACAGTTAACCAGAAACTCAAAAAGAAAAAGTACATCTGAAGTAGGAAGCTGGCAAAACAACCAGTGGAGCCCTTGCATGATCAAGATGTCAGAGGAGCTCTCAAAGATATTAAAGTCATTGCAGAGTAGCTGAATAAATTCTTTGCTTCAGTCTTCACGGCTAAGGATATTGGGGAGATTCCCAAACCTGAGCCATTCGTTTTAGGTGACAAATCTGAGGAATTGTCCCAGATTGAGGTGTCATTAGAGGAAGCTTTGCAACAAATTGGTAAACTTAACAGTAACAAGTCACCGGGACCAGATGGATTTGACGAGGACAGGTGACCAAAGCCCACGGGTAAGTGAAGAACATGGAGACCTAGGAGATGGGTCAGAAATGGAAAGGAGTGTGGGCTATAATAGCAGAGAGAAAGGAGGGACAAGACATAACTGGGAGGCAAGATCAAATCAGTATCTTAGATGCCTACATACAAATGCGAGAAGTATGGGTAATAAGCAGGAAGAACTGGAAGTGCTAAAAAATAAATACAACTATGACATCGTTGGCATCACAGAGACTTGGTGGAATAATACACATGACTGGAATATTGGTATAGAAGGTACAGCTTACTCAGGAAGGACAGGTGAGGGGAAAAGGGAGGAGGTGTTGCCTTATATTAAAAATGTACACACTTGGACTGAGGTGGAGATGGACACAGGAGACGGACATGTTGAGAGTCTCTGGGTTAGGCTAAAAGGGGTAAAAAACAAGGGTGATGTCATGCTAAGGGTCTACTACAGGCCACCTACCCAGGCGGAAGAGGTGGATGAGGCTTGTTTTAAACAACTAACAAAATCATCCAAAGCACAGGATTTGGTGGTGATGGGGGACTTCAACTATCCAGATATATGTTGGGAAACTAACATAGTAGCACAGACTATCCAATAAGTTCTTGGACTGCAATGAAGACAACTTTTTATTTCAGAAGTTTGAAAAAGCTACCGGGGGGAAGCTGTTCTAGATTTGATTTTAGCAAATAGGGAGGAACTAGTTGAGAATTTGAAAGTGGAAGGCAGCTTGGGTAAAAGTAATCATTAAATCATAGAGTTCATACTTCTAAGCTATGGTAGAAGGGAGAACGGCAAATTAGAGACAATGGATTTCAGGAAGGCAGATTTTGGTAAGCTCAGAGAGCTGGTAGGTAAAGTCTCATGGGAAGAAAGACTGAGGGGAAAAACAACTGAAGAGAATTGGTAGTTTTTCAAAGGAACATTATTAAGAGCCCAAAAGCAAGCTATTCCACTGCGTAGGAAAGATAGAAAATATGGCAAAAGACTGCCTTGGAAAAACTAAGAGATCTTGCATGATCTAAAAATAAAAAAGGAGTAATAAAAAGTGGAAACTAGGACAAATTACAAAGGATGAATACAGGCAAACAATACAGGGATGCAGGGGCAAGATTAGAAAGGCAAAGGCACAAAATGAGCTCAAACTAGCTACAGGCATAAAGGGAAACAAGAAGACATTCTATAAATATATTAGAAGCAAGAGGAAGACCAAGGACAGGGTAGGCCCATTGCTCACTGAGGAGGGGGAAACATAACAGGAAACTTGGAAATGGCAGAGATGCTTAATGACTTCTTTCTTTCAGTCTGCACCAAGAAGTCTGATAAAGGAATGCCTAACATAGTGAATGCTAGTGGGAAGGGAGTAGGTTTAGAGGATAAAATAAAAAAGAACAAGTTAAAAATCACTTAGAAAAGTGAGATGTCTTCACGTCACCGGGGCCAGATGAAATGCATCCTAGAATACTCAAGGAGCTGATAAAGGAGGTATCTGAGCCTTTAGCTGTCATCTTTGCAAAATCAGGGAAGACAGGAGAGATTCCAGAAGACTGGAAAAGGGCAAATATAGTACCCATCTACAAAAAAGGGAAATAAAAACAACCCAGGAAAATATAGACCAGTCAGTTTAACTTCTGTGCCAGGAAAGATAATGGAGCAAGTAATTAAGGAAATCATCTGCAAACACTTGGATGGTGGTAAGGTGATAGGGACCAGCCAGCATGGATTTGTAAAGAACAAATCATGTCAAACCAATCTGATAGCTTTCTCTGATTGGATAACGAGTCTTGTGGCTAAGGGAGAAGAGGTGGATATGGTGTACCTAGACTTTAGTAAGGCGTTTGATACATTCTCGCGTGATATTCTGATCGATAAACTTGGCAAATACAACTTAGTTGGGGCTACTATAAGGTGGGTGCATAACTGGCTGTATAACCATTCCCAGAGAGTAGTTATTAATGGTTCACAATCCTCCTGGAAAGGTATAACAAGTGTGGTTCCGCAGGGGTCTGTTTTGGGACCGGTTCTGTTCAATATCTTCATCAAGGATTTAAATATCAGCATAAAGAGTACGGTTATTAAGTTTGCAGATGATAACAAACTGGGAGGAATTGCAACTACTTTGGAGGATAAGGTCATAATTCAAAATGATCTGGACAAACTAGAGAAATGGTCTGAGGTCAATAGGATGAAGTTTAAGAAGGACAAATGCAAAGTGCTCCACTTAGGAAGGAACAATCAGTTTCACACACAGAGAATGGGAAGCGACTGTCTAGAAAGCAGTACGGCAGAAAGGGATCAAGGGGTTATAGTGGACCACAAACTAAATATGAGTCAAAGCGTGACGCTGTTGCAAAAAAAGCAAACATGATTCTGGGATGCATTAACAGGTGTATTGTGAGCAAGACACGAGAAGTCATTCTTCCGCTCCTCTCTGCGCTGATTAGGCCTCAGTCGGAGTATTGTGTCCAGTTCTGGGCGCCACATTTCAAGAAAGTTGTGGAGAAATTGGAGAAGGTCCAGAGAAAAGCATCAAGAATGATTAAAGGTCTAGAGAACATGAGCTATGAAGGAAGACTGAAAAAATTGGGCTTGTTTAGTTTGGAAAAGAGAAGATTCAGAGGGGACATGATAGCGGTTTTCAGGTATCTAAAAGGGTTTCACCGGGAGGAGGGAGAAAACTTGTTCTTCCTGGCCTCTGAGGATAGAACAAGCAGCAATGGGCTTCAACTTCAGCAAGGGAGGTTTAGGTTGGACATTAGGAAAAAGTTCCTACCTGTCAGGGTGGTTAAACACTGGAATAAATTGCCCAGGGACGTTGTGGAATCTCCATCTCTGGAGATATTTAAGAGTAGATTAGGTAAATGTCTATCAGGGATGGTCTAGACAGTATTGGGTCCTACCATGAAGGCAGGGGACTGGACTCGATGAGCTCTCGAGGTCCCTTCAAGTCCTAGTATTCTATGATTCTATGACATAAAGCTAGGGGAAGAGATAGACTTACTTAGGGATAGGGTTAGGGTCCAGAGTGACCGAGATCTATTGGAGGCTGCCCTGGGAACTCAATGAACAATCACGTAACGAGAAGAAGGTGGTTGCATTCTATTTACCCTTACTGTGGGGAACAGAAAAGCTCGATTCATAGCCCGACTAGGATATTAGGCTTGGATCAGGTTTTTCTTTTGTTACGTAGAGGTTATTCTATTTTCTCCTGGTTGCTAACGCCGCTGCTCCCTGGAAATCATTCTTTCTGTAGCTCAGAAATCTATTAAATCCACGTCACCTCGCACACTGTGTGTTGGTAGCAGTACAAAGGGGTCGGTCTCTGCTCAGGAACACAGGTTGGTGAACATGCACTTTCCTTTCTAGTAGTGGGGTTCTGGGGATCACATCCATATTGGATGGGACCAGGGCAGGGCAGCTACAGGGGCATTGGCTGGGGAGCTGGGGGTGTTTTGGCTGTATCCTCTCCATTGGGGGCTCAGGCAGTGGCTCGCCAAGCATCCATGAACACCACTGGGTGCGGGACCTGCCTGCGGATGGGTGTTGGGGTGAGGCAGCCTGTGGGGTTTTGCCAGTTGCAATTCACAACTCAGGAGGGAACCCAGCTATGGGAGGCAGAGAACTTAGCTCTGTCTCAGCTCCAGCTGCCGTTCTGGGTAGGATGGGGAACCATCACAAAGGAGATCCAATAAGTGATGGGACAGGAGATGAGCAAGCAGGAGGGAAGGACACTTTGGAAGAGGCACAGACATACTCGGGCCCAAGGGAAGGTGTGGGGCAGAGGTGGGGCATTTGGGAAAGAGGTGTGGTCGGTGGCAGGTCCTTGGGTGTCCCGTACCAACATAGAAACCCTACAATTTAATGAGTCGCATACAGACCAATTCCCCAATATGTTACAATTAGAAAGAAATATCAGGAAAGGATTGAATTGTTCTTTGACTAGCCAGTGAGTCATTCATGGAAGAGGGCCCAACACCAGCCATCTCAGCATCGAGCTCCAACTGAGAGCCAGGGCACCAGGAGAAAATATTTAGGTCCCTTTCAGAGTAACAAGTCAGAGAAGCCTGTTCCGGATCTGTTTGGTCCTCACTCCATAAATGATGAGGTTTATCATGGGCAATTAGATTGTAGAAATGCGGAGGTACATTGTGACCAAACCGGGATGTGAGGGAGGTGAAGAGATTTGGAGTGTAAAATGTTAACATGACACAGAGGTGAGAAATGCAGGTCCCAAAAGTCTTGCACCGCGCTTCCTTTGTGGGAAGGTGGAAGATGGCCCTGAGGATTAGAATGTAGGACACAGCAATAAGCAGCAAATCCAGACCAACACTACAGAATAGCACAAATAGGCCATAGTAACTACTGACACGGACATCGGCACAGGCCAGCTTTACCACATCCATGTGCTCGCAGTGCATGTAGGCAATGATATTGGTTCTGCAATATGGCCACTGCCTGGCCAGGAAGGGATAGGGCAGTGCAAGCATGACACCTTGCAGCACCACGGCCAGGCCTATCTTGGCCACCATGGAATTATTTAGGATGGTGGAATGCCTCAGGGGGTGACAGATGATCACATAGCGATCAAAAGCCATGGCCACACAGATTCCAGACTCAATCAGTGCGAAGGAATGAACAAAAACCAGCTGGGTGAGGCAGGCACTGAACTCGACCTTCCTGGAATTGAACCAGAAATTTCTCAGTATTTTGGGCACGGTAGCCATGGACAGGACTAGGTCAGTGATGGCCAGCATGAAGAGGAAATAGTACATGGGCTCATGGAGACTCGACTCCTTCTTCACGATGAACAGGATGGTGAGGTTCCCCAAGATGGTTATGACGTACATGGTGCAGAAGGGGATGGAGATCCACACATGGGCCGCCTCCAGGCCAGGAATGCCCAGCAGGATGAAGGTGGAGGGGTTGGTGAACTGGGTTGTGTTGGAATCTGACATGCAGCAGGGAGGAAGGCGTCCAACTCTGAGGCAGAACGGTGTCTATAGCATGTGCTGTACGTTCTCCTGATGTCCTACATGTGCCCAGGATCTACAGCAATGGTTGCAGTACTAGTGTCTGAAAGGACAGAGAATGTTTGTAGGAGGCGTGGTACGCACTGAGAGAGACTATTTTCACGGTGAAGCTGATCAATTGCTCTTCACACCCTGAGAAATGACATTTTCATTATTCAGAGAAATGAATTGTGAACATATGACCCTACTACTGGCAATTCCACATTTTATGGTGCTCCCTGTGTCAATAACGTCTACATCTCTGATGTGGGAAACCAGACACGGCAACAGTAGGAAACACACCTCAGGGAAAACATCAGGTTCTCACTAATATCAACACCATGGAAACCTCCACTCATTCACAGCCGTGGCTGAAGGAAAGCCCATGTTTGGATGCCTGACGAAGGGGATGGAGAATCATCTTGAATCATAGAATCATAGAATTCTGGGAATGGCAGTTTTGGTGACCTTGTCTCTGAGGTGGATACAGCAGATAGAAAGGGGCATTCTGAGACAAACCATGGGAATGGGGGAGGCTGCTGTGTGGGCCGAGACTAAAAAGTGTATGAGGAAACAAGAAGGGGAAGATGATGGAGGAGAGGAAAGTAAAGAATAGAACTGATTGCCTTCCAATGGGCAAAGAGAGAAGAGTTGCCAGCCTGTAATATCCATACATGAGCACAACCAAGTGGGGGGAGATTTTAGTCAGAAAAAATGAGAATGACAGTGGGGTGTTCTTTAACATGAGTGTATTCGGTAGCTAAGCAGTTAAAATGCCACAGTTAGGAAAGTGTTTAAAGCAATGTGATTATTTGGCTGTGCCAGGAAAACGGGATGTGTCTGGAATGGGACTGCTGCTCATGGAGCCAAATGGAAAAGAGACAAAATCACCAAAACAAGAACAGTCTTCAAAACGGGCATAACTCAGTGAATGCTGAGAGAGACTGAACCAAGATGAGCCAGACAAATAGAACGAATGTGCAGTACAATTGCTAATCAATAGGTGGGACAGAAAAGAGATTAAACAGAGAAATTTGGAGCAGTGCACTAGTTTGGCACAGCTCAATCAATGGTTATGTTTTGAAAAATAGAAGATAATATTAGTGAAATCAGATTGATTATAGCCCCTTTTTGTTAAAACATAGTGGCTGCGTCTAGATTGGCATGATTTTCCGGAAAGCATTTTCGGAACAGAGCGTCTAGATTGGCACGGACACTTTTCCGCAAAAGCACTTTTTGCGGAAAAGTGTCACTGGCCAATCTAGACGCGGTTTTGCGCAAGAAAGCCCTGATCACCATTTTAGCCGTCGGGGCTTTTTTGCGCAAAACAATTCTGGGTTGTCTACACTAGCCCTCTTGCGCAAAAGCATTTGCGCAAGAGGGCTTTTGCCCGAACGGGAGCAGCATAGTATTTGTGCAAGAACACTGATAATCATACATGAGATCGTCAGTGTTCTTGCGGAAATTCAAGCGGCCAGTGTAGACAGCTGGCAAGTTTTTCCGGAAAAGCGGCTGATTTTCCAGAAAAACTGGCGAGTCTAGACACAGCCAGTGAGTTTATAGGGATGAAGAAAAAAATGATGAAATGCCCTGTTAAAAATAATTTACTATGAAAAATTACATAGAAAAAATTAGCAATGCTATTTTAAAGAAATCCAAAAGGAAAACTAACTTCATAATAATAACTGTATATTTTTAAAAATACAATAATTTAAATAAAGCATGAACATTTTCTTTTCTTTTTTAATGTACATTATCATTTTATTTTTAAAAAATCCCTTAATTGAATTAAAGACCCAATTAATCTTGGGTAAATCTTCCTGTTAAATATATTAAATATAAGAAATGCTAGAAAACTTTAGTGCAAGTCCTAGCATGAGAAAGGAAACTTGTTAATGTTGCAGTAAAAGTAGATGTGTTCAAGACATCGTGTTCAAGCTGTAAAAGGTACCCATACCGTATAAGGTGAGGAAACACTTTTGGGTCCATTAGCAGTGAAGGAGAGTGTTAAACCCTGTCTACGATGGGACCCTAGGCTTAGGAACATCAGAATTTTGAACTGAATGATCAACCACAGAGCTCATTCAGAACCGAAGTACTCAGTCAGGCATCAGCAGAGCCAAAACAAGCAAATAAAAAAGGCAAATGGGGGGCAGTTTTCTTTTAATCATAAACTACTAAAAGGAAAGGCAAACTTTGAAAAAAGCTTTGACAAGGTTAGGACAGAAGGGAAAACCTGTCATGAGATTAATTAAATTATAAGTGTTGGGAAGGAAAAACCAGTCGCACAAGAACAAAATGGGAAATAACTGCAAGGGGAAGGGGCTGTTCTGGGCATTGGCTTGTGGGCTTCTCAGGACTGAAAGTGTCACAGCAGCTCAGCTGTGGTGCTTCACCGGAGACCCTGGGAACCCTGGTCTTAACTCTGCTGAAAAGTGGGTTCAATGGTTGCAATGTGGATCCCTGATGCCCCCAGGCTTCCTGGCATGCTAACGGCAGGAAAGAGCCCCCACGACCAGCCAGAGCCCTGATATGCTGCAGGAGGAGAGGACAGCATCTGTGCAGGGACACACAGTTGGCTCCTCAGCTCTTTCATCACTTCTGATTCCAAGGGGAATTTTGCTTCCATGAGGCCTGAGCCAAAAACTGGCCCCAGCCTCAGGATTGGGCCTTGTGTTGTACATTTCTTAGAACCTTTCCTACTGAAGGACTCCTGGGGCACTGAAATGCAGCCACCTCTGGGCTGGTGCACATCACTTGGGGGAGGTGTAGGTGGGACATTAGGAAAAAGATTTCCCTCGGAGAGTGGTGAAGCACTGGAATGGGATCCCTCAACTGGGGTCCCGGCTTGACAAAGCCTTGGCTGCGATGATTTAGTTGGGGCTGGTCCAGATTTGAACAGTGTTTGGAGTTGACGATGCCTCTTGAGGTCTCCGCAAATGGTAGGACTGTATGAGTCTATGGAGGGGTGCGCGTGCACAGAAGAGAGGGGGGGTTTGACCAGAGATACAGGAGCAAACTTACCTCTGTGGCAATGACCCAGGGGTGTTTAATAGCTCTGTAGAGCACATGGTTTACTCTGCATTGATCATGCCTACGTAGGTCTGGGTTTGTGGCACAAGGGAGCTCATCAGAGATGGAATTTGTGAATTAGGAGATCAGAGAGTCTTCTGTGGGAACCCCCCTCGGGCAGCCACGTCCCGCATCTCTCTCAGCCCAGCATCTGCAGCAGCATCCTGTGCTGAGAGCTGGCACTTGGCTGTGCACTGTTCATGTAGCTCTGTGCCATCCCACGTGGTTTCGCTCAGCCCCTAGGGGAGAAGCAGCATCTGGATGTAACTAGCCTAGAGACTGTTCTATTTATCCAGCTTTAGGCATAAACAGCAATTAAAGGACCTTCCCACAGGGAGAGGAGAACTCTGGGCTCTGGGCCGAGTCACAGAAGAATTGGTTGCTCCATGTATACTTTAATATGATATTTGATTAGTGAGAAAACTAAGCACGATGCCTAGGTCTGCACAGAATGTGGCATCTGTGAGCGCCCAGGGTGGGTGTGTTGGCAGGAGACAGAGACAGGTGGAGAAGGTGGCTACGGGCAGGCACGGGCACTTTCTGCAGCCTCACGGGGCTGTCACGCAGGGGACGGAGCGCAGCGACTCTCCTCGCTCACTCTCCTCACACTGGGCAGCACCTTTCCTGCAGGGCCGTGGAAGCACCTAGCACAGGGAAGTCCCTCCAAACACACCCTCATGTGACATGACACATGGAGCCACAGAAAGAGGTGGCCTGTCAGTGCTTGTGGAGAGAGTGACAGTCACAGCCAGAGCCCTGATGGAACCGCCGCAAACATAATGAAAGTCTGAGGGAGATGCCCTACAAGAGTGAGGGGCAACCTAGACTAGGGAATGAGCCATATGTCACCACTGAGAACAGCCTCTCTTCATCCTCTTTGGAACCCCCCTTCGGGGAGTTGCAGGCTGCTCTCAAATCCCCCCTTACTCTCTCTTCTGCAGACTAAATAACTTGAAGCCCCTCCTCATAGGCCATGTGCTCGAGCTCCAAATCATTTTCTCCCTCCTAGACCATACAGGAGCACTCAAAGATGATAAAGTCATTGCGGAGATGCTAAATGAATTCTTTGCTTCAATCTTCACAACTGAGGATATTGGAGAGATTCCCAAACCTGAGTCATTTTTTTTAGGTGACAAATCTCAGGAATTGTCCAGGGTTAAGGTGTCATTAGAAGAGGTTTCGGGACAAATTGATAAACATAACAGTACCAAGTCATTGCGACCAGATTGCATTCATCCAAGAGTTCTGAAAGAACTCAGATGAGAAATTGCAGAATTATTGACTGTGATTTGTTACCTGTCCTTTAAATCAGCTTCCATACCTAATGACTGGAAGATAGCTAACGCGATGCTAATATTTTAAAAGGGTTCTAAAGGTGATCCTAGCAATGACAAACTGGTAAGACTAACGTCAGTACCGAGCAAATTAGTTGAAACTATAGTAAAGAATAAAATTGTCAGATACATTGATGAATATAATTTGTTGGGGGAAAATCAACATGGTTTCTGTAAAGAGAAATCATTCCTTACTAATCTGCTACAGTTGTTTGAGGGAGTCAGCAAATACGTGGACATGGGGGATATAGCGGATACAGTGTACTTAGATTTCCAGAAAGCCTTTGACAAGGTCCCTCACCACAGGCCTTTATGTAAATTAAATTGCCATGGGATAAGAGGGAAGGTCCATTCATGTATTGATAACTACTTAAAAGACAGGAAACAAAGGGTAGGAATAAATGGACAGTTTTCAGAGTGGAGAGAGGTAACTAGTGGGGCCCCCCAAAGGTCTGTCCTGGGACCCATCCTATTCAACTTATTTATAAATGATCTAGAGAAAGGGGTAAATAGTGAGGTGGCAACATTGGCAGATGATCCCAAACTACTCAAGATAGTTCAGACCAAAGCAGACTGTAAAGAGCTTCAAAAAGATCTCACCAAACTAAGTAGTTTGGCAACAAAATGGGAAATGAAATTTAGTGTTGATAAATGTATAGTACGGGACATTGGAAAAAATACTCCCAACTATACATGCAATATGATGGGGACTAATTTAGCTACAACTACTCAAGGGAGAGATCTTGGAGTCCTTGTGGATAGTTTTCTCTGAAAACATCCACTCATGCAGCGGCAGTCAAAAAAGCAAACAGAATGTTAGGAATCATTAAAAAGGGATAGAGAATAAGACAGAGAATATCTTATTGCCTCTATATAAAACCATGGTACACTCACATCTTGAATACTGCGTACAGATGTGGTTGCCTCATCTTAAACAAGAGATATTGTCTTTGGAAAAGGTTCAGAAAAGAGCAACAAAAATGATGAGGGGTTTGGAATGGGTCCCACATGAAGAGAAATTTAAAAAACTGGGACTTTTCAGCTTAGAAAGAGGAGACTAAGGGGGGGATATGACAGAGGACTGTAAATACATGACTGGCATGGAAAATGTGAATAAGGAAAAGTTATTTACTTATTTCCACAATATAAAAACTAGGAGTCACCAAATGAAATAAATAGGCACCAGGGAAGCAAAAGCACAACTGCTTTTCTGCAGTCCAGGGTGTGCATTTTGCTCCTCCCCTTTTTTGCTTGGGTTAGGATCCTCAACTTGACCATCTCATGATCACTGCTGCCCAGGTTGCCATCCACTTCTTCTTCCCCTACTAGTTCCTCCCTGTTTGTGAGCAGCAGGTCAGAGTGTACCTGGGTCGCTGGTTGTTTCCTTCAGCACTTAAGTTAAAAAGGGGCAATAACTTGATGATGGTTCCTCACTCTCCCTACAACAACGCACCTTAAAGTACCAGAGGGAAAAGAGTGAACTAGGGGGAAGTTCTGGTCCGAGGGAGGAAACAGAGAGCCTGCTTGAAAAAACTCACCTGCTTGTGCTCGCGAACTCAGTTGAACAGTGCTTGATTGAAACCACAACTTGTACATTAGGCACAGACAATAGTTTTCTTTTTCTTTCTCATCATTAATCGACTTAGATCTGTTTGCTATCATCTATGCTCCTTTCAAAGCTGTCTTTCGGTAGCCAATGAATGTATTTTATGTTACCCAACATACCGTGATTTGACTGAAGTAGAAAGGGGAAAATCTCAGCTCTTCAACAAGAGCAGAACTCCCATTTTACTTTGCAGCAGTGGTGCCCTGTGTAACAAATTCACACTGGCCTAGTTTTGCGTGGGGCGAACCAGTGCAGCTCCAGGGTCCTCTGCTGGGAAGCTGGAGGAAAGGGTGTAATCTCTGCTGTGGGTTCATGCAATGGCTGGCCAGAGCCCCCATGAATACACCTGGGTGAAGGCCCTTTCTGCGGATGTTGGCTGAGGCAGTTTGGAGGGCTTTCTAGCTTGTCACATGCCAGTGCAAGAGGGGAGCAAGACTGGGGAGACAAATGCCCAAGCTCTACCTGTGCTCCACATGGAACCCTGGAGGGGGCAGCAACCTATCACAGAGATGATACAATAAATCACGGGGGGGGGGAGGAGCGAGAGGAGAGGAGCAAGCATGAGGAACGGAAACTTGGAAGAAAAGGCACAGTAATCCCTGGGGCCTCAAGGGAAGACGTAGAGCAGGGGTAGGGTCTCTGGGCAAGGGTGGGATAGGTGGCAGGTCCACTTACAATGAATAAGTTGCACACAGACCAATTCCCCAATTTCTTACAATGAGAAAGAAATATCAGGAAAGGATTGAATTGCTCTTTGACTACCCAGTGAGTCATTTAGGGAAGAGAGCCCAACAGCCTGTCACCAATCATCCCGGCATGGAGCTCTGCCCAAGAGCCCGGGTACCAGGCGAAAACATTTAGATCCCTTTCAGAGTAACAAGCCGGAGCAGCCTGTCCCGGATCTGTCTGGTCCTCACTCCGTAGATGATGGGGTTTAGCATGGGGGGCACCAGGAGATAAATGTTGGCAAACAGAACGTGGAAATGCAGGGGTATATTGAGGCCAAACCGGGTTGAGAGAGAAGAGAAGAGAGTTGGAGTGTAAAAGGCTAAGATGACACAGAGGTGGGAAGTGCAGGTACTAAACGTCTTGAGACGGGCTTCCTTTGTGGGGAGTCTCAAGATGGCCCTGAGGATCTGGGTGTAGGACAGGGCAATAAAAAACACATCAAGACCAATCCTAGAGATTAGCGCAAAGAGGCCATAGTAGCTACTGATGCGGATGTCGGCACAGGCCAGCTTCACCACAGGCATGTGCTCACAGTGCGTGTAGGGGATGATGTTGGTTCTACAATACGGCCACTGCCTCGCCAGAAAGGGGTAGGGCAGTGCAAGTATGGCACCTCGCAGCACTGTAGCCAGGCTGATCTTGGCTACGACGGGGTTATTCAGGATGGTAGAATGTCTCAGGGGATGGCAGATGGCCACGTAGCGATCCAAAGCCATGACCACGAAGATCCCAGACTCAATCACCGAGAAGGAATGAATGAAGTACAGTTGGGTGAGGCAGGCATTGAAGTTGATCTCTCTGGAAATGAACCAGAAATTGCTCAGTATTGTGGGTAGTGTAGACGTGGACAGGACCAGGTCGGTGACGGCCAGCATGCAGAGAAAATAGTACATGGGCTCATGGAGGCTCGGCTCTGTCTTCACGATGAACAGGATGGTGAGGTTCCCCATGATGGTTATGATGTACATGGTGCAGAAGGGGATGGCGATCCAGACATGGGCCCACTCCAGGCCAGGAATGCCCAGCAGGATGAAGGTGGAGGGGTTGGTGAAGTACGTTGTGTTGGAATCTGACATGGAGCAGGGGAGAACGTGACCAACAATGAGGCAGAAGACTGTTCACTGTATGTACCTTATGATCCCCTGCTGACCTGTATGTGACCAGGATCAATGGCAATGGTCACAGTACAAATGCCTGAAAGGACAGAGAACATTAGTAGATGGCACAGTATGCGCTGATGGAGATTATTTTCATGGTGAAGCAGGTCTATTGCTTTGCACACACTGAAAATAAAACAGTTATTCAGAGAAATGAATTATGAAGAAATGACCCCACTACTGGCAATTCCATGTTTTATTGTGCTCCCGGTGTCAATAATGTCTACACCTCTTGCTGTGGGAAACCCTAAAAGGGAACAGCTTAAAACACATGTTAGGGTTCACACTGCTGTCAGCACCATGGAAACCCCCGCTCATTCTCACTGGTGGCAGAAGGAAAGCCTATGTTTGGATGCCAGAGGAATGGGATGGAGAATCATCCAGTCGGATGTGTGCTCAGCTGTGGTGACCTCTTCTCTGTGAAGGATACAGCAGATAGAATGGGGCGTTCCAAGACAAAGCATGGGAATCGGGAGCCTGCCATGAGTGAGCAGATTGAAGAAACAAGAAGGGGAAGATGATGGAGGAGAGGAAGGTAAAGAATAGAACTGAAGGCAAGCTAGGGAGGGGTAAGTGGAAGGACGTGAGGGAGGAATGGGGCACAAGCCCCCAATGGGGAGGACCGGGGAGGCTCTGAGGGCTCCTCAGGGTGGACGCTCTCCCTCAGGGCCTCCTGGATCCTGACAGCCCCCCGATGGGCCCCCCGGATGGCAGCCTGCAGCAAGTGCAGCTGGGCAGATGGCAATGACTGCACGAGACGCACCGGCGTGCCCAGGGGCAGCTCTGGCTCCATGTAGCCGAGTGCTGTGGTGTCCCGATTGCGGGCACTCAGGGCACTCCAAGACAGGACTGCTTTGCTGTCCCTCATTGAGGTAGACAAGCAAGCGGGGAACCCTGAGAACTGTCTGTCCGGGGTGGGGGTCGGGTCCCTTTAAGCACGGAGCTCAGTTAGCCTCAGGCAGCAGCCCCACACACTAAGTCCTAACCTGATGCCCTGCTGGCACTGGTTCCGGCCAGCCTTAACTTCGGTTCAGGGTCCACACAGTGTGAACGTGCTATTTAAAAATAGCAAAATGCTATTTCGAAATTGTTTTTGTGTCTAGATGCGTTATTTCTAATTAGCTTAATTCGAATTAACTATTTCGAATTAAGTTAATTCGAAATAGCACTGTAGTGTAGACATACCCCTATAGAAAGGGGTAAAGAGTGAGGTGGCAACATTTCCAGATGATCCCAAACTGCTCAAGATAGCTAAGACCAATGCAGACACTGAAGAGCTTCAAAAAGATCTCACCAAACTAAGTGATTGGGCAAGAAAATGGGAAATGAAATTTATTGTTGATAAATGTAAAGTAATGCACATTGGAAAAATACTCCCAACTATACATACAATACTATGGGGACTAATTTAGCTACAGCTACTCAAGAAAGAGCTCTTGCAGCCATTGTGGATAGTTCTCTGAAAACATCCACTCAGTGTGCAGCGGCAGTCAAAAAAGCAAACAGAATGTTAGGAGTCATTAAAAAGGGATAGAGAATAAGAGAGAGAATATCTTAGTGCCTCTATATAAAATCACCAGACACTCACATGTTGAATACTGCGTACAGATGTGGTTGCCTCATCTCAAACAAGAGATATTGTCTTTGGAAAAGGTTCAGAAAAGAGCAACAAAAATGATTAGGGGTTTGGAACGGGTCCCATTTGAAGAGAGATTAAAAAGACGTGGACTTGTCAGCTTAGAAAAGAGGAGACAGACATTGAAATCAATCTCTCTGGAAATGAACCAAAAATTGCTCAGTATTATGGGTAGTGTAGACATTGACAGCACTTGGTCGGTGATGGCCAGCAGAGGAAATAGTACATGGGCTCATGGAGGCTCAGCTCTGTCTTCACAATAAACAGGATGGTGAAGTTCCCCAAGATGGCTATGACGTACATGGTGCAGAAGGGGATGGAGATCCAGACATGAGCTGCCTCCAGGCCAGGAATGCCCAGCAGGATGAAGGTGAAGGGATTGATGAAGTGTGCTGCGTTTGAATCTGACATGGAGCAGGGAAGAACGTGTCCAACAATGAGGGGGAAGATGACGGGAGATGAGGCAGAAGATTGTCAACTGCATGTACCTTATGATCCCCTGCTGACCTGTATGTGACCAGGACCAACTGCAATATTCATAGTACAAATGCCTGAAAGGACAGAGAACATTAGTAGATGGCACAGTATGCGCTGATGGAGATTATTTTCATGGTGAAGCAGGTCTATTGCTTTGCACACACTGAAAATAAAACAGTTATTCAGAGAAAAGAATTATGAAGAATTGACCCCACTACTGGCAATTCCATACTTTATGGTGCGCTCGGCTTCAATAATGTCTACACCTCTTGCTGTGGGAAACCCTAATAGGGAGCATCTGGAAACACACATCAGAGAAAACACCTGGTCCTCACTGCTGTCAGCACCATGGAAACCCCTGCTCATTCACTCCAGTGACGGAAGGAAAGGCCATGTTTGGATGCCGGAGGAATGGGATGGAGAATCACCCGGTTGGACATGCACTCAGGTTGGTGGCCTCGTCTCTGTGGAAGACACAGCAGGTAGAATGGGGCATTCCGAGACAAACCATGGAAATGGGGAGCCTGCCACGAGCGGGCAGATTGAAAAGTCTGTGAAGAAAGCAGAAGGGGAAGATGATGGAGGAGAGGAAAGTGAAGAACAGAACTGATTGCATTCCAATGGGCAAAGAGAGAAGAGATCCCAACCCGTAATATCCAAACATCAGCACAACTGAGTGGGGGGAAATCTTAGCTGGAAAAATGAGAATGGAAGTTGGATGTTCTTTAACATGCGTTTGGTAGGTATGTAAATAGCCACAGTTCCACAGTCCAGAAAGCGCTTAAAACAACATAAGGGTTTGGTTGTGCCAGGAAAATGGGAGTGCCTGGAATGGGACTGCTGCTCATAAAGCCAAACAGAAGGAATCCCCAAATCAAGTACAGTCATGGAAACTGACAGAACTCGGTGAATGTTGAACGAGGCTGAACCAAGCTGAGCCACAATCATAGAACCATGGAACAGTGGAATTGAAAGGGACCTCGAGAGATCATCAAGTCCAGTTCCCTGCCCTCATGGCAGGACCAAGCACTGTGTAGATCTGTGCTACTCAACACCTGACCCATGGCCCATCTGTTTATGTCCCGCAGTGCAGTTTGGGTTTATGCGGGGCTCAACTCATGGCCCAAGAGTGGGAGCTAAATAAAACAAAATCAAAAAAGTAGTCAATATAATGGTCTTTGGTTGATATGCATTTTAGCAGTTCAATTCATGGACTGTCATTGCTCACTGAAAGTGCTGTCATATGGGTGGAAATTGGGTAAGTATTGCCTTTTATTAATATCAGCAGAGTCGACTTAAAAGGGGCCAGTGTGTTGTGTAGTCTTGCATTAATCTTTGTATTCATGCCCTTAGTGTGAATGAAGCTATTTGCATATATTTGCATATATATTTGCATGTATATACAACCACACTTCAGTTGCAGCCCTCTGGAAGTGCTGTGATTATCATTGTGGCCCCCGGAGCTTCCAAAGTTGAGTAGCCCTGGTCTAGATCATCCCTGACTGATGTCTGTCTAACATGCTCTTGAATATCTCCAGTGATGGGGATTCCACAACATCCCTAGACATCTTATTCCAGTGTTAAACCACTCTGACAGGTAGCAAGTTTTTCCTCATGTCCAATCTAAACCTTCCTTGCTGCCTTTTGATCCCATTCCTTAAAATAGGTTTAATCTGCCTTTCATAAAAGGGATAAAATGGAGAAATTCAATGTAGTGCTCTGTTTTGGAATAGGTAAATGCACTGCCAAAGTGCATCGAAAAAGCAATCTCCTTTTTTGAAATATAGCGTCCACACCGAATGGACACTAACTCTCATGTAAGCTGTTATTAATATGGATGGAGTGGCCACCAGGGGAACTGACCTTTTTTCTCCTTTCTCTTCTTTCAAAAGAACTCCCTCTTCCCTCGTACACACACACCATTTTCCGAAAGAGCTCTTTGGCAAAAAGGCTTCTTCCTCATAGAATGAGGATTACCAATGTTGGAAAAAACCCTCTGTTCTTTTGGAAGAACGCAATTGCAGTGTGGATGTAATTGAAGTGTTTTCAGCAAAATGGCCGTTTTTCTGAAAAATCTCTGTAGTGTAGTTCCAAAGTGAATGATCAACCATACATCTCATTCATTACCAAAAGTG
The DNA here is from genome assembly GCA_032595735.1 of Pelochelys cantorii. Lineage (NCBI taxonomy): Eukaryota > Metazoa > Chordata > Testudines > Trionychidae > Pelochelys > Pelochelys cantorii. Next base: position 1,553,787 of record CM064326.1, on the reverse strand, counting down.
CTCCTTTGGGCATTAGCAGAGCCAAAAACAAACAATAAAAAAAGGCAAATGTGGGGCAATTTTCTTTTAAACATAAATTACTAAAAGTAAAGCCAAAGTTTGAACAAAGAAATCTTAGGAGAAAATGGAAAACCTGGGTGTGGGATTAATTCAAAAATAAATCTTAGGAAGGAAAAATCAATTGCACACTGTCATAATCAGGAGTGCTGATCAGCACCTGGTGACTGAGGGGTTAACTCTGTCCCTAGCCGGTTATTGGGTCAGCCAATAATAATGCAGGTAGTAATTTTAAACTGGGACAAAGGAATCTTTATCTTTCCCTCCTTTGTCTGAAAAGCATAGTGATTACTTCTAAGACTGAAGGAGATGGGAAGCCTGTCTCTCTCCAAAAACTGACTTCTTACTATGTGTAAGTAGGGCAAAGTTTAGCTAGTCCATCAGGATCTGTAGTTTTTCCTGGTTTGGGAATTTGGAACTAATGTCTGAGCTGGTGAAGTGTTGGTCTTTCTTTGTAACTAAGTTTTAACCCAGGGGGATCCCTGAGAATCTTTATCAATTGGTGGCTCTTCCCACTAGCCACTTTACTATGCTAGCAACTGTAGTTTTGTTTTGATAATAAAAGTTTATTTTCTTTTTTTTTAAATTAACCCTTACTGGTTGATTGTTGTGTCCTGGAAGGTCTGTCTGTGGGACGCCTCTGTTTTTGCAAATTCCAAGCAGAAGCAGGTTGGGGCAGGGGAGAGTTTGACCTGAGAGAGGAGGTTTCCCAAGTGATCACTTCCCTGGTTTTCTTGGAATTACTTGAGTGGTGGCAGCGGATTTCCCAAAATCCGGGTACTAGGATTTTGGGGGAAGTTTTTGTACCAAAGCCTGTAGAGACAAGGTTTCGGGGTGCTCTTGCTGGCCCCTACTTCTGCATTTTCATGCTAGAGTGCGGAACAGACTTGACACATACACACAAAAAAGGAAGCGACTGTCTAGAAAGGAGCCCTGTTGAAAGGGATCGAGGGGTCCTAGTGCACCACAAGCTAAACATGAGTCAACGGTGTCACACAGTTGAAAAACAAAAAGCAAATATCTTTCTGGAACTCTGTAACAGGGGTGTTGTGAGAAAGACAGAAAAGTTCTTCTCCGCACTCAGTTGTCCCCAGCTATAATACCCTGGACAGTTCTGGACACCACATTTCGGGAAAGCTGCGATCAGCCTGGACAGGGTGTGGAGTGGAGAACCATGCTGTGTACAAGGTGAAGAAAGAGCTGTGGGAAGCAGGGTCTGCAGGTGAGGGGGCTGCCCTCCCCACCACTCTCCTGGGCTGGGATCAGGGGAAAGAGACACACAGAGCTGCAGGAGCGGTGCCTGAGGATGGTCGGTGTCAGCAAAATGTCTCCCAGCCCACAGTCCCATTCTCCTCAGCAGTTGTGCATGGCCAGGGGCTGCAGATTGCCCAGCACCAGCCTAGAAATACTCAGCCCTGTGTGGGGGCAGGAGATGGAGCTCAAGGGCTTCCCAAGGTCCCTGCCAGGCCTGGGATTCTATGTTGTTCTATGTTTCTATGGTAAAAGGGATGAGGGCCCCATGTCCTTCAGCAAACGGAGCTTGGAGTAGACAACCGCCTCGCGGGGAGCTCCCAGTGCCGGGCTGTGGCCAAAGGGATGCTGGGATTCTTGGTCGCGTGAACAGGAGAGCAGTGAGAGGGAACAGGGGCAGGGTTTCCCCGTTGCACACGGCATGAGTGAAAGTGACTGGGTGACATCGCGGGATCCAAACTGGAAGCGGGTGAGGAAAAGAGCCCCACAGATGAAGGGAGGCTGCGTAAAGTCCCATCCAGAGAGACCAAATAAACATTCATCTACTTATCTTATCAAACTAGGCTCAGGCAGAGAGGGGATGGGGCTAAACCACAGGGAATGTCGGGCGCTGGGATCTCACCCAGATAAGAAGCATCTGGCCCAAAAGATGGAGGCTGAAGCCAGACAAATTCCAGCTGGAAATCCGGGCTAACGGCTGAGCCCTGAGCGTGATTCAGCCTTTGGAGAGACTGTGAGGGGAAGGGGTGGATTCTCCAACTCCCCGTGCTGGCAGAGCCAGGCTGGAGGCTGTTCTGGGCATTAGCTTGAGGGGTCCTGAGCACTTAAAGCATTAGAGTCTCACAGCCTTACAGCTCCACTGAGAACACTGGTGTTTTCTCTGCTGAAAAGTGGGTTCAGTGGTTGCAGTGCGGGGCCCTGGCACCTCCACGCTTCTCAGCAGGCTAACGGCAGGAAAGAGCTCCCAGGACCAGCCAGAGCCCTGCCATGCCAGAGGGGGAGGGGACAGCGTCTGTACAGGGAAATGCAGCTGCCTCCTCAGCTCTTTCCTCACTTCTGATTTCAAGGGGAGTTTTGCTTCTGTGATGCCTGAGCCAAAGGCTGGCCACAGCCTCAGGACTGGCCCTTGTGTTATACATTTGTTAGAACCTTTTCTCTTGAAGGACCCCTGGGTCACTGAAATGCAGCCGCCTATGGGCCGGAGCACATCATTGGGGAGGGGTGTGGGTGCACAGAAAAGAGCTTCCGGGGATATGACCAGGGTCCGGGGATGTTTAATGGCTGTGCAGAGCTGAAAAGACCCCAGATTTACCCTCTATCTTAGCATGTCTACATAGCTCAGGGGTTTTTGAGAGGCTGAGATTATCCACAAGTGATTGTACCTGTGAATTCGGAGACCAAAGAGTCTTCCCTGGGACTCCCCCTCAGGCAGCTGCGTCCTGCTCCTCTCTCAGCCCAGCGTCTGCAGCCGAGAGCTGACACAGCATGTGAACCATTTATAACACAGCTCTGGGCAGTCCTGGGGGAGGGTTTGCTAAGTCTCTGGGGGAGAAATGGCATCTAGATGTAACCAGCCTGGACACTGGGCTATTTATCCAGCTTTAGGCACAAACAGTAATTAAAGGACCTTCCTACATGGAGAGGAGAACTCTGGGCTCTGGGCTGCATCACGCAGGAATTGGTTGCGCTGTGCATATTTTAAAATGATATTTGTTAGTAAGAAAACTGGTGACAATGCCTAGGTCTGCACAGAATGTGGCACCCAGGGTGGGCGGGTCAAGAGAGAGCCACGTGGAGAAGGTGGCTATGGGCAGGCATGGGCACCTTCTGCCGGCCCACGGGGCTGTCATGCAGGGGCCAGAGCGCAGTGACTTCCTCGGTCACTCTCCTCACGCTGGGCAGCTCCTTTCTTGCAGGGCCGTGGAAGCACCTAGCACAGGGAAGTCCCTCCGAACACACCCTCAGTGTGGTGCGACACACGGAGCCACAGGGAAAGGTGGCCTGTCAGTACTCGTGGAGAGAGTGACAGTCACAGCCAGAGCACTGAGTGACCCGCTGCAAACATTCCCTCCCCGGCAACCCGCCTGTGCGTGAGCAGAGCGCCCTTGGAAATGAACATCAGCAAAGCCTCAGCCTGATGCCATGGAAGAGTGAGGGGCAGCCTAGGCTAGAGCGCAGCCACAGGAGTAACCCTCCTTCCCCTCGTGGGCTGCACGACTGTAGTACTGAGGACAGTGTACTGGGACAAGATAACCTTGCTGGCTGCGCTTGTGCATGTCGAACATGCGGGGTTTGCCAATGGAGCCGTAGCAGCGCTTTGATTGGATGCAGAGAGAGCGCACAGCTCTCACGTGGCTGTGTGCAAACATCTCGCACTCCAAATGCCCTTGCTTTACGTGTGTCTCACTTTCGTAATAATAGTAGGAGAATAACCTAATGAAAAATCATAACATCTGTCCACTTTTTGTGGGGCAACAGTAAACAAACTGTCTTGCGGCCACACAGAGAACCCCCCTGGGGCGTCTGCAGGTTTCTGCCCAGTAGCCTACACTCATAGCACGGGAGGGGCCCTGAAAAGGTGATCTTGTCTAGGCTCCTATACTCATGGCAGGACCATGCACTGTCCATACAATACCTGGCAGGTGTCTGCCACTTCCACACACTGCCCCATGCCTCTCAGCGGTTTCTGCAAACCCTGCCCAAAGATTCGTGATGGGCCTGGATTATCCAACAGACTTACCGAATAATGTCCCACTGCTCTCTCAGCAGCCCCAAGACATAGAGAAGCCTTTGAAAGGCCATGGTCTCAGAAACGTATAAGGCTGGGCCCTCTCTTCCCAGGGGCTGGGAAAATCCTGCACTCAAACATATTCATGATGCAGCCCCAGGCTACACTGTTCCCTAAATCCGTCCACATTTTTTTCCCCTCCTAACCACACACAACCTGCATTTTTTCTGATGCAGATGGGTTATGGAAGCTGTGCTACTTTTGTCAAAATTCTGTGTCTGCAGTGCCAGGTACCCTCTTATGGGTCTAGTGCCAGGTGGGCCCTGATGGGGAACAATGGTTAAAGCCAGGAGTTGGATACAGAGGTTCGTCATTGACGAGGCAAACAGCAGCACAGGGTATATTTGCAATACTTACAAGTGTAAGTTGCAGGTGGAGGTGGCTGCCACTAGGAACCAGCAATGGGATCCCAAGGGCAAAAAGGAGACAAATGCACATGAACATCCAATAAATGAAAAGAGAAAAAAATACCAAGAAAACCACAGTGGGTAAACCAGCTGGTCCAGAGACAGGCGAGCGAATGGCAGAGCATCCCGACACATGAGCTCCAGGAAATCCCAGGCAAAGCAAAAGGGTATGCAGGTCTGGCAGGAGAGCCCCATGGCCACTGGTAGAGGCCAGACATAGTGACACGGCCTTTCATAGAACACTAGAAGTGGAAGGGACCTCGAGAGGTCATCGAGTCCAGTCCCCTGCCCTCATGGCAGGACCAAGCACCGTATTCTAGACCATCCCTGACAGGTGTCTGTCCAACCTGCTCTTAAATATCCCCAGTGATGGAGATTCCACAACCTCCCAATTTATTCCAGTGTTTAACCACCCTGAGAGGTAGGAAGTTTTTCCCAATGTTCAACCTAAATCTTCCTTGCTGCAGTTTAAGCCCATTGCTTCTTGTCCTAGCCTCCTCTCTGTCTTCTCCTTTCCAGACTAAACAAGCCCAACACTTTCAGTCTTCCCTCCTAGCTCATGTTTTCTAGACCTTTAATGATTCTTGTTGCTCTTCTCTGGACCTGCTCCAATTTCTCCACTTCTTTCTTTAATTGTGGTGCTGAGAACTGGACACAACACCCCAACTGAGGCCTAAACAGCTCAGAGTAGAGCAGAAGAACGACTTCTCGTTTCTTCCTCAAAACAGTCCTGTTAATGTAGCCCAGAATTATGCTTGCTTTTGTTGCAACAGTGGCACACTGTTGACTCATATGTATCTTGTGGTCCACTATGACCTCTGGAGCCGTTTCTGCAGGACTCCTTCCTAGGCAGTCGCTTCCCATTCTGTATGTGTGGAAAGGATTGTCCCTTCCTACATGAAACACTTTGCATTTGACCTTATTACACTTCATCCTATTTACCTCAGACCATTTCTCCAGTTTGTCCACATCATTTTGAATTATGACCTATCCTCCAAACCACTTGTAACCCCTCCCAGCTTCATATCATCTGCAAACTCAATAAGCAAACACTGTATGCCAATATCTAAATCGTTGTTGAAGATATTGGACAGAAGTGGTCCGAAAACAGACCCCTGCAGAATCCCACTTGTTATACCTTTCCAGGAGAATTGTGAACCATTAATAACTACTCTCTGAGAACCGTTATCCAGTCACTTATGCACCCAACTTATAGTAGCTCCATCTAGGTTGTATTTTCCTAGCTTATTGATAAGAAGATCATGCAAGACCGTATCAAATGCGTTACTAAAGTCTAGGTATCCCACATCCACTGTTTCTCCCTAATCCACAAGATTTGTTATCCTAAAACAAAAGCTATCAGATTGGTTTGATATGATTTGTTCTTTACAAATCCATGCTGGCTGTTACCTATCACTTTATTATCTTCCAGGTGTTTGCAGATGAATTCCTTAATTACTTGCTCCATTACCTTCCTGGCACAGAAGTTAAACTGACTGGTCTGTAGTTTCCTGGGTTGTTCTTATTTCCCTTTTTATATATGGGCACTAGATTTGCTCTTTTCCTGACATCTCAAATCTCTCTTGACTTCCATGATTTTTCAAAGATTATAGCTAAAGGCTCAGATACCTCCTCTGTCAGCTCCTTGAGTATTCTAGGATGCATTTCATCAGGCCCTGGTGACTTGCAGGCATCTAACTTTTCTAGGTGATTTTTAACTTGTTCTTTTTTTATTTTATCTTCTAAACCTACCCCCTTCCCACTAGCATTCCCTATGTTAGGCATTCCTTCATCAGACTTCTCGGTTAAGACCGAAACAAAGAAGTCATTAAGCATCTCTGCCATTTCCAAGTTTCCTGTTATTGTTTCTCCCTCCTCACTGAGCACTGGGCCTACCCATAGAAAGTCCCTTTATGTCTGGAGCTGGTTTGAGCTTGTTTTGTGCCTTTGCCTTTCTAACATTGCCCCTGCATGTCTGTATTGTTTGCTTATATTCATCCTTTGTAATTTGTCCTAGTTTCCACTTTTTATATGATTTCTTTATTATTTTTAGATCATGCAAGATCTCCTGGTTAAGCCAAGGCAGTCTTTTGCCATACTTTCTATCTTTCCTACACAGTGGAATATCTTGCTTTTGGGCCCTTAATAATGTCCCTTTGAAAACCTGCCAAATCTCTTCGGTTTTTTTCCCCCTTAGTCTTGCTACCCATGGGACCTTACCTACCAGCTCTCTGAGCTTACCAAAATCTGCCTTCCTGTAATCCATTGTCTCTATTTTGCTGTTCTCCCGTCTACCATTCCTTATAATCATGAATTCTATGATTTAATGATTACTTTTACCCAAGCTGCCTTCCACTTTCAAATTCTCAACTAGTTCCTCCCTATTTGCTAAAATCAAATCTAGAACAGCTTCCCCCAGTAGCATTTTTGACCTTCTGAAATAAAAAATTGTCTTCAATGCAGTCTAAAAATGTATTGGATAGTTTGTGCCCCGCTGTATTAGTTTCCCAACATATGTCTGGATAGTTGAAGTCCCCCATCACCAGCAAATCCTGCGCTTTGGATGATTTGGTTGTTGTTTAAAAAAAGCCTCATCCACCTTTTCCGCCTGGGTAGGTGCCCTGTAGTAGACCCCTAGCATGACATCACCCTTGTTTTTATCCCTTTTAACCTAACCCAGAGACTCTCAACACTTCTGTCTCCTACATCCATCTCGACCTCAATACAAGTGTGTACTTTTGTAATATATAAGGCAACACATCCTCTCTTTTTTCCCTGCCTACCCTTCCTGAGTAACCTGTACCCTTCTATAGCAATATTCATATCATGTGCATTATCCCACCAAGTTTCTGTGATACCAATAATCTCAGAGGGTATGTCTACACAGCAACGTTATTTCAAAATAACAGCCCTTATTTCGAAAAAACTTTCCTAGCGTCTACACAGCCAAACCGCTATTTTGAAATTCATTCAGAATAGCGGAGTGCTTATTTCAAATTTGGTAAACCTCATTCTACGAGAAATAATGCCAAATTCGAAATAGCTATTTCAAAATAAGTGCTGTGTAGACACTTATTTCGAAATAGGGGGCCTCCAGCCTTCCCAGGCTGCCCTGGTGGCCACTCCAGCCTCAACCAAGAACACTTCTCTCCCTCCCCTCCCCCTTGGAGCCCTTAAAGGGGTAGACTTTGGCCACAGTGCCTGTGCCAGCTCCAAGCCTGCCAGCTCAGAGCCAGCAGTCACTGCCTCTGACCCAGTGGCCCCAGAACATGAGCCAGCAAGCCCCTGGAAGACAGCCCTCCACCGCTCCCCAGGAGCAGTCTTCCAGCTCCCAGGAGCCTGCCAGGGCCTGGAGAAGGTGGGTGCCTTCCTGGTCCAGGATGGAGATCATGGACCTTATTCAGGTTTGGAGGGGATGCCCCCCAAGTCCATGATCTCCGCATGAGACAGAGGAATGCGGCCGTCTATGGCAGGATAGCTGCCAGCCTGGCCACCAAAGGCCACATGCGAACCCAGGAGCAGGTTTGCATGACAATCAAGTTGGTCCGGCGAGATGCCCAACCCTGACCACTGAGCTTCCCCTCCCCCTTCTTCCCCTTACTTCCCCCTTCCAGCTCCCTCCTCCAAGGTTTCCCCCTCCCCTCTCCCACCCTCTCTTCTCCCCTCAACCGCCTCCTTTCCCCAGTCTCACCAGAGTTTCATTCTCCCCCCCCCCCAGTTTTGTTAAATAAAGAGAGTTTGTGTTCATGAAAATACGTGTATTTTATTTGACATCAGGAAGGGGGGTTAGGGAGGGGTAAGTGGAAGGACATGAGGGAGGAATGAGGCACAAGCCCCCAGTGGGGCACACCAGGGAGGCTCTTAGTGCTCTTCAGGCTGGAAGCTCTCCCGAAAGGGCCTCCTGGATACTGACAGCCCCCCGATGGACCTCCCAAATGGCAGCCTGCAGAAAGTGCAGCCAGGCTCGCAGCAACGCATCCACAAGAAGCACCAGAGTTCCCAGGGGCAGCTCTGGCTCCATGTTGCAGAGTGCTGTGGTGTCCCGAGTGAGGGCAATCAGAGCACACAGAGACAAAATGCTTTGCTGTCCCTCATTGAGGTAGGCAAGCAAGCAGGGAAAGCCGAGAACCGGCTGTCCAGGGGGCTCCCTTTAAGCACAGGCCTCAGATAGCCTCAGGCAGCAGCCACACAAATTTACTCCTGACTTGATGCCCTGCCAGACCTGGTTCCGGCCGGCCTTAAATGAGATTCAGCGTCCACTGGGTGTGGATGCACTATTTTGAAATAGCAAAATGCTATTTCAAGATGCATTTTGTGTGTAGATGCGTTATTTCTAAATAAGATATTTCGAAATAACACTGCAGTGTAGACATACCCATAGTTGTGTTTATTTATTAGCGCTTCAGGATTTCCTGATTATTACCCATGCTCCTTGCATTTTTATATAGGCATCTAAGATACTGATTTGATCTTGCCTCCCAGTTCTGCCTTGCCCCTCCTTTTTCTCCCTCCCATTTCCATTTCCAACCCATCTCCCAAGTCTCCATGTTTTTCACTTAACTATACTCTATGCCCCAATATGACGGGGACGGATTTAGCTACAACTATTCAAGAGATAGATCTTCGAGTCATTGTGGATAATTCTCTGAAAACATTCATTTAGTGTGCAATGGCAGCCAAAAAAGCAAATAGGATATTAGGAATAATTAAAAAAGGGATAGAGACTAAGACAGAGAATATCTTATTGCCTCTCTACAAAACCATGGTATGCCCACATCTTCAGTACTGTATACAGATGTGGTCGCCTCATCTCAAAAAAGATATACTGGCATTGGAAAAGGTTGAGAAAAGGGCTACAAAAACAATGAGGGGTTCGGAATGGGTCCCATATGAAGGGAGATTAAATAGACTTCGACTTTTCAGCTTAGAAAAGAGGAGACTAAGAGGGGATATGATAGAGGTCTATAAAATCATGACTGGTGTGGAAAATGTGAATAAGGAAAAGTTATTTACTTATTCCCACAATATAAGAATTAGGGGTCACCAAATGAAATGAATAGGCAGCAGCTTTAAAACAAACAAAGAAAGTTTTTCTTCACTCAGTATATAATCAGCCTCTAGAACTCTTTGCCAGAGGATTCAGTGAAGGCTAAAACTTTAACAGGGTTCCAAAATAAACTAGATAGATTCATGGAGGTTGCGTTCTTCAATGGCTATTAGTCAGTGTCAAACTTAGACTCAGAACTCACAATTTAGCAGACCACTCTGTTTATTAGCAAAGCGCTTCGCCAATATAGACAGGAAAGTGAGTTCCTTTAACAAAGCCCAAGCCTCCTTATTTATACAGATAAAAGGGCGTGAACTCAGACAAGGTTAGAAGATTACCTGAGGCTAGTCACATATCTCACTTCCTTATTAACTCTCACCAATCTCCTGTTAATGTCCCACTATAACCTTAAGTGGAATCACTGTCTACTGTCTTAACATCCTTCTTCCTGCTTACACACAAACAACATTATCTTAACATTTCCCTTCCTGCAAAGGAACAAACAACATCATTTTAACTCATTCTACTTTCACACCAGGATGGGTAGAAATGGTATCCCCGGCCTCTGTTTCCCTGGAAATGGATGATAAGGGAGGGATCACGTGAGGATTACCTGTTGTGTTCCCTCCCTCTGGGAATCCGGTATTGGTCACTGTCAGCAGACAGGATACTGGGCTGGGTGGACTGACCCAGTGTGGCCATTCTTATGTTCTTATGTACTTAGGTTCTCTCTAATGCGATCAAGTCCTTTCTGCAATGGGGCCCCAGAACTGGTTGTGATATTTCAGATGTAGCCTCACCACTGCCAAAAAATGGGAATAATCCTTTCCCTAGATCTCCTAGAAAGTAGCCTCCTAATGCACCCAAATATGCCATTAGCCTTCTTGGCTACAAGGGCATCCTGTTGACTAATTTCCAGATTTTCCTCCACTTCTCTTGATCAACACCAGTTTTCAATGATAATGGCCAAAGGCTCTGTAATGACACTTGCCAATTGCCTCAGAACCCTCAGATGCATTAAATCCAGACCCATGGATTTGTGTATGTCTAGCTTTTCTACATAGTTCTGTCGAAGCAAAAATGCTCCTCTCTGTTTAGGCAGCTAACAAACAGCTTTATTAATTAATAAAGCACAGCATGAGCCAAATGTGGTCCCAGCAAAGCCAGGCCCAGTAAGGCTGCTAATACAATCAATCCTAGTATCTTTATACCCTTAACCAAACAGTCTGACGTCAGGGCATCCAATTACAGAAATCATCAATTAAACTTGGAAAAACAAAGCCTTATCAACAAGATGGCAGACAGGTACGAGGGAGTACACCTCCTGTCCCAACCAGCCCAATTAACACATACCAATAGCCCATCCTGTAGGCCTCTTCTCACGGGGTGACAGAAAGTTCACTCTGGTCTACGTGCTTGAGAGAAAAGCTGAAATGGTTTCTGTTATACAAGATGGCTTCTAACTAAATATAAAATGGTTTCTACAGTTCCTAACGCATTCTTTCCCCACCGAGGGCTGTCCATCTCCTTCCCATAGTGTGTTGACTAGTGCAGTATTCTGGGAGCTGACCTTGTCTGTGAAGACAGGCAAAAAAAGCATTGAGAAATGTAGCTTTTTCCACATCATCTGTCAGTAGGTTACCTCCCTCATCCAGTAAGGGCCCCACACCCTCTCTGATCACCCTCTTATTGCTAACATGCCTGGAGAAACCTTTCTTGTTCCCCTTCACATTTGTTGCTAGCTGCAATTCCAACTGCGCCTTCACATTTCTGATAACTCTCTTGCATTCTCAAGCAATATATTTATACTCCTCCCTAGTCATCTGTCCAAGTTTCCACTCTTGTCAGCTTCCTTTTTCTGTTTAACCTCACCAAGGCTTTCCCCGGTAAGCCAATCTGGTCACCTGCCATATTTGCTTTTCTTACTGCGCATCGGGATGGTTTGTTCCTTGGCCTTCAATAAGCCTTCTTGAAAATACTGCCAGCTCTCCTGGACTTCTTTCGCCTTCTTGTTACATCCCAAAGGATCCTGCCCATCAGTTCTCTGATGGAGTCACAGGCTGCTTTTCTGCAGTCGAGGGTGTGTATCTTGCTGCTCTCCTTTCTTCCTTGGGTCAGGATACTGAACTTGACCATCTCATGATCACTGCTTCCCAGGTTGTCACCCACCTCTACTTCCCCTACTAGTTCCTCTCTGTTTGTGAGCAGCAGGTCAAGGTGAGGGTGGGTCCCTGGTCCATTCCTTCAGCACTTAAGTTATAAAGGAGCATTATGATGGTTCCTCACTCTCCCTACAACAATGCACCTAAAAGTACCAGAGGAAAAAGAGTGAACTAGGGGGAAGTTCTGATCCGAGGCAAGAAACAAAAAGCCTGCCTGAAAAAACTCTAGCTAATTCAGATGGACAGTGCTTGATTGAAACCCTGACGAGTACATTAGGTACAGACAATAGTTTTCTTTTTATTTCTCATTGTTAATCGACTTAGATCTGTTTACTATCATCTATGCGCCTTTCAAAGCTCTCTTTCGGAAGCCAATGAATGTATTTTACACGTTACCCAACATACTGTGATTTGTCTGAAGTGCAAAGGGGAAATTTTCAGTTCAGGAACAAGAGCTGAACACCCATTTTCCTTTGTAGCAATGGTGCCCTGGGTAACAAATTCACACTGGCTTAGTTTTGAGTGGGACAGACCAGTGTGGCTGTCATAATCAGGAGTGCTGACCAGCACCCAGTGACTAAGGAGTTATCTCTGTCCCTTGCCAGGTATTTGGTCAGCTAGTAAGAATGCAGGTAGGAATTTCAAACTGGGACAAAAGAATCTTTATCTTTCCCTCCTTTGTTTGAGTCTGAGTGTTTTCTTCCAAGTAACAAGGAGATGGGAGGCCCGTCTCTCTCCAAGAAAAAACTTCTCCCAGTGCTTAAGTAGGGCAAAGTTTAGATAGTTCATCAGGCTTTACTCTTTTCTGGTGTGGGAATTTGGAACTGATGTCTGAGCTGTTAAAAGTGTTTTTTTCTCTCTCTCTCTTTTGTAATGGAAATGTTCTAACCCATGGACTTTTCCTCTGAGTATCTAAATCAATGGGTCGCTCTTTTTCTTCTAGCTACATTATTATGCTTGTAGCTGTAGTTTTGTTTTGATAATAAAAGATTTTCTAATTAACCGGTATTGGTTCATTTTTGTGTCCTGGAAGGTCTGTCTGACTGACTGCAGGGTCAGGTATTACAGAATGCAGCTTGTTTTTCTCTTTTTCTCTTTTACAAGCTCTATTTGGGAAAAGAGCTTGAGGTACCACTGAGGTTTTAGGGAGGAGGTTTCCCAAGTGATCTCTTCCCTGGTTTTCTTGGAATTACAAAGGTGGTGGCAGCAGATATTCCCCAAATTCTGGGCATTAGGATTTTGGAGGGAGTTTTTTGTACCAAAGCCTGTGGAGGTAAGGTTTTGCGTTGCTTTTGTGGGCCCCCACTTCTACATTTGTTGTGCCAAGGTGGGGAACAGCCTTGACAGAAGCTCTGTGATCCTTTCCTGGGAAGCTGGAGGACAGGCTGTAATCTCTGCTGTGGGTTCATGCAGTGTCTGTCCAGAGCCTCCATGAACACACCTGGATGCAGGCCCTGTCTGCGGATGTTGGGTGAGGCAGTTTGGAGGGCTTTCTAGCTTGTCACATCCCAGAGCAAGAGGGGAGCCAGGCTGTGGAGACAGAGGCCCCAGTTCCACCTCCGTTCCAAGTGGAACCCTGAAAGGCAGCAGCAACCCACATGAAGATGATCCAATAAATGACGGAGCGGAGGGGCGGGGGAGAGGAGCAAGCAGGATGAACAGAAGAAAGGGCACAGTAATGTCTGGGGCCTCTAGGGAAGATGTAGATCAGGGGTAGGGTATCTGGGCAAGGGTGGGGTAGGTGGCAGGTCCTTGGGTGTCCAGTAACAATGAATAAGTCGCACACAGACCAATTCCCCAATTTCTTAAAATGAGAAAGAAATATCAGGAAAGGATTGAATTGATCTTTGACTAGCCAGTGAGTCATTTAGTGATGAAGGCCAGGCAGCCTGTCACCAACCATCTCGGCATGGAGCTCTGCCCAAGAGCAAGGGCACCAGGAGAAGACGTTTAGGTTCCTTTCAGAGTAATAAGCCGGAGCAGCCTGTCCCGGATCTGTTTGATCCTCACTCCATAGATGATGGGATTTAGCATGGGCGGCACCAGGAGATAAATGTTGGCAAAGAGAATATGAAAATGCAGGGGTATTTTGAGGCCAAACCGGGTCATGAGAGAGGAGAAGAGATTTGGAGTGTAAAATGTTAAGATGATACAGAGGTGGGAGATGCGGGTCCCCAAAGTCTTGAGCAGGGCATCCTTTGTGGGGAGGCGGAAGACGGCCCTGAGGATCTGGGTGTAGGAAATGACAATACAAATCACATACAGACCACAGCTACAGAAGAGCACAGAGAGGCCGTAGTAACGACTGACGCGGATGTCGACACAGGCCAACTTCACCACAGCCATGTGCTCACAGTGCGTGTAGGGGATGACGTTGGTTCTGCAATACGGCCACTGCCTCGCCAGGACGGGAAGGGGCAGTGCAAGTATGGCACCTCGCAGCACCACGGCCAGGCAGATCTTGGCCACCACAGGGTTATTCAGGATGGTGGAATGTCTGAGGGGATGGCAGATGGCCACGTAGCGATCCAAAGCCATGGCCACCAATATCCCAGATTCAATCACCGAGAAGGAATGAACGAAGTACAGCTGGGTGAGGCAGGCACTGAAATCGATCTCTCTGGAATTGAACCAGAAATTGCTCAGTATTGTGGGTAGTGTAGACGTGGACAGGACCAGGTCGGTGACAGCCAGCATGCAGAGGAAATAGTACACGGGCTCATGGAGGGTTGGCTCTGTCTTCACAATGAACAGGATGGTGAAGTTCCCCAAGATGGTTATGATGTACATGGTGCAGAAGGGGATGGAGATCCAGGCATGGGCCGCCTCCAGGCCAGGAATGCCCAGCAGGATGAAGGTGGAGGGGTTCATGAAGTAGGTTGTGTTGGAATCTGACATGGAACAGGGGAGAACGTGTCCAAAGCTGAGGCAAAATACTGTTCACTGTATGTACCTTATGATCCCCTGCTGACCTGTATGTGACCAGGACCAATGGCAATGGTCACAGTACAAATACCTGAAAGGATAGAGAACATTTGTATGAGGCATGATATGCACTGATGGAGACTATTTTCATGGTGAAGCGGATCGGTTGCTATTCACACACTGAAAAATTATCATTATTCAGAGAAATGAATTATAAACAAATGATGCCACCACTGGCAATTCCATATTTTATGGTGCTTCCAGTATCAATAGCGACTACACGTCTTGCTGTGAGAAACCTAAAAGGGAACAGCAGCAAACACCTCAGGGAGAACACCAGGTCCTCACTGCTATCAGCACTATGGAAACCCCCGCTCATTCACACTGGTGGAGGAACAAAAGCCCATGCCGGAGGAATGGGATGGAGAATTACCCAGTCAGACGTGTGCTCAGCTGTGGTGACCTCGTCTCTATGGAGGATATAGCAGATAGAATGGGGCGTTCCGAGACAAACCATGGGAATGGGGCAAGCTGCTGTGTACAAGCAGATTGAAGAGACTGTGAAGAAACAAGAAGGGGAAGATGATGGAGGTGAGGAAAGTAAAGAATAGAATTGATTGCATTCCAATGGGCAAAGAGAGAAGAGTTCCCAACCCATAGTATCCATACATCAGCACAACCGAGTTGGGGGGAAATGTTAGTCAGAAAAATGAAAATGGAAATTGGATGTTCTTTAACATGCATTTAGTAGGCATGTAAATAGCCACAGTTCCACAGTCCAGAAAGTGCTTAAAACAACATAAGAGTTTGGTTGTGCCAGGAAAACAGGTGTGCCTGGAACGGGACTGCTGCTCATAAAGCCAAACAGAAGGAATCACCAAATCAAGCACAGTCATGGAAAGTGACAGAACTCGGTGAATGTTGAATGAAGCTGAACCAAATTGAGCCAGAATCTTAGAACCATGGAACACTGAAACTGAAAGGGACCTTGAGAAGTCATCAAGTCTAGTTCCCTGCCCTCATGGCAGGACTAAGCACTGTGTGGATCAGGGCTACTCAACACGTGGCCCATGGTGCGGTTTGGGTTTATGCAGGGCTCAACTCATGGCCTGCGGGTGGGAGCCAAAACAAAAAAGTAGTCAATATCATGGTCTTCTATTGATATGCGTTTTAGTAGTTAAATTCCTGGACTGTCATTACTCATTCAAAGTGCTGTCATATGAGTGGAAATTGGGTAACTACTGCAGTTTATTAATATCAGCAGAACTGACTTAAATGGGGCCTCTGTGTTCTGCAGTCTTTCCTTAATCTTTGTATTCATACCCGTCAGTGTGAAAGAAGCTATTTGCATATATCTGCAATGAAGGAGAGTGTTAAACCCCATATACAGTGGCACCTGCAGGATGGGAGCGGCAGAGGCTATGTCTAGACTGTAGGCTTCTTTCAGAAGAAGCTTTTCTGGAAGAAATCTTTCGGAAAAACTTCTTCCGAAAGAGCATGTCCACACTGCCAAAGTGCATCGAAATGGACTCTATCTTGCATGTAACCTGTGATTACTATGGACGGAGTGGCCACCAGGGAAACTGTGCTTTTTCCTCTTCTTCCGAAAGAACTTCCTCTTCCCCATCCACACATGCCTTTTTCCAAAAGAGCTCTTTTCGAAAAAGTCTTCTTCCTCATAGAATGAGGACTACCTGTGTTGGAAAAAGACCTCTGTTCTTTTGGAAGAACGCAATTGCAGTGTGGACGTAATTGTAGGTTTTTTCAGAAAAACAGCTCTTTTTCCAAAAAATCTCTGTAGTGTAGACATACCTTAGAGTTTCAAAGTGAACGATCAACTATACATCTCATTCAGAACCAGATGTACTCCTTTGGGTATGAGCAGAGCCAAAAACAAACAATAAAAAAGGCAAATATAAGAACATAACATAAGAACATAAGAACGGCCGTACCGGGTCAGACCAAAGGTCCATCTAGCCCAGTATCCTGTCTGCCGACAGTGGCCAGCACCAGGTGCCCCAGAGGGGGTGGACCGAAGACAATGATCAAGCGCTTTGTCTCCTGCCATCCCTCTCCAGCCTCTGTCAAACAGAGGCCAAGGACACCATTTTATCCCCTGGCTAATAGCCTTTTATGGACCTAACCTCCATGAAATTATCTAGCTTCTCTTTAAACTCTGTTATAGTCCTAGCCTTCACAGCCTCCTCTGGCAAGGAGTTCCACATGCTGACTACACGCTGTGTGAAGAAGAACTTTCTTTTATTAGTTTTAAACCTGCTACCCATTAATTTCATTTGGTGTCCTCTAGTTCTTCTATTTAGGGAACTAATAAATAACTTTTCTTTATCGGCCCTCTCCATACCACTCATGATTTTATACACCTCTATCATATCCCCCCTCAGTCTCCTCTTTTCTAAACTGAAAAGTCCCAGTCGCTTTAACCTCTCCTCATATGGGACCCGTTCCAAACCCCTAATCAATTTAGTTGCCCTTTTCTGAACCCTTTCCAAGGCCAAAATATCTTTTTTGAGGTGAGGAGACCACATCTGTACACAGTATTCAAGATGTGGGCGTACCATAGTTTTATACAGGGGCAGTAAGATATTCCGGGTCTTATTTTCTATCCCTTTCTTAATAATACCTAGCATCCTATTTGCCTTTTTGACCGCTGCTGCACACTGTGTGGAAGTTTTCAGAGAACTGTCCACGATAACTCCAAGATCTCTTTCCTGATTTGTCGTAGCCAAATTAGCCCCCATCATACTGTACGTATAGTTGGGGTTATTTTTCCCAATGTGCATTACTTTACACTTATCCACATTAAATTTCATTTGCCATTTTGTTGCCCAATCACTCAGTTTGGTGAGATCTTCTTGGAGTCCCTTACAGTCTGCTTCTGTCTTGACTATCCTAAACAGTTTGGTATCATCCGCAAACTTTACCACCTCACTGCTTACCCCTTTCTCCAGATCATTTATGAATAAGTTGAACAGGATTGGTCCTAGGACTGACCCTTGGGGGACACCACTAGTTACCCCTCTCCACTCTGAAAATTTACCATTTATTCCTACCCTTTGTTTCCTGTCTTTTAACCAGTTCTCAATCCAAGAAAGGACCTTCCCTCTTATCCCATGGCCATGTAATTTACACAAGAGCCTTTGGTGAGGGACCTTGTCAAAGGCTTTCTGGAAATCTAAGTATACTATATCTACTGGATCCCCCTTGTCCGCATGTTTGTTAACCCCTTCAAAGAACTCTAATAGATTAGTAAGACAGGATTTCCCTTTACAAAACCCATGTTGACTTTTGTCCAACAAATTATGTTCTTCTACATGCTTCACAATTTTATTCTTTACTATTGTTTCGACTAATTTGCCCGGTACTGAAGTTAGACTTACCGGTCTGTAATTGCCCGGATCGCCTCTAGAGCCCTTTTTAAATATTGGTGTCACGTTGGCTACCTTCCAGTCATTAGGTACGGAAGCCGATTTAAGGGATAGGTTACAAACCACAGATAATAGTTCAGCAATTTCCCATTTGAGTTCTTTTAGAACCCTTGGATGAATGCCATCCGGTCCCGGAGATTTGTTAACATTAAGTTTTTCTATTTGTTCCAAAACCTCCTCTAATGACACTTCAATCCAGGACAGTTCCTCAGATTCATCACCCACAAAGGACGGTGCAGATTTGGGAATCTCCCCAACGTCCTCAGCCGTGAAGACTGAAGCAAAGAAATCATTTAGTTTCTCCGCAATGGCTTTATCGTCCTTGATTGCGCCTTTTATAGTTCGATCGTCTAGGGGACCCACAGGTTTTTTAGCAGGCTTCCTGCTTCTAATGTACTTAAAAAACATTTTGTTATTTCTTTTTGAGTTTTTGGCTAGCTGTTCCTCAAAATCTTTTTTTGCTTTTCTTATTACATTTTTACACTTGATTTGACAGTGTTTATGTTCCTTTCTATTTATCTCACTAGGATTGGACTTCCACTTCTTAAAAGATGCCTTTTTGTCCCTCACTGCTTCTTTTACATGGTGGTTAAGCCACGGTGACTCTTTTTAGGTCTCTTGCTATGTTTTTTAATTTGGGGTATACATTTAAGTTGGGCCTCTATTATGGTGTCTTTAAGAAGTTTCCATGCAGCTTGCAGGGATTTGGCTCTAGTCACTGTGCCTTTTAATTTCTGTTTAACTAACCTCCTCATTTTTGTGTAATTCCCCTTTTTGAAATTAAATGCCAGGGTGCTGGTCTGCTGAGGTGTTCTTCCGACCACAGGAATGTTGAATGTTATTATATTATGGTCACTATTCCCAAGCGGTCCTGTAACGGTTATTTCCTGGACCTGTTCCTGCGCTCCACTCAGGACTAAATCGAGAATTGCCTCTCCCCTTGTGGGTTCCTGCACCAGCTGCTCCAAGAAGCAGTCATTTAAGCCATTGAGAAATTTTATCTCTGCTTCTCTTCCTGAGGTGACATGTATCCAGTCAATATGGGGGTAATTAAAATCCCCCATTATTATAGAGTTCTTTGTTTTGGTAGCCTCTCTAATCTCCCTCAGCATTTCAATGTCAGTATCCCTGTCCTGGTCAGGTGGTCGGTAATATATCCCTACTGCTAACTTCTTATTTTTGGAGCATGGAATTACTATCCATAGCGATTCTATTGAACATGTTGATTCATTTAATATTTTTATTTCATTTGATTCTACATTATCTTTCACATACAGTGCCACTCCGCCACCCACCCGGCCTGCTCTATCCTTTCGATATATTTTATATCCCGGTATGATTGTGTCCCACAGATTTTCCTCATTCCACCAGGTTTCAGTGATGCCTATTATGTCAACCTCCTCATTTAATACTAGGTACTCTAGTTCACCCATCTTATTAGTCAGACTCCTAGCATTTGTGTAGAAGCACTTTAAAAATTTGCCACTGCTTATTTGTCTGCCCTTCCCTGATGCATTGGATTCCTTTGTACATGGTTGTTTGTCTGCTCTGGCCCATGGTTTGCCCTCTCCCCTCCTCTCTTTCTGACTACAGCTTAGAGAATCTCTATCAATGGATTCTCCTCTAAGAGTAGTCTCCCTCCGATTTACGTGCATCTCCACACCAATCGGCTTTCCCCCATCTCTCAGTTTAAAAACTGCTCTACGGCCTTTTTAATGTTTAGTGCCAGCAGTCTGGTTCCACCCAGTAAGGTGGAAGCCCACATCGGTATAGGCTCCCTCCCCAAAAGTGTCCCCAGTCGACTAAATCCAAACCCCCTCCAACACAATCACCAAATCAAGCACAGTTCATGGAAAGTGACAGAACTCGGCCTGAATGTTGAATGGAAGCTTCGAAACCAACATTGAGGCCAGAATCTTAGAACCATGGAACACTGAAACCTGAAAGTGGACCTTGAGGAAGTCATCAAGTCCTAGTTCCCTGCCCTCATGGCATGGACCTAAGCACTGTGTGGATCAGGGCTACTCACACACGTGGCCCATGGTGCGGTTTGGGTTTATGCAGGGCTCCAACTCATGGCCTGGCGGAGTGGGAGCCAAAAGTCAACGAAAAGTAGTCAATATCATGGTCTTCTATTGATATGCGTTTTAGTAGTTAAATTCCTGTCGAACTGTCATTACCTCATCTCAAAGTGCTGTCATATGAGTGGAAATTGGGTAACTACTGCAGTTTATTAATATCGGAGCAGGCCAACTGACTTAAATGGGGCCTCTGTGTTCCTTGCAGTCTTTCCCTTAATCTTTGTATCTCATTACCCGGGTCAGTGTGAAAGGAAGCTATTTGCCATATATCTGCAATGAAGGAGAGTGTTAAACCCCATATACCAGTGGCCACCCTGGCCCAAGCCGAATGGGAGCGGCAGAGGCTATGTCTAGACTGTAGGCTTCTTTCAGAAGCAACGCTTTTCTGGAAGGAAATCTTTCGGAAAAACTGTCCCTTCCGAAAGAGCATGTCCGCATTTTCTAGCCAAAGTTAGCATCGAAATGGGACTCTATCTCGCATGTAAACCTGGTGATTACTATGGACGGAGTGTAAGCCAGCCAGGGAAACTGTGCTTTTTACCTCTTCTTCCGAAAGAACTTCCTCTTCCCCATCCACTACAATGCCTTTTTCCAAAAGAGCTCCTGATTCGAAGTAAAGTCTGTCTCTCCTCATAGAATGAGGACTTACCTGTGTTGGAAAAAGACCTCTGTTTCAACTTTTGGAAGCTAACGCAATTGCAGTGTGGACGTAATTGTAGGTTTTTTCAGCAACAAACAGCTCTTTTTCCAAAAAATCTCTGTAGTGTAGACATACCTTAGAGTTTCCAAAGTGAACGATCAACTCATACACTCATTCCAGAAGGCCAGATGTTACTCCTTTGGGTACTGAGCAGAGCCAAAAACCAAACAACTAAAAAATCGTGCAAATATTGGGGCAATTTTCTTTTAAACATAAACTACTAAAAGTAAAGGCAAAGTTTGAACAAAGAAAGGTTAGGGGAAAATGGAAAACCTGGGTATGGGTGTGATGGCGAGTCAGGGTTCCTTCTCTCCTGCAGCCCCATAGCAGCAAGAACAGGCTCCGCCGGCTAGTAGAACAGAGAGGATTTATTGCTTCTCCAGGATACAGCACAGCATAGATGTGATGTGTCTACAGGAGTCTGGGCGAGGATGCCTCAGCCCCCTTGAGATGGGGTCCCTGGGCCCCTAGATTCCAGCCCCCTCCTTAGTCTGTTTCCTTCATGGTTCCAGCCCAAGACTGCCGCGCTCCCAGACCCTGCCCCAAACCAGGTGTTCGTCTCCGCCTCCCTTCTTTTGTCTCTCCCCTGGGGAAAGAGCCTTATTATCAGGTGTCTGGGCTAATACACATGTGAGTGAGTCAGTGGAAATCACACATCACAGTGCAGGGGGACACCGGGTTACAGAGAAGACAGCACCCCCACTACGTCACAAGGGGATTAATTAAAAAAATAAGTCTTAGGAAGGAAAAATCAATTGCACACTGTCATAATCAAGAGTCCTGACCAGCACCTGGTGACTAAGGGGTTAACTCTGTCCCTAGCTGGCTATCTGATCAGCCAATAACAATGCAAGTAGGAATTTCAAACTGGGACAAAGGAATCTTTATCTTTCACTCCTTTGTCCGAAAAGCAGAGCGATTACTTCCAAAAGTGTAGGAGATGGGAGGCCCGTCTCTCTCCAAGAACAGACTTCTTACTATGTGTAAGTAGGGCAAAGCTTAGTCCGTCAAGATCTGTTGCTATCCTGGCTTGGGAATTTGGAACTAATGTCTGAGCTGGTGAAGTGTTGGTCTTTCTTTGTAACTAAGTTTTAACCCAGGGGGTTCCCTGAGAATCTTTATCAATTGGTGGCTCTTCCCACTAGCCACTTTACTATGCTAGCAACTGTAGTTTTGTTTTGATAATAAAAGTTTCTTTTCTATTTTTTTTAATTAACCCTTACTGGTTGATTGCTGTGTCCTGGAAGGTCTGTCTGTGGGTTGCCTCTGTTTTTCCCAGTTCCAAGCAAAATGGAGGATGGGGTAGGGGAGAGTTTGACCTGAGGGAGGAGGTTTCCCAAGTGATCTCTTCCCTGGTTTTTTTGGAATTACTTGGGTGGTGGCAGCGGATTCCCAAAATCCGTCTATTAGGATTTTGGGGGAAGATTTTGTAACAAAGCCTGTAAAGACAAGGTTTTGGGGTGCTCTTGTGGACCCCTACTTCTACATTTGTCATGCCAGAGTGGGGTACAGAGTTCACACACACACAGAGAAAATGGGAAGCGACTGTCTAGAAAGGAGCCCTGTTGAAAGCGATCGAGGGGTCCTAGTGCACAACAAGCTAACTGTGAGTCAACAGTGTCACACAGCTGAAAAACAAAAAGCAAATATTTTTCTGGAACTCTGTAACAGGGGTGTTGTGAGCAAGACAGACAAGTTCTTCTTCTTCTCTGCTCTGCACTCAATTATCCGCAACTATTACATTCTGTCCAGTTCTGGGCACCACATTTCGGGAAAGCTGTGGGCAGACTGGACAAGGTGCGGAGTGGAGCACCACGCTGTGTACAAGGTGAAGGAGGAGCTGTGGGAAGCAGGGTCTGCAGGAGAGGGGGCCGCCCTCCCCACCACTCTCCTGGACTGGGGACAGGGGGACAGAGGCACACAGAGCTGCAGGAGTGGTGCCTGAGGATGGTCGGTGCCAGGAAATTGTCTCCCAGCCCACAGTCCCATTCTCCTCAGTAGCTGTGTGTGGCCGGGGGCTACAGATTGCCCAGCACCGGCCTGGAAATACTCAGCCCTGTGTGGGGGCAGGGGAAGGGGCTCGAGGGCTTCCCACAGTCCCTGCCAGGCCTGAGATTGTATATGTTTCTACGGTAACAGAGATGAGGGCCCAGTGTCCTGGAGCAAAGGGAGCCTGGAAAGGATTCGGGGTAACTGGTCAACCGCCTCGTGGGGAGCTCCCAGTGCCGGGCTGAAGCCCAAGGGACGCTGGGATTCTTGGTCACATGAACAGGAGAGCTTTGAGCTGGAGCAGGGGCAGGGTTTCCCCGTTGCACACGGCATCGGTGAAAGTGACCGGGTGAAATCGCGGGATCCAAACTGGAAGCAGGTGAGGAAAAGAGCCGCACAGATGAAGGGAGGCTGCGTAAATTCCCATCCAAAGAGGCCGAATAAACTTTCATCTAATTATCTTATCAAACTAGGCTCAAGCAGAGACTGGGATGGGGCTAAACTACAGGTAATGTCGGACTCTGGGATCTCACCAAGATAAGAAGTGCCAGGCGCAAAGACTGGAGGCTGAAGCCAGACAAATTACAGCAAGAAATCCGGGCTAATGGCTGAGTCCTGAGCATGATTCACCCTTCAGGGAGACTGCGAGGGGGAAGGGTGGATTCTCCAGCTCCTAGTGCTGGCAGAGCCAGTCTGAGGGCTGTTCTGGGCATTAGCTTGAGGGCTTGTGAGCACTTAAAGCATTAAAGTGTCACACCTTACAGCTGCACTGAGAACACTGGTCTTCCCTGTGCTGAAAATGAGTTTAATGGTTGCAGCATGGAGCCCTGGCATCTCCATGCTTCCCAGCAGGCTAACAGCAGGAAAGAGCCCCCAGGACCAGCCAGAGCCCTGACATGCTGGAGGAGGAGGGGACACACAGCTGCCTCCTCAGCTCTTTCCTCACTTCTGATTCCAAGGGCAGTTTTGCTTCCATGAGTCCTGAGCTAAAAGATGGCCACAGCCTCAGGACTGGCCCTTGTGTTATACTTTTGTTAGAACCTTTCCTCCTGAAGGACCCCGGTGCCACTGATACGCAGCCACTTCTGGGCTGGAGCACATCATTGAGGAGGGGTGTGGGTGCACAGAAAAGAGGAGTGTTTTGGCCAGGGATAGTGGAGCAAATTCTTCTTCTGTGGCCAGGGTCTGGGGATGTTTAAAGGCTGTGCAGAGTTGAGAAGACCCCAGACTTACCCTCTCTCTCAGCATGTCTACATAGCTCAGGGATTATTGGGCAGCTGAGATTATCCGCAAGAGATTGTACCTGTGAATTCAGAGACCAAAGAGTCTTCCCTGGGACTCCCCCTCAGGCAGCCGTATCCCACTGCTCTCTCAGCCTAGCGTCTGCAGCCGAGAGCCAACACAGCATGTGAACCATTTATAACACAGCTCTGGGCAGTCCCAGGCAGGTTTGCTCAGCCTCTGGGGGAGAAGCGGCATCTGGATGTAACCAGCCTGGACACTGGGCTATTTATCCAGCTTTAGGCACAGACAGCTTTATTGGACCTTCCCACAGGGGGAGAAGAACTCTGGGCTCTGGGCTGCATCACACAGGAATTGTTTGCTCTTTGTATATTTTAAAATGATATTTGTTAGTAAGAAAACTGGTGACAATGCCTAGGTGTGCACAGAATGTGGCTCCTCCAGGATGGGTGGATGCGCAGGAGACAGAGCCACATGGAGAAGGTGGCTATGGGCAGGCACGGGCATTTTCTACAGACCCACGGGGCTGTCACACAGGGGCTGGAGCACAGCAACTCTCCTTGGTCACTCTCCTCACACTGGGCAGCACCTTTCCTGCAGGGCCATGGAAGCGCCTTGATTGAACGCAGAGCGAGCGCACGGCTCTCACACAGTTTTGTGCAAACATCTCGCATTCCAAATGCCCTTGCTTTAAGTGTGTGTCACTTTTGTAATAGTAGTAGGAGAATAACCTAATGAAATATCACAACATCTGGCCACGTGTTGTGGGGCAACAGTAAACAAACTGTCTCGCAGGCCGCACAGAGAATCCCCCTGGGGTGTCTGCAGGTTTCTCCCCAGTACCCTAAAATCATAGCACGGGAAGGGACCTGAAGAGGTGATCTAGTATAGGCCCCTACATTCATGGCAGGACCATGCACTGTCCATATGATATCTGGCAGGTGTCTCCCACTTCCACACACTGCCCCATGCCTCTCCGAGGTTTCTGCAAAACCTTCCCGAAGATTCGTGATGGGCCTGGATTATCTGACAGACTTACCGAATAATGTCCCACTGCTCTCTCAGCAACCCCAAGGCATAGAGAAGCCTTTGAAAGGCCATGGTCTCAGAAACGGGGCCCTCTCTTTCCAGGGGCTGGGAAAATCCTGCACTTGAACATATTCATGATGCAGCCCCAGTCTACACTGTTCCCCAAATCTGTCTCCATTTTCTTCCCCTCCTAACACACACAACCTGCATTTTTTCTGATGCAGATGGGTTATGGAAGCTGTGCTACTTTTGCCAAATTCTATGTCTACAGTGCCAGGTACCCTCTTATGGGTCCAGTGCCAAGTTGGATTGTGGGCCCTATGGGGAACGACAGTAAAAGCCAGGAGTTTGATATAGAAGTTGTCTCTGAAGGGGCAAACAGCAGTACAGGTTATATTTGCAATACTTACAAGTGTAAGTTGCAGGTAGAGCTGGTTCCCACCAGGAACCAGCAATGGGAGTAGGAAAATACAACCTAGGTGGGTGCATAACTGACTGGTGTTTGTTGGTGTGTGGTGGTGGGTTTTTTTTTTTTCTCTTCTCTGTGTTTTTGAGAGAGGCTTTAGAGAGGGAGTTCTCCAGGTAGAGGAGAAGCAGATACAGGACTCTTGAGGGAAGTGTGTGTTGTGTTTGGGGCTTTCTTCCTGTGTGCTGAGCTTGTGTTTGTGAGTGAGGGTTGGTGTGTGCTTTTTTTTGTTTTTGTTTTTTTTTTCCCTGTGTTTGTAAGTGAGGCTTTTTTTTTCTTTTTTTTCTCACTTCCCCTTTGCACTCCCCCTCCCCTTCATGGAGCGTGTGCTGTGATTGGCTGGTGCTGTCATTGGCAGGTGGAAACTGTTGGCTTCTAATTAGAGTTTGAATTCTAGAAGCCTCTGCTGATTGGCTGAGCCTTGGTAGGGGGAGGGACTTTCAGGCAGTCCAGGGCTTTATAAGGCTCCTTGGGCAAGCGACCAAGGAGCTTGTGAACAGGTGAGTGCTAACAGGGAGTTTAGAGAGGGAGTTCGGAAGGGGAGAGGGAAGGGGGCGAGGTTCTCTTGCCTTTCTTTTTAAATCCCTTCTCCAGGACAGCAGGGATGGATGGTGATGGGTCTGCTGTTGTTACCTGCACGGAGTGTGCCATGTTTGTCTTCCTCCCGGAAGAAAGAACGGATTTCATCTGCACTAAGTGCAAGCTGGTCGCCATTTTGGAAGAAAAAATTAGAGGACTGGAGGCACAAGTGTCGACCCTACGCTCCATCAGAGAGGATGAAGACTTCCTCGATAGAAGGCAGCGTTTAATCCTTCAAGCACAGGAGGCGGAAGAGTCAGAGAGGGCAGTACGTGACCAGGAAGAGAAGTGGCAGCATGTAACTTCTAGAAGGGGAAAAAGGCCAGCACGGGAACCCCCCAGTGCTATAGAGGTAAGTAATCGATTTCAGGCTCTCTCCACAGGCTCTGCGGTGGTGAATGCTTTGGAAGGGACCTCACAAGGAAGAAACCAGAAGGGAACACCATCTACTGAAAGGTATGGGATGCGTAGTCCTAAGGATGGGGGTTCCACGGCCACGACCCCCAAAAGAAAACGACAGGTGGTGGTGGTCGGGGACTCCCTCCTAAGAGGGACTGAGCCATCCCTCTGCCATCTGGACCTGGAATCTCGAGAGGTGTGCTGCTTACCAGGAGCTCGCATTCAGGATGTGACTGAGAGGCTTACCAAACTGATCAAACCTTCGGATCGCTACCCCTTCCTCCTTTTCCACGTGGGAACTAATGATACGGCGAAGAATGACCTTGAGCGGGTTACTGTGGATTATGTAGCGCTGGGAAGAAGGATCCAAGAATTTGGAGCACAAGTGGTGTTCTCGTCCATCCTCCCTGTTGAAGGGAAAGGACTGGGCAGGGATCGTCGAATTGAGGACGTAAATGCGTGGTTGTGCAGGTGGTGTCACAGAGAGGGCTTTGGTTTCTTCGACCATGGGACTCTGTTCCGGGCACAAGGATTGTTAGGAAGAGATGGGATCCACCTGACGAAGAGAGGAAGTAGCATCTTCGCGGGCAGGCTTGCAAACCTAGTGAGGAGGGCTTTAAACTAGGTTCATCAGGGGACGGTGACCAAAACCCTGAGGGGAGTGGGAAAGTTGGATACCGGGAAGAAATGCAAAGAGGAAAAAGCAAGAAAGGAGGACCCCTGTTTCGAATGGAGAAGATGGGGTGATCAACTGGTTATCTGAGGTGTTTGTACACTAATGCGAGAAGCCTGGGCAACAAACAGGAAGAACTGGAGGCCCTGGCCAGTCCAAGAAATATGATTTAATTGGGATAACAGAGACTTGGTGGGATGACTCGCATGACTGGAGCGCTGTCATGGAAGGGTATAAACTGTTCAGGAAGAACAGGCAGGGGAGAAAAGGAGGAGGAGTTGCACTATATGTAAGAGAGCACTGATTGCTCAGAACTCCAGTATAAAGAGGGAGAAAAACCTGTTGAGAGTCTATGGGTTAAGTTTAGAGGTGCAAACAACAGCAGTGATATTGTGGTTGCTGTCTGCTACAGGCCACTGAATCAGGTAGATGAGGTGGATGAGGCTTTCTTCGGACAACTGAGAGAAGCTTCCAGATCGCAGGCCCTGGTTCTTCTGGGGGACTTTAATCATCCTGACATCTGTTGGGAAACCAATACGGCAGTACACAGGCAATCCAGGAAGTTTTTGGAGAATGTTGGGGATAACTTCTTGGTACAAGTGCTGAAGGATCCGACCAGGGGCCATACACAGCTTGACCGTCTGCTCACAAACAGGGAGGAACTAATAGGGGAAGTAGAGGTGGGTGACAACCTGGGAAGCAGTGATCATGAGATGGTAGATTTCAGGATCCTGACCAAAGGAAGAAAAGAGAGTAGTAAAATACACACCTTGGACTTCAAAAAAGCAGATTTTGACTTCTTCAGAGATCTGATGGGCAGAATCCCCTGGGATGCTAACATGAAGGGGAAAGGAGTCCAGGACAGCTGGCAGTATTTTAAAGAAGCCTTATTGAAGGCACAGAAAGAAACTATCCCGACGCATAGCAAGAGAGGCAAAAATGGTAGGAGACCGGATTGGCTTACGGGGGAAATCCTTGGTGAACTTAAGCACAAAAAGGAAGCTTACAAAAAGTGGAAACTTGGACAAATGACCAGGGAGGGGTTTAAATGTATAGCTCGAGAATGCCGGGGGGTTATCAGGAAGGCGAAAGCACAAATGGAATTGCGACTGGCTAAGGATGTGAAGGGTAACAAGAAAGGTTTCTACAGGCATGTTAACAAGAAGAAGGTGATCAGAGAGGATGTGCAGCCCCTACTGGATGAAGGAGGTAACCAAGTGACAGATGATGTGGGGAAAGCTGAAGTCCTCAATGCTTTCTTTGCCTCTGTATTCACGGACAAGGTCAGCGCGGAAGTCCAGGAGCCAAGTGACGCAAGATGGGATGAAGATGGACAGCCCGTGGTGGGTAAAGAACAGGTTAGGAACTATTTAGAACAGCTAAACGTACACAAATCCATCGGTCCGGACTTAATGCATCCAAGAGTACTGAGGGAGTTGGCAAATGTTATTGAGGAGCCTTTGGCCATTATCTTTGAAAAGTCGTGGAGATCAGGAGAGATCCCGGATGATTGGAAAAAGGCAAATGTAGTGCCCATCTTCAAAAAAGGCAAGAAGGACGATCCAGGGAACTATAGGCCGGTCAGTCTTACCTCGGTTCCTGGAAAAATCATGGAAGGGATCCTTCAGGAATCCATTTTGAGGCACTTAGAAGAGAGGAAAGTGATTAGGAATAGTCAGCATGGATTCACAAAGGACAAGTCGTGCCTGACCAATTTGATTAGCTTCTATGATGAGGTAACTGGCTCTGTGGATGTGGGAAAGTCAGTGGATGTGATCTACCTTGACTTTAGCAAGGCTTTTGATACGGTCTCCCGCCAGCAAGTTAAGGGAATGTGGATTGGATAAATGGACAGTAAGATGGATAAGAGGGGGCTAGAAGGCTGGGTCCAGCGGGTAGTGATCAACGGCTCGATGTCAGGATGGTGGTCGGTTACTAGCGGAGTGCCCCAAGGTTCGGTTCTAGGACCGGTTTTGTTCAATATCTTTATTAATGACCTGGATGAGGGAATGGATTGCACCCTCAGCAAGTTTGCGGATGACACTAAGCGAGGGGGAGAGGTAGATATGCTTGAGGGCAGAGATAGGGTCCAGAGTGGCTCAGACAAGTTGGAGGATTGGGCCACAAGAAATCTGATGAAGTTCAAAAAGGAGAAGTGCAGAGTCCTGCACTTGGGACGGAAGAATCCCAAGCATAGTTACAAGCTGGGGACCAACCAGTTAAGTAGTAGTTCTGCAGAAAAGGACCTGGGGGTTACAGTGGATGAGAAGCTGGATATGAGCCAACAGTGTGCCCTTGTAGCCAAGAAGGCTAATGGCATATTAGGTTGCATTAAGAGGAGCATTGCCAGCAGATCCAGAGATGTGATTATTCCCCCTTTATTCGGCTCTGGTGAGGCCACATCTGGAGTATTGTGTCCAGTTCTGGGCCCCCCACTACAAAAAGGATGGGGATGCATTGGAGAGGGTCCAGCGGAGGGCAACCAAAATGATTAGGGGGCTGGAGCATATGACTTATGAGGAGAGGCTGAGGGAGCTGGGTCTGTTTAGTTTGCAGAAGCGAAGAGTGAGGGGGGATTTGATAGCAGCCTTCAACTTCCTGAAGGGAGGTTCCAAAGAAGATGGAGAGAGGCTGTTCTCAGTAGTGACAGATGGCAGAACAAGGAGCAATGGTCTCAAGTTGTTGTGGGAGAGGTCCAGGTTGGATATTAGGAAAAACTATTTCACTAGGAGGGTGGTGAAACACTGGAATGGGTTCCCTAGGGAAGTAGTGGAGTCTCCATCCCTAGAGGTGTTTAAGTCTCGGCTTGACCAAGCCCTGGCTGGGTTGATTTAGTTGGGATTGGTCCTGCCTAGAGCAGGGGGCTGGACTTGATGACCTTCTGAGGTCTCTTCCAGCTCTATGGTTCTATGATTCTATGATTCTATGGATAACCGTTCTCAGATAACCGTAGTTATTAATGGTTCACAGTCCTGCAGGAAGGGCATAACAAGTGGGGTTCTGCAGGGGTCTGTTTTGGGACCGGTTCTGTTCAAAAACTTCATCAACGATTTAGATACTGGCATAGATAGTTTGCTTATTAAGTTTGCATATGATATGAAGCTGGGAGGGCTTACAAGTAGTTTGGAGGATGGAGTCATAATTCAAAATGATGTGGACAAACTGGAGAAATGGTCTGAGGTAAAGAGAATGAAGTGTCATAAGGTCAAATGCAAAGTGTTTCACATAGGATGGGACAATCCGTTTCACACATTGAGAATGGGAAGCGACTGTCTAGGAAGGAGTCCTGCAGAAAGGTATTTAGGGGTCATAGTGGACCACAAGCTAAATATGAGTCAACAGTGTGACGCTGTTGCAACAAAAGCAAACCTGATTCTGGGCTGGATTAACAGGAGTGTTGTGACTACGACACGAGAAGTCATTCTTCCGCTCTAATGTGCACTGATTAGTCCTCAGTTGGAGTATTGTGTCCAGTTCTCAGCACTACAATTAAAGAAAGATGTGGAGAAATTGGAGCAGGTCCAGAGAAGAGCAACAAGAACAATTAAAGGTCTAGAGAACATGAACTATAAAGGAAGAATGAAAGAACTGGGCTGGTTTAGTTTGGAAAGGAGAAGACAGAGAGGGGACATAGAATCATAGTATCATAGAGCTGGAAGAGACCTCAGGAGGTCATTGATAGACGTTTTCAGGTTTCTAAAAGGGTGTCACAAGGAGGAGGGAGACCTCGTGGAATGAGGTGTAACAGTTAATTCGAACTAAAACTATGGTCTAACTAAGGCCTTAGTTCAAATTAACTTTTAACTGCTGCCTGTAGCCGCGGGCAGTTAGTTCGGACTAGGGGGATTTAAAAATGGCGCCCGCCCGGAAACATGCAAATGAAGACCGGGATATTTAAATCCCGGGCTTCATTTGCAAGTTCGAATGCCTACATTAGCCTCCCTAGTTCGAACTAGGGGGCTAGTGTAGACATACCCCTAGATAGATTCATGGAGGTTGGGTCCATGAATGGCTATTAGCAAGGATGGGTAGGAATGGTGTCCCTAGCCTCTGTTTCTCTGGAGGTGGGTGACAGGGGAGGGATCACATGAGGATTACCTGTTGTGTTCCATCCCTTTGGGACATCTGGTGTTCGCCACTGTCAGCAGACAGGATACTGGGCTGGATGGTTTGTTGGTCTGACTTAGTATGGCTGTTCTTATGTTCTTATGTACTTAGGTTCTCTCTAACGCGATCATGTCCTTTCTGCATTGGGGGGCCCAGAACTGGTTGTGATACTTCAGACGTAGCCTCACCACTGCCAAAAAACAAGAATAATCCTTTCCCTAGATCTGCTGGCAATTATCCTCCTAAAGCACCCCAATATACCATTAGCCTTCTTAGCAACAAGGGCACCCTGTTGATTGATTTCCAGCTTTTCCTCCACTTCTCTTGATCAACATGAGTTTTCAAAGATAATGGCCAAAGGCTCTGCAATGACATTTGCCAACTCCCTCAGTACCCTCGGATGCATTAAATCCAGACCCATGGATTTGTGTATGTCTAGCTTTTCTAAATAGTTCCTGACCGGTTCTTTCCCCATCGAGGGCTGTCCACCTCCTCCCCATTCTGTGTTGCCTGTGCAATAGTCTGGGAGCTGACTTTGTCTGTGAAGACAGAGGCAAAGCAAGCATTGAGTATGTCAGCTTTTTCCACATTATCGGTCAGTAGGTTACCTCCCTCATGCAGTAAGGGTCCCACACCCTCTCTGATCACCCTCTTATTGCTAACATGTCTGTAGAAACCTTTCTTGTTCCCCTTCACATCCCTTGCTAGCTGCAATTCCATTTGTGCTTTTGCTTTCCAGATTGCTCCCCTGCATTCTCAAGCAATATATTTATACAACTTAAACTTTTTCTGTTTAAGCTCACCAACGATTTCGCTGCTAAGGCAATCTGGTCGCCTGCCATATTTGCTTTTCTTACTGTGCATCAGGATGGTTTGTTCCTTGGCCTTTAATAAGGCTTCTTTAAAATACTGTCAGATCTTCTGGATTCCTTTCCCCTGCATGTTACTGGTAAGCCAGTCACAATGAAGGCAGGGATTTCAAACTGGGACAAAGGAATCTTTATCTTTTCCTCCTTTGTCTGAATCAGAGCCTTTTCTTCCAAGTAACAGGGAGATGGCAGGCTCGTCTCTCTCGAAGAAAAGACTTCTCCCAATGTGTAAGTAGGGCAAAGTTTAGCTAGTCCATCAGGATGTGT
Source organism: Pelochelys cantorii (assembly GCA_032595735.1). Taxonomy (NCBI): domain Eukaryota; kingdom Metazoa; phylum Chordata; order Testudines; family Trionychidae; genus Pelochelys; species Pelochelys cantorii. The sequence goes on along the minus strand of CM064326.1, from coordinate 1,521,303 downwards.
TGTTTTTCCTGGTTTGGGAATTTGGAACTAATGTCTGAGCTTGTGTTGGTTTTTCTTTGTAACCAAGCTTTAACCCAGAGGGTTCCTTGAGAATCTTTATCAATTGGTGGCTCTTCCCATTTAGCCAATTTACTGTTTTCTGGTTTGGGAATTTGGAACTGATGTCTGAGCTGTTAAAAGTGTTTTCCCCCCCCCCCCTCTCTCTTTTGTAACAGAAGCTTTCTAACCCATGGACTTTTCCCCTGAGTATCTAAATCAATGGATGACTCTTTTTCATTTAGCCACTTTATTATGCTTGCAATTTTAGTTATGTTTTGATAATAAAAGATTGTTTCTTATTCTAATTAACTGGTATTGGTTCATTTTTGTGTCCTGGGAGGTCTGTCTGACTGACTGAGGGTTCAGTTATCACAGACTGCATCTTGTTCTTCTCTTTTCTCTTTTTCAAGCTCTTTTGGGGATAAGAGCGTGAGGTACCACTGAGATTTTGGGAAGGAGGTTTCCAAAGTGATCTCTTCCTGGTTTTCTTCGAATTACTTGGCTGGTGGCAGCGGATATTCCCCAATGTCTGGGTATTAGGAACTGGAGGGAGCTTTTTACACCAAAGCCTGTGGAGATAAGGTTTTGGGGTGCTTTTGCGGGCCCCCACTTCTGCAGTTGTCATGCCGGAGTGGGGAACAGCCCGGGGGTCCTCTGCTGGGAAGCTGGAGGACAGGCTGTAATCTCTGCTGTGGGTTCATGGAGGCTGTGGCCAGTCACTGCATGAACACACTGGGTGCAGGCCCTGTCTGTGGACATTGGTTGAGGGAGCTTTGAAGGCATTCTAGCTTGTCACATCCCAGAGCAAGAGGGGATCCAGACTGGGGAGACAGAGGCCCCAGCTCCACCTTTGTTCCACATGGAACCCTAGAGGGGGCAGCAACCCATCACGGAGATGATCCAATAAATGACGGGGGAGGAGAGGAGCAAGCAGGAGGAATGGAAACTTGGAAGAAAAGGCACAGTAATGCCTGGGGCCTCAAGGGAAGATGTGGAGCAGGGGTGGGTCTCTGGGCAAGGGTGGGGTAGGTGGCAGGTCCACTTATAATGAATAAGTCGCACACAGACCGATTCCCCAATTTGTTACAACGAGAAAGAAATATCAGGAAAGGATTGAATTGCTCTTTATCTAGCCAGTGAGTCATTTAGGGAAGAAGGCCCAGCAGCCTGTCACCAACCATCTCAGCATGGAGCTCTGCCTGAGAGCCAGAGAACCAGGAGAAAACATTTAGATCCCTTTCAGAGTAAGAAGCCGGAGCAGCCTGTCCCGGATCTGTTTGGTCCTCACTCCATAGATGATGGGGTTTAGCATGGGCGGCACCAGGAGGTAAATGTTAGCAAAGAGAATGTAGAAATGCAGGGGTATATTGAGGCCAAACCGGGTAGTGAGGGAGGCGAAGAGAGTTGGGATATAAAAGGCTAAGATGACACAGAGGTGGGAAGTGCAGGTCCCAAAAGTCTTCAGCCGGGCGTCCTTTGTGGGGAGGCGGAAGATGGCCCTGAGGATCTGGATATAAGACAAAACAATAAAGAGCACATCCAGACCAATCCTACAGATTAGCACAAAGAGGCCGTAATAGCTACTGGCGCAGATGTCTGCACAAGCCAGCTTCACCACATCCATATGCTCACAATGTGTGTAGGGGATGATGTTAGTTCTACAATATGGCCAGTGCCTTGCCAGGAAGGGATAGGGCAGTGCAAGTATGGCACCTCGCAGCACCACAGCCAGGCCGATCTTGGCCACCATAGGGTTATTCAGGATGGTGGAATGTCTCAGGGGATGGCAGATGGCCACGTAGCGATCCAAGGCCATGGCCACAAAGATCCCATACTCAATCACCGAGAAGGAATGAATGAAGTACAGCTGGGTGAGGCAGGCATTGAAATTGATCTCCCTGAAATTAAACCAGAAATTTCTCAGTATTGTGGGTAGTGTGGACGTGGACAGGACCAGGTCAGTGATGGCCAGCATGCAGAGGAAATAGTACATGGGCTCATGGAGACTCGGCTCTGTCTTCACGATGAACAGGATGGTGAGGTTCCCCAAGATGGTTATGACGTACATGGCACAGAAGGGGATGGAGATCCATACATGGGCCTCCTCGAGGCCAGGAATGCCCAGCAGGATGAAGGTGGAGGGGTTGGTGAAGTAGGTTTTATTGGAATCTGACATGGAATGACGCAAAACGTCTCCAACGCTGAGGCGGAAGGCTGTCTATTGTATTTATCTTATGATCTCCAGCTGACCTGTATGTGACCAGGATCAATGAAAATGGTCGCAGTACAAATGCTTGAAAGGACAGAGAACGTTTGTATGAGTCATGGTATGCACCGATGGAGACTATTTTCACAGAGAAGCAGATCGGTTGCTCTCCACACACTGGAAACAAATATTCATTATTCAGAGAAATTAATTATGAACATATGACCCTACTACTGGCAATTTCATATTTTATGGTGCTTCGTGGGTCATTAATGTCTACACCTCGTGCTGTGGGAAACCATTCAAGGAAAGAGCAGGAAACACTCCTCTGGGAAAACAGATCCTCTCTGTTATCAACACCATGGAAACCTGCGTTCATTCCCAGCCATGGTGGAAGGGATGGCCATTGCTTCAAATAGGATGAATCTGCAATAGGGCTGATTCCCAACACACCTTAGATGGACACCATTCCTTACCCCCTGGTTAATAGCCTTTTATGGACCTAACCTCCATGAATTTATCTAGCTCTTTTTAAAACTCTGTTCTAGTCCTAGCCTTCACAGTTTCCTCTGGCAAGGAGTTCCACAGGTTGACTGTGCGCTGTGTGAAGAAGAACTTTCTTTTATTAGTTTTATACCTCCTGCCCATCAATTTCATTTGGTGTCCTCTAGTTCTTATATTATGGGAACAAGTAAATAACTTTTCTTTATTCATCCTCTCCACACCATTCATGATTTTATAGACTTCTATCATATCCCCCCTCAGTCTCCTCCTTTCTAAACTGAAAAGTCCCAGTGTCTTTAGCCTATCCTCATATGCAACCCATTCCAAACCCCTCATCATTTTAGTTGCCCTTCTCTGAACCTTTTATAATGCAAATATATGTTTTTTGAGGTGAGGAGACCACATCTGGATGCAGTATTCAAAATGTGGGCATACTATAGTTTTATATAGGGGCGGTAAGGTATTCTTCGTCTTATTTTCTATTCCTTTTTTAATAATTCCTAGCATCCTATTTGCTTTTTTGACTGCCTCCTGTTCACAAGCACCCTGGTTGCCTCCTGACAGGGTTTATAAAACTCTGGCATTCCTGCTTGACAACTCCTCCCTCTGGCTACGGTTCAACCAATGAGTAGAGAGTTTCAGATTTCAAATCCTAATTAAGGCTCAGAGCTTCCAACTGCCAGCCTGAGCACACAGCCTTTCAAAACAAACAAACAAACAAACAGGAAAAACTATTTCCCGGGGATGGTGGGGAAGCACTGGGATGGGTTCCCTGGGGGGAGGCGGGGGAATCTCCATCCCTAGAAGTTTTTTAAGTCTCGGCTTGACAAAGCCCTGGATGAGTTGATTTAGTTGGCATTGGTCCTGCCTTGGGCAGGGGCCTGGACTGGATGACCTCCTGAGGTCTCTTCCAGCACCATGATTCTAATGTGGGTAAATCTGCCATTTATATAAGTATATTAAATATAAGAAAAGCTAGAAAATTTTAGGGAAAGTCCTCGCGTGAGAAAGGAAACTTGTTAATGTTGCAGAAAATGTAGAGGTGTTAAAGACATAGTTCTGCACTTGGACACCGTGTAAGGTATTGATACCACATAAGGTGAGAAACACTTCTCAGTCCATTAGCAATAAAGGAGAATGTTAAATCCCATCTACAGTGGCACCTTTGGGTTGGGAGCACCAGAGTTTCAAAGTGAACAACCAACCACACATCTCATTCAGAACCAGAAGTGCTCAGTTGGGCACCAGCAGAGCCAAAAACAAATGAACCCCCAAAAAAAGGCAAATGGAGGCAAAATTCTATTAAAAGTAAAGGCAAAGTCCGAAGAAAGAAAGGTCAGGGGAAAATGGAAAACCTGGGAATAGGATTAATTCAAAAACAATTCTTAGGAAAGAAAAATCAGTTGCACGCACACACAAAAAGGGAAGGAACTCTCGCGAAAGGAGCCCTGTTGAAAGGGATTGCGGGGTCCTAGTGAACCACAAGTTAAATATGAGTAAACAGTGTCACACAGCTGAAAAAAAAACCAAATATTATTCTGGGACTCTGTAACAGAGGATATTTTACACAAGACAGATAAGTTCTTCTATGCTCTGCACTCAATTATCCCCAGCTATAATATTCTGTCCAGTTCTGGGCACCACATTTCGGGATAGCTGCTGGCAGACTGGAGAGGGTGAGGAGTGGAGCACCACGCTGTGTACAAGGTGAAGGAAGAGCTGTGGGAAGCAGGGTCTGCAGGTGAGGGGGCCGCTCTACCCACCGCTCTCCTGGGGGACAGGGGGACAGAGCCATGCAGAGCTGTGGGAGCAGTGCCTGCAGGTGGTCGGTGTCAGCAAAATGTCTCCCAGCCCACGGTCCCATTCTCCTCAGCAGCTGTGTGTGGCCACGGGCTGCAGATTGCCTCACACTAGCCTGGAACTTCTCACCCCTCTGTGGGGGCAGGGGACAGGGCTTGAGGAACTCCCATGGTCCCTGTCAGCCCTGGTATTCTGTTTTTCTATGTTTCTATGGTGACAGAGATTAGGGCCCTGTGTCATGGAGCAAAGGGAGACTGGAAACCATTTGGGGGTAACTGGACGACTGCCTCATGGGGAGCTCCCAGTGCCAGGCTGTGGCCAAGGGATGCTGGGATTCTTGGTCGCGTGAACAGGAGAGCTGTGAGCTGAAGCAGGGGCAGGGTTTCCCTGTTGCACACAGCATCAGTGAAAGTGACTGGGTGACATTATGGGATCCAACATGGGAGAGAGTGAGGAAAAGATCCAAAAACCATCATCTCATTATCATATCAAACTAGGCTGAGGCAGAGACTGGGATGGGGCTAAACCACAGGTAATATCGGGTTCTGGGATCTCACCGAGATAAGAAGCACCAGGTCCAAAGGCTGGAGGCTGAAGCCAGACAAATTCCAGCTGGAAATCCGGGCTAATGGCTGAGTCCTGAGTGTGATTCACCCTTTGGAGAGACTGTGAGGGGAAGGGGTGGATTCTCCAACTCCCAGTACTGGCAGAGCCGGGCTGGAGGGTGTTCTGGGCATTGGCTTGAGGGATTGTGAGCACTTAATGCATTAAAGCGTCACAGCCGAACAGCTGCACTGGGAACCTTGGTCTTTCTATGCTGAAAAGGGGATTCAGTGGTTGCAGTGCGGAGCCCTGACACCTCCAGGCTTCCCAGCAGGCTAACGGCAGGAACGAGCCCCCACGACAAGCCAGAGACATGCCATGCTGGAGGGAGAGGGGACAGCATTTGTGCAGGGACATGCAGCTGCCTCCTCAGCTCTTTCCTCACCTCAGATTTCAAGGGGAGTTTTGCTTCTGTGAGTCCTGAGTCACAGCCTCAGGACTGGGCCTTGTGTTGTACATTTGTTAAAACCTTTCCTCCTGAAAGACCCCAGTGCCACGGAAATGCAACCACCTCTCGGATGGAGCACATCATTGGGGAGAGGTGTTGGTGCACAGAAAAGAGGGGTGTTTTGGCCAGGGATCCTGGAGCAAACTCATCCTCTGTGGCCAGGTCCGGGGATGTTTAATGGCCATGCAGAGCTGAAAAGGCCCCAGATTTACCCTCTATCTGAGCATGTCTACATAGCTCAGTGGTTATTGAGCAACTGAGATTATCCGCAAGAGATGGTACCTGTGAATTCAGAGACCAAAGAGTCTTGCCTGGGACTCCCCCTCAGACAGCCACTTCCTGCACCTCTCTCAGCTCAGCGTCTGCAGCCAAGAGCTGACACAGCATGTGAACCATTTATAACACAGCTCTGGGCAGCCCCAGGGGGGTTTGCTTAGCCTCTAGGGGAGAAGTGTCATCTGGATGTAACCAGAACATAAGAACATAAGAACATAAGAATGGCCATACTGGGTCAGACCAAAGGTCCATCGAGCCCAGCATCCCATCTGCTGACGGTGGCCAATGCCAGGTGCCCCAGAGAAGGAGAACAGAAGACAATGATCAAGTGATTTATCTCCTGCCATCCATCTCCTGCCCTTGTTATGAAGGCTAGGGCACCATACTTTATCCCTGGCTAATAGCCATTTATGGACCTAACCTGCAAAAATTTATCAAGCTCTTTTTTAAACCCTAATAGAGTCCTGGCCTTCACAGCCTCCTCGGGCAAGGAGTTCCACAGGTTGACTGTGCGCTGTGTGAAGAAAAATTTCCTTTTATTAGTTTTGAACCTACTACCCATCAATTTCATTTGGTGTCCCCTAGTTCTTGTATTATGGGAAAAGGTAAATAATTTTTCTATAATCACTTTCTCCACACCATGATTATTCATGATTTTATATACCTCTATCATATCGCCCCTCAATCGCCTTTTTTCCAAACTGAAAAGTCCCAGTCTCTCTAGCCTCTCCCCATATGGGACCCTTTCCAAGCCCCTAATCATCTTAGTCGCCCTTTTCTGAACCTTTTCTAATGCCAATATATCTTTTTTGAGGTGAGGAGACCACATCTGCACGCAGTACTCGAGATGTGGGCGTACCATAGTTTTATATAGGGGAAGTATGATATCTTTTGTCTTATTATCTATCCCTTTTTTAATAATTCCTAACATCCTATTTGCCTTACTAACTGCCGCTGCACACTGCGTGGATGTCTTCATAGAACTATCCACTAGAACTCCAAGATCCCTTTCCTGATCTGTCGTAGCTAAATTTGACCCCATCATGTAGTACGTGTAATTTGGGTTATTTTTTCCAACATGCATTACCTTACACTTACCCACATTAAATTTCATTTGCCATTTTGCTGCCCAATCACTCAGTTTGCTGAGATCTTTTTGTAGTTCTTCACAATCCCTTTTGCTTTTGACTGTCCTGAACAACTTTGTGTCATCTGCAAACTTGGCCACCTCACTGCTTACCTCATTTTCTAGATCATTGATGAACAAGTTGAACAGGATTGGTCCCAGTACTGACCCCTGGGGAACACCACTAGTTACCCTCCTCCATTGTGAAAATTGACCATTTATTCCCACCCTTTGGTTTCTGTCTTTTAACCAATTCTTGATCCATGAAAGAACCAGCCTGGACACTGAGCTATTTATCCAGCTTCAGGCACAAACAGCAATTAAAGGACCTTCCCACAGGGAGAGAAGAACTCTGGGCTCTGGGCTGAGCCACAGAGGAACTGGCTGCTCCGTGTATAATTTAAAATGCTATTTGGTGAGTGAGACAGTTAGGCACCAGGCCTAGGACTGCACAGAATGTGGCACCTGTGAGCGCCCAGGGTCAGGGGGTGAGCAGGAGACAGAGCCACGTGGAGAAAGTGGCTATGGGCTGGCACAGGCACTTTCTGCAGGCCCACGGGACTGTCACGCAGGGGCCGGAGCGCAGCGACTCTCCTTGCTCACACTGGGCAGACCCTTTCCTGCAGGGCCGTGGAAGCGCCTAGCACAGGGAAGTCCCTCCGAACACACCCTCGTGTGGTGCGACACACGGAGCCACAGGAGAGGTGGCCTGTCAGTGCTCGTGGAGAGAGTGACAGTCACAGCCAGAGCCCTGAGTGACCCGCCGCAAACATTATCAAAGTCTAAGGCCGATGCCCTACCAGAGAGAGGAGCAACGTAGGCTAGGGAATGAGCCACATGTCATCACTGAAAACAGCCTCCCTCCATCCTCTTTGGACCCCCCCTTCAGGAAGTTGCAGGCTGCTCTCAGATCCTCCCTCACCCTTCTCTTCTGCAGCTTAAATAACCTGAAGCCCCGAAGCCTCTCCTGATAGGTCATGTGCTCCAGCCCCAAACCATTATGGTTGCCCTCTGCTTGACACTAAAGGAGCACTCAACGATTCTAAAGAGCACTTGGACAACTGAGAAGCTAAAGGACCAGGACCAGATAATGGGGTTCCCGAAGGATCTGTCCTGGAACCAATCTTATTCAACTTTTTTATAAACGATCTAGAGAAAGGGATAAACAGTGAAGTGGCTAAATTTGCAGATGATACTAAACTGCTCAAGATAGTAAAGACCAAAGCAGACTCTGAAGAGCTTCAAAAAGATCTCACCAAAATAAAGGTATGTCTACACTACCACTCTAGTTCGAACTAGGGTGGCTAATGTAGGCATTCGAAGTTGCAAATGAAGCCCGGGATTTAAATATCCCGGGCTTCATTTGCATCTTGCTGGGCGGGCGCCATTTTTAAATCCCCTTAGGTCGAACTCCATGCCCGCGGCTACACGAGGTGTACCGGTAGTTCGAATTAGAGATCCTAATTTGAACTACCTACTCCGTGCCGCGTGAAGCCGCGGGCACGGAGTTCGACTTAAGGGGATTTAAAAATGGCGCCCGCCCAGCAAGATACCCTAAGTGATTGGGCAACAAAAATGGGAAATGAAATTTAATGTTGATCAATGTAAAGTAATGCACATTGGAAAAAATAATCCCAACTATTTCTACAATATGATGGGGACTAATTTAGCTACAACTATTCAAGAGAGAGATCTTGGAGTCATTGTGGATAGTTCTTTGACAACATCCACTCAATGTGCAGCAGCAGTCAAAAAAGCAAACAGAATGTTAGAAGTAGTTTAAAAAGGGATAATGAATAAGACAGAGAATATCTTATTGCCTCTACATAAAACCATAGTATGACAATATCTTGAATACTGCGTATAGATGTGGTCTCCTCATCTCAAAAATATATACTGGCATTGAAAAAGATTTGGAAAAGGTCAACAAAAATGATTAGGAGTTTGGAATGGGTCCCATATGAAGAGAGATTAAAAAGACTGGGAAAAGGGGAGACTAAGGGAGGCTATGACAGAAATCTATAAAATCGTTACTGGTGTGGAAAACATTAATAATGAAAAGTTATTTACTTATTCCCACAATAAAAGAACGAGGGGTCATCAAATGAAATTAACAGGCAGCAGCTTTAAAACAAACAAAAGCAAGTTTTTCTTCACTCGGCAGATAGTCAACCTGTGGAACTCTTTGCCAGAGGATGTGGAGAAGACCACGACGTTAACACGGTTCCAAAAAGAGCTAGATAGCCATTGATGGACCTAACCTTCATGAATCTATTAGCCAGGATATGTAGGAATGGTTTCCCTAGCCTCTGTTTGTCTGGAGGTATGTGACAGGGGAGGGACCACATGAGGATTACCTGTTGTGTTCCCTTCCTCTGGGACAAGCAGACATCGAGCCGTTGATCACTACCCGTTGGGTCTGACAGTCTAGCCAGCTTTCACTCCATCTTCTAGTCCATTTATCCAATCCAGTCACTGGAAAAATCATGGAGAGGATCCTCAAGGAATCCATTTTGAAGCACTTGGAAGAGGGGAAGGTGATCAAGAATAGTCAGCATGGATTCATGAAGGGCAAGTTGTGCCTGACCAATCTGATTAGCTTCTATGATGAGGTAACTGGCTCTGTGGATATGGGGAAGTCAGTGGATGTGATCTACCTTGAATTTAGCAAGGCTTTTGATTCGGTCTCCCACAATATTCTTGCCAGCAAGTTAAGGGAATGTGGATTGTTTAAATGGACAGTAAGATGGATAGAAAGCTGGCAGGAAGGTCGGGCCCAGCGGGTAGTGATCAATGGCTCGATGTCAGGATGGCGGTCGGTTTCTAGCGGAGTGCCCCAAGATTCGGTTCTGGGACCGGTTTTGTTCAACATCTTTACTAATGACCTGGATGAGGGGATGGATTGCACCCTCAGTAAGTTTGCGGATGACACTAAGCTAGGGGGAGAGGTAGATACACTGGAGGGCAGGGATAGGGTCCAGAGTGACTTAGACAAATTGGAAGACTGGGCCACAAGAAATCTGAAGAGGTTGAACAAGGACAAGTGTAGAGTCCTGCACTTGGGACGGAAGAATCCCAAGCATTGTTACAGGCTGGGGACCAACCAGCTAAGTAGCAGTTCTGCAGAAAAGGACCTGGGGATTACAGTGGATGAGAAGCTGGACATGAGTTCACAGTGTGCCCTTGTAGCCAAGAAGGCTAATGGCATATTAGGATGCATTAAGAGGAGCATTGCCAGCAGATCCAGAGATGTGATTATTCCTCTTTTCTCAGCTCTGGTGAGGCCACATCTGGAGTATTGTGTCCAGTTCTGGACCCCCAATTACAGGAAGGATGTGGACGCATTGGAGAGGGTCCAGCAGAGGGCAACCAAAATGATTAGAGGGCTGAAGCATATGACCTATGAGGAGAGGCTGAGGGAGTTGGGTCTATTTAGTCTGCAGAGGAGAAGAGTGACGGGAGATTTGATAACAGCCTTCAACTTCCTGAAGGGAGGTTCCTAAGAGGATAGAGAAAGGCTGTTCACAGTAGTGATTGATGGCAGAACAAGGAGCAATTGTCTCAAGTTGTGGTGGGAGAGGTCCAGGTTGGATATTAGGAAAAACTATTTCACTAGTTGGGTGGTGAAGCACTGCAATGGGTTACCTAGGGAAGTAGTGGAGTCTCCATTCCTAGAGGTGTTTAAGTCTCAGCTTGACAAAGCCCTGGCTGGGTTCATTTAATTGGGATTGTTCCTGCCTTGGGCAGGGGGCTGGACTTGATGGCCTTCTAAGGTCTCTTCCAGCTCTATGGTTCTATGATTTTATGATTCAATGAGGCTTCTTTTAAATACAGCCAACTTGCCTAGACTCCTTTGCCCTTCGTGTTAGCGTCCCAGGGGATACTTCCCATCAGTTCTCTGAGGGAGTCAAACTCTGCTTTTCTGCAGTCCAGGGTGTGTAATTTGCTGCTCTCCTTTCTTCCTTGGGTCAGGATCCTGAACTCGACCATCTCATGATCACTGCTTCCCAGGTTGTCACCCACCTCTACTTCCCCTACTAGTTCCTCCCTGTTGGTGAGTAGCAGGTCAAGGTGAGCCTGGGTCCCTGGTTGGTTCCTTCAGCATTTAAGTTGGAAAGGGGCAATAACATGACGATGGTTCCTCATTCTCCCTACAACAACGCACCTAAAACTACCAGAGGAAATAGACTGAACTAGGGGCGAAGTTCTGGTCCTAGGCAGGAAACAAAATGCCCAACTGAAAAAACTCACCTGCTTGTGCTAGCAAACTCAGTTGGACAGTGCTTGATGGAAACCCCGACTAGTACATTAGGCAGAGACAATAGGATTTTTTATATTTTTCATCATTAATCGACTTAGATCCATTTCCTATTATCTATGCTCCTTTCAAAGCTCTCTTTCGGTAGCCAATAACTATATTTTACATGTTACCCAACATACAGTGAATTGTCTGAAATTCTCCGCTCATGAACAGAAGCTGAACACCCATTTTTCTTTGCAGCAGTGGTGCCCTGGGTAATAAATTCACACTGGCCTCATTTTGAGTGGGGTGAATCAATGAAGCTCTGGTGTCTCTGCTGGGAAGCTGGAGGACAGGCTGTAATCTCTGCTGTGGGTACATGCAGAGCCTCCATGAACACTCCTGGGTGCAGGCCCTGTCTGTGCATGTTGGGTAAGGGAACTATGAGGGCTTTCTAGCTTGTAACACCCCAGAGCAAGAGGGGAACCAGACTGGGGAGACAAAGGCCCCAGCTCCATCTCAATTCCATATGGAACCCAGGAGGGGGCGACAACCCATGATGGAGATGATCCAATAAATGATGGGAGAGGACAGGAGCAAGCAATAGGAAAGGAAACTTGGAAGAATAGGCACAGTAATGCCTGGGGCCTCAAAAGAAGACGTAGAGCAGGGGTGCAGTATCTGGACAAGGGTGGGGTAGGTGGCTGGTCCAGTTACAATGAATAAGTTGCACACAGAACAATTCTCCAATTTGTCACAACAAGAAAGAAATATCAGGAAAGGATTGAATTGCTCTTTGACTAGCCAGTGAGTCATTTAGGGAAGAGGGCCCAACAGCCAGTCACCAACCATCTCAGCATGGAGCTCTGCCTGAGAGCCAGAACACCAGGGCTGCGTCTAGACTGCCATGAATTTGTGCAAATGCTTTTAACGGAAAAGTTTTCCATTAAAAGTATTTCCGCAAGAGAGCGTCAAGATTGGCACGGACGCTTTTGTGCAAAAGTACTTTTTGCGCAAAAGTGTCCGTGGCCAATCTAGACGTGCTTTTGCGCAAGAAAGCCCCGGTCGCCATTTTAGCCATCGGGGCTTTTTTGCGCAAAACAAAACTGAGCTGTCTACACTGGCCCTTTTGCGCAAAAACTTTTGCGCGAAAGGACTTTTGCCCGAATGGGAGCGTCAAAGTATTTGTGCAAGAAGCACTGATTTCTTACATTAGAACGTCAGTGCTCTTGCGCAAATTCAAGCAGCCAGTGTAGACAGCTGGCAAGTTTTTGTGCAAAAGCGGTTGCTTTTGCGGAAAAACTGGCCAGTCTAGACACAGCCCAGGAGAAAACATTTAGGTCCCTTTCAGAGTAAGAAGCTGGAGCAGCCTGTCCCGGATCTGTTTGGTCCTCACTCCGTAGATGATGGGGTTTAGCATGGGTGGCACCAAGAGGTAAATATTGGCAAAGAGAACGTGGAAATGCAGAGGTATATTGAGGCCAAACCGGGTTGAGAGGGAGGAGAAGAGAGTTGGAGTGTAAAAGGCTAAGATGACACAGAGGTGGGAAGTGCAGGTCGCAAAAGTCTTCAGCCGGGCGTCCTTTGTGGGGAGGCGGAAGATGGCCCTGAGGATCTGGGTGTAGGAAATGACAATAAAAATCACATACAGACCAAAGCTACAGAATAGCACAAAGAGGCCGTAGTAACTACTGACACGGATGTCGGCACAGGCCAGTTTCACCACATCCATGTGCTCGCAGTGCGTGTAGGGGATGATGTTGGTTCTACAGTACGGCCACTGCCTCGCCAGAAAGGGATAGGGCAGTGCAAGTATGGCACCTTGCAGCACCACAGCCAAGCCGATCTTGGCCACCACGGGGTTATTCAGGATGGTGGAATGTCTCAGGGGGTGGCAGATGGCCACGTAGCGATCGAAAGCCATGGCCACCAATATCCCAGATTCAATCACCGAGAAGGAATGAACGAAGTACAGCTGGGTGAGGCAGGCACTGAAATCGATCTCTCTGGAATTGAACCAGAAATTGCTCAGTATTGTGGGTAGTGTAGACGTGGACAGGACCAGGTCGGTGACAGTCAGCATGCAGAGGAAATAGTACATGGGCTCATGGAGGGTTGGCTCTGTCTTCACAATGAACAGGATGGTGAAGTTCCCCAAGATGGTTATGATGTACATGGTGCAGAAGGGGATGGAGATCCAGACATGGGCCTCCTCCAGGCCAGGAATGCCCAGCAGGATGAAGGTGGAAGGGTTGGTGAAGTAGGTTGTGTTCGAATCTGACATGGAATGACGGAGAATGTGTCCAATGCTGAGGCAGAAGACAGTCCACTGTATATATCTTATGATCCCCTGCAGACCTGTATGTGACCAGGACCGATGGCAATGGTCACAGTACAAATGCCTGAAAGGACAGATAATATTTGTATGAGGCACTAAATGTACTGATGGAGACTATTTTCATGATGAAGCAGATCAGTTGCTGTTCACACACTGGAAAAACATTTTCCTTATTCAGATAAATGAATTATAAACAAATGACGCTACCACTGACAATTCCATATTTTATGTTGCTCCCTGTGTCAATAAAGTCTACACCTCTTGCTGTGAGAAACCCTAAAAGGGAACAGCAGCAAACACATCTCAGGGAGAACACAAGGTCCTCACTGCTATCAGCACCATGAAAACCCCCGCTCATTCACACTAGTGGCGGAAGAAATGCCCATGTTTGGATGCCGGAGGAATGGGATGGAGAATCACCTGGTCGGACATGTGCTCAGCTGTGGTGACCTCGTCTCTACGGAGGATACAGAAGATAGAATGTGGTGTTCCGAGACAAACCATGGGAATGGGTGTGTACGGGCAGATTGAAGAGTCTGTGAAGAAACAAGAAGGGGAACATGATGGAGGAGAGGAAAATAAAGAATAGAATTGATTGCATTCCAATGGGCAAAGAGAGAAGAGTTCCCAACCCATAGTATCCATACATCAGCACAATTGAATGGGGGGGAAATGTTAGTCAGAAAAATGAGATTGGAAATTGGATGTTCTTTAACAGTCCCCAGAAAAATCATGGAGGGGATCCTCAGGGAATCCATTTTGAAGCACTTGGAAGAAGAGAAAGTGATCAGGCATAGTCAACATGGATTCATGAAGGGCAAGTCATGCCTGACCAATCTGATTAGCTTCTATGATGAGGTAACTGGCTCTGTGGACATGGTAATGTCAGTGGATGTGATATTTCTTGACTTTAGCGAAGCTTTTGATACAGTCTCCCACAATATTCTTGCCAGCAAGTTAAGGGAATAAGGATTGGATACATGGGCTGTAAGATGGATAGAAAGCTGGTTAGACTGTCAGGCCCAACATGCAGTGATCAACAGCTCGAAGTCAGGTTGGCAGTCAGTTTCTAGTGGAGTGCCCCAAGGATCGGTTCTAGGGCCGGTTTTGTTCAACATGTTTATTACTGACCTGGATGAGGGGATGGGTTTCACCCTCAGCAAGTTTGCAGATGACAGTAAGCTAGAGGGAGAGGTAGATATGCTGGAGGGCAGGGATAGGGTCCAGAGTGACCTGAACAAATTGGCAGAAGGTAAGTCCATGTTTGGATGCCGGAGGAATGGGATGGAGAATCACCTGGTCGGACGTGTGCTCAGCGGTGGTGACCTCGTCTCTACGGAGGATACGACTGATAGAACAGGGTGTTCTGAGACAAACCATGGGAATGGGGGAAGCTGCTGTGTACGTGCAAATTGAAGAGTCTGTGAAGAAACAAGAAGGGGAACATGATGGAGGAGAGGAAAGTAAAGAATAGAATGGGAGAATTGTTCCCAACCTGTAATATCCATACATCAGCACAACCGTGTCGGGGGGAAATGTTAGCTGGAAAAATGAGAATGAAAATGGGGTATTCTTTAACATGAGTGTATTCGGTAGCTAAACAGTTATAAGGCCACAGTCAAGGAAGTGTTTAAAGCTATGTGATTATTTGGTTGTGCCAGGAAAATGGGTGTGCCTGGAATGGGACTGCTGCTCATAAAGCCAAACAGAAGGAATCACCAAATCAAGTACAGGCATCCAAACTGACAGAACTCAGTGAATATTGAACAAAATAGCTAAATCAGTGCTTAAGCTTTGAAAAATAAAATAAAATGTTACTGGAAGCCAAATTGATTTTACCCCTCTTTTGTTAAAACAGAATGAGTTTATAGGGATGAAAAAAAAAAACCTCACTTGATGGAATTCCTATTTAAAAAATGTAATAACAAATACTAAACAGTAAATATTTAACAAATCTTTTTTGAAGAAATAAAAAAAAAATAACTGCATAACAATAACGGTCTATTTTTAAGTGTGTACATTTTCCTTTTCTTAAAAAAAAACAGAATTCAGTTCGGCATGCAAATACAGTGGGTAAATTTGCCATTTATATAAGTATATGAAATATAAGAAATGCTAGAAAATGCTAGGGCAAGTCCTAGCATGAGAAAGGAAACTTGTTAATGTTACAGGAAATGTAGACATGTTCAAGATATACTTTTGTGCTGCACTTGGAAATACGTCATATAGGTACCCACACTGTGTAAAGTGAGGAAACACTTTTCGGACCATTAGCAATAAAAGAGAGTGTTAAATCTCATCTACAGTGGCACCTTCAAGTCTAGACTGCATGCTTCTTTCTGAAGAAGCATTTCCAGAAGAGATCTTCTGGAAAACTTCTTCCAAAAGAGCATGTCCACACTCCCAAAGTGCATCAAAAAAGCAATCTGTTTTTTTGAAAGATAGTGTCCACACTGAATGGATGCTATCTCACATGTAAGCTGTGATTACTCTGGATGGAGTGGCCATCAGGGGAACTGTGCTTTTTCCTCTTCTTTTGAAAGAGCTCCTTCTTCCCCGTCCACACATGTCTTTTTCCAAAAAAGCTCTTTCTGAAAAAGGTTTCTTCCTCGTAGAATGAGGATTACCAGTGTCAGAAAAAACCCTCTGTTCTTTCAGAAGAACGCAATTGCAGTGTGGACGTAACTGAAGTTTATCGGAAAAATGGCTGTTTTTCCGAAAAATCTTTGTAGTGTAGACATACCCAGAGTTTCAAAGTGAACGATCAACCACACATCTCATTCAGAACCAGAAGTGCTCATCTGGGCATCAGCAGAGCCAAAAACAAACAATAAAAAAAGGCAAATGTGGGGCAATTTTCTTTTAAACATGAACTACTAAAAGTAAAGGCAAAGTTAGAACAAAGAAAGGTTAGGGGAAAATGGAAATCCTGGGTATGAGATTAATTCAAAAATCAGTCTTTGGAAGGAAAAATCAATTGCACACTGTCATAATCAGGAGTGCTCACCAGCACCTGTTGACTAAGGGGTTAACTCTGTCCCTAGCTGGGTATCTGATCAGCCAATAATAATGCAGGTAGGAATTTCAAACTGGGACAAAGGAATCTTTATCTTTCCCTCCTTTGTCTGAAAAGCAGAGTGATTACTTCCAAGACTGTAGGAAATGGGAGGCCCGTCTCTCTCCAAAAACTGACTTCTTACTATGTGTAAGTAGGGCAAAGTTTAGCTAGTCCATCAGGATCTGTTTTTTTCCTGTTTTGGGAATTTGGAACTAATGTCTGAGCTGGTGAAGTGTTGGTCTTTCTTTGTAACTAAGTTTTAACCCAGGGGGTTCCATGAGAATCTTTATCAATTGGTGGCTCTTCCCAGCTAGCCACATTACTATGCTTGCAACTGTAGTTTTGTTTTGATAATAAAAGTTTATTTTCTATTTTTTTTAATTAACCAGTACTGGTTGATTGCTGTGTCCTGGAAGGTCGGTCTGTGGGTCACCTCTGTTTTTCCCAACTCCAAGCAAAACGGCGGTTGGGGTAGGGGAGAGTTTGACCTGAGGGAGGAGGTTTCCCAAGTGATCTCTTGCCTGGTTTTCTTGGAATTACTTGGGTGGTGGCAGCGGATTTCCCAAAATCTGTCTATTAGGATTTTGGGAGAAGTTTTTGTACCAAACTCTGTAGAGACAAGATTTTGGGGTGCTCTTGTGAGCCCCTACTTCTATATTTGTCGTTCCAGAGTGGGGTACAGCATTCACACACACGCACACACCACACAAAAATGGAAGGGACTCTCAAGAAAGGAGCCCTGTTGAAAGGGATCGAGGGCTCCTAGTGCACCACAAGCTAAATACAAGTCAACAGTGACACACAGTAGAAAAAAAAATCTCATTCTGGGACTTTGTAACTGGGGTGTTCTACACAAGACAGAAGAGCAATTCTTCTCTTCTCTGCACTCAATTTTCCCTCGCTATAATATTCTGTCCAGTTCTGGGCACCACATTTCGGGAAAGCTGCTGACAGACTGGTCAGGGTGGGGAGTGGAGCACCATGCTGTGTACAAGGTGAAGAAAGAGCTGTCGGAAGCAGGGTCTGCAGGCGAGGGGGCTGCCCTCCCCACCACACTCCTGGGCTGCGCACAGAGGGACAAAGCCATGCAGAGCTGTGGGAGCGGTGCCTGCAGATGGTGGGTGTCAGCAAAATGTCTCCCAGCCCACAGTCCCATTCTCCTCAGCAGCTGTGTGTGGCCGGGGGCTGCAGATTGCCCAGCACCAGCCTGGAATTGCTCAGCCCTGTGCGAGTACCGGGACAGGATTCGAGGGTTTTCCACAGTCCCTGCCAGGCCTGGGATTCTATGTCTTTCTATGTTTCTATGGTAACCGAGATGAGGGCCCTGTGTCATGGAGGAAAGGGATCCTGGAAAGGATTCTGGGTAACTGGTCAACCGCCTCGTGGGGAGCTCCCAGTGCTGGGCTGTGGCCATAGGGACGCTGGGATTCTTGGTCACATGAACAGGAGAGCTTTGAGCTGGAGCAGGGGCAGGGTTTCCCCGTTGCACACGGCATGAGTGAAAGTGACTGTGTGACATCGCGGGATCCAAACTGGGAGCGCGTGAGGAAAAGAGCCGCACAGATGGAGGGAGACTGTGTAAAATTCCCATCCAAGGAGACCGAATAAACTTTCATTTAATTATCGTAACAAACTAGGCTCAGGCAGAGACTGGGATGGGGCTCAACCACAGGGAATGTCGGGCTCTGGGATCTCACTGAGATGAGAAGTGGCAGGCCTAAAGGCTGGAGGCTGAAGCCAGACAAATTCCAGCTGGAAATCCGGGCTAAAGGCTGAGCCCTGAGTGTGATTCACACTTTGGAGAGACTGCGAAGGGAAGGGGTGGATTCTCCAACTCCTAGTCCTGGCAGAGTCAGGCCGGAAGCTGTTCTGGGCATTGGCTTGAGGGCTCGTGAGCACTTAAAGCATTAAAACGTCACAGCCTTACAGCTGCACTGGGAACCCTGGTCTTCTTTCAGCTGCAAAATGGGTTTAATGGTTGTAGTGCGAAGCCCTGGCACCTCTAGGCTTCCCAGAAGGCTAACAGCAGGAAAGAGCCCCCATGACCAGCCAGAGCCCTGACGTGCCAGAGGAGGAGGGGACAGCGTCTGTGCAGGGACACACGGCTCCTCAGATCTTTCCTCACCTCAGATTCCAAGGGGAGTTTTACTTCTGTGAGGCCTGAGCCTAAACCTAGCCACAGCCTCAGGACTGGCCCTTGTGTTGTACATTTCTTAAAACCTTTTCTCCTGAAGGACCCCTGGGTCACTGAAATGCAGCCACCTCTGGTCTGGAGCACATCACTGGGGAGGAGTGTGGTTGCATAGAAAAGAGGGGTGTTTTGGCCAGGGATCCTGGAGCAAACTCTTCTTCTGTGGCCAGGGTCCGGGGTTATTTAATGGTTGTGCAGAGCTGAAAAGACCCCAGATTTACCCTCTATCTCAGCATGTCTGCTCAGGTCAGGGGTTATTGAGCAGCTGAGATTATCCACAAGAGATGGTACCTGTGAATTCAGAGACCAAAGAGTCTTCCCTGGGACTCCCCCTCAGGCAGCCGCGTCCTGCTCCTCTCTCAGCCCAGCGTCTGCAGCAGCGCTACGCCGAGAGCCGGCATGTGAACCATTTATAACATTGCTCTGGGCAGTCCCAGGGAGGGTTGTTCAGCCTCTGGGGGAGAAGCGGCATCTGGATGTAATCGGCCTGGACACTGGGCTATTCATCCAGCTTTAGGCACAAACAGCAATTAAAGGACTCTCCCACAGGAAGAGGAGAACTCTGGGCTCTGGGCTGAGCCACAGAGGAATTGGTTGCTCCATGTCATTTTAAAATGATATTTGTTAGTAAGAAAACCGGTGACAAAGCCTAGGTCTGCACAGAATGTGGCATCTGTGAGCGCCCAGGGTGGGCAGGTGGGCAGGGGACAGAGCCACAGGGATCAAAAACACAGACAGTGACACATGGAGCTACAGGAAGAGGCGGCCTGTCAGTGCTCCTGAAGAGAGTGACAGTTACACCCAGAGCCCTGAGTGACCCACCGCAAACATTCCCTCCCCTGCAACCCGCCTGTGAGTGAGCAGAGCGCCCTAAGAAATGAACATCAGCAAAGCCTCAGGCCAACACCCTGGAAGAGTGAGGGGCAGCCTAGTCTAGAAAGCGGGCCACAGGAGTGACCCTCCTTCCCCTCATGGGCTGCAACATTGTAGGATGGTCTACTGGGAGGGTGTAACCTTGCTGGCTGCGCTTGTGCATGTGGAATGTGCACGGTTAACCAATGAAACCGTAGCAGCGCTTTGATTGAATGCAGAGCGAGCACACGGCTCTTGCACAGTTGTGTGCAAACATCTCGCACTCCAAATGCCCTTGCTTTAAGTGTGTGTCACTTTTGTAATAATAGGAGGAGAATAACCCAATGAAATATCACAACGTCTGGCCACGTGTTGTGGGGCAACAGTAAACAAACTGTCTTGTGGGCCTCACAGGTTTCTCCCCTGTACCGTACAATCATAGCATGGGAAGGGACCTGAAGATGTGATCTAGTCTAGGCCCCTACACTCATGGCAGAACCACGTACCCTCCATACATTATCTGTCAGGTGTCTGCCACTTCCACACACTGCCCCATGCCTCTTAGCGGTTTCTGCAAACCCTGCCCAAAGATTCGTGAAGGGCCTGGATTATCCGACAGACTTGCCAAATAATGTTCCACTGCTCTCTCAGCAGCCCCAAGGCATAAAGAAGCCTTTGAAAGGCCATGGTCTCAGAAACGTATAAAGCTGGGCCCTCTCTTTCCAGGGGCTCGGAAAATCCTGCACTTAAACTTATTCACGATGCAGCCCCAGGCTACACTGTTCCTCAAATCTGTCTCCATTTTCTTCCCTCCTAACACACACAACCTGCATTTTTCTGATCTAGGTGGGTTATGGAAGCTGTGCTACTTTTGCCAAAATTCTATCTCTGCAGTGCCAGGTACCCTCTTGTGGGCCCAGCGCCAAGTTGGATTGTGGGCTCCCATGGGGAACGACAGTAAAAGCCAGGAGTTTGATACGGAAGTTGTCGCTGAAGGGGCAAACAGCAGCACAGGGTATATTTGCAATACTTACAAGTGTAAGTTGCAGGTGGAGGTGGCTGCCACTGGGAACCAGCAATGGGAGTAGGAAAATACAACCTAGATGGGGCTACTATAAGGTGGGTTCGTAACTGACTGGATAACGGTTCTCAGATAACCGTAGTTATTAACGGTTCACAATCCTGCTTGAAGGGTATAACAAGTGGGGTTCTGCAGCGGTCTGTTTTGGGACCGGTTCTGTTCAAAAACTTCATCAATGATTTAGATATTGGCATAGAGAGTTTGCTTATTAAGTTTGCAGATGATATGAAGCTGGGAGGGCTTACAAGTGGTTTGGAGGATGGAGTCATAATTCAAAATTATGTGGACAAACTGGAGAAATGGTCTGAGGGAAATAGGATGAAGTGTAATAAGGTCAAATGCAAAGTGTTTCACGTAGGAAGTGAAAATCCATTTCACACACACAGAATGGGAAGCGACTATCTAGGAAGGAGTCCTGCAGAAAGGGATCTAGGGATCATAGTGGACCACAAGCTAAGTATGAGTCAACAGTGTGATGCTGTTGCAACAAAAGAAACCTGATTCTGGGCTGCATTAACAGGAGTGTTGTGAGCAGGACAAAAGAAATCATTCTTCCTCTCTAAGGCCCGAGAGCCAGAACACCAGGAGAAAACATTTAGGTCCTTTTCAGAGTAACAAGCCGGAGCAGCCTGTCCCGGATCTGTTTGGTCCTCACTCCGTAGATGATGGGGTTTAGCATGGGCGGCACCAGGAGGTAAATGTTAGCAAAGAGAATGTAGAAATGCAGGGGTATATGGAGGCCAAAGCGGGGCGTGAGGGAGGCGAAGAGAGTTGGGATATAAAAGGCTAAGATGACACAGAGGTGGGAAGTGCAGGTCCCAAAAGTCTTCAGCCGGGCGTCCTTTGTGGGGAGGCGGAAGATGGCCCTGAGGATCTGGATATAAGACAAAACAATAAAGAGCACATCCAGACCAATCCTACAGATTAGCACAAAGAGGCCGTAATAGCTACTGGCGCGGATGTCTGCACAAGCCAGCTTTACCACATCCATATGCTCACAATGTGTGTAGGGGATCATGTTGGTTCTACAATATGGCCAGTGTCTCGCCAGGAAGGGATAGGGCAGTGCAAGTATGGCACCTCGCAGCACCACGGCCAGGCCAATCTTGACCACCACGGGGTTATTCAGGATGGTGGAATGTCTCAGGGGATGGCAGATGGCCACGTAGCGATCCAAGGCCATGGCCACAAAGATCCCAGACTCAATCACCGAGAAGGAATGAATGAAGTACAGCTGGGTGAGGCAGGCATTGAAATTGATCTCCCTGAAATTAAACCAGAAATTTTTCAGTATTGTGGGTAGTGTGGACGTGGACAGGACCAGGTCAGTGATGGCCAGCATGCAGAGGAAATAGTACATGGGCTCATGGAGACTCGGCTCCGTCTTCACGATGAACAGGATGGTGAGGTTCCCCAAGATGGTTATGACGTATACGGCACAGAATGGGATGGAGATCCATACATGGGCCTCCTCCAGGCCAGGAATGCCCAGCAGGATGAAGGTGGAGGGGTTGGTGAAGTGCGTTTCATTGGAATCTGACATGGAATGACAGACAATGTGTCCAACGCTGAGGCGGAAGGCTGTCTACTGTATGTACCTTATGATCCCCTGCTGACCTGTATTTGACCAGGATCAGTGACAATGGTCGCAGTACAAATGCCTGAAAGGACAGAACATTTGTATGAGGCGTGGTATGCGCTGATGGAGACTATTTTCACAGAGAAGGAGATCGGTTGCTCTCCACACACTGGAAACAAATATTCATTATTCAGAGAAATTAAATATGAACATATGACCCTTCTACTGGCAATTTCATATTTTATGGTGCTTCCTGGGTCAATAATGTCTACACCGCGTGCTGTGGGAAACCATTCAAGGAAAGAGCAGGAAACACTCCTCTGGGAAAACAGATCCTCTCTGTTATCAACACCATGGAAACCTGCGTTCATTCCCAGCCATGGTGGAAGGGATGACCATTGCTTCAGATAGGATGAATCTGCAATAGGGCTGATTCTCAACACACCTTAGATGGGCACCATTCCTTACCCCCTGGTTAATAGCCTTTTATGGACCTAACCTCAATGAATTTATCTAGCTCTTTTTTTAAACTCTGTTCTAGTCCTAGCCTTCACAGCCTCCTCTGGCAAGGAGTTCCACAGGTTGACTGTGCGCTGTGTGAAGAAGAACTTTCTTTTATAAATTTTAAACCTGCTACCCATTAATTTCATTTGGTGTCCTCTAATTCTTATATTATGGGAACAAGTAAATATATTTTCTTTATTCACCCTCTCCACACCACTCATGATTTTATAGACCTCTATAATGTTCCCCCTCAGTCTCCTCTTTTCTAAACTGACAAGTCCCAG
The DNA here is from genome assembly GCA_032595735.1 of Pelochelys cantorii. Classification (NCBI taxonomy): domain Eukaryota; kingdom Metazoa; phylum Chordata; order Testudines; family Trionychidae; genus Pelochelys; species Pelochelys cantorii. The sequence continues at coordinate 1,498,174 of CM064326.1, read as the reverse complement.
TCGTTTTACTCTGTCCTCATATGGGACCCGTTCCAAACCCCTAATCATTTTAGTTGCTCTTTTCTGAACATTTTCCAACCCCAAAATATCTTTTTTGAGGTGAGGAGACCACATCTGTATGCAGTATTACAGATGTGGGCGTACCATGGATTTATATAAGGGCAATAAGAGATTCTCCGTCTTATTCTTTATCCCTTTCTTAATAATTCCTAGCATCCTATTTGCTTTTTTGACCGCCGCTGCACACTGTGTGGACGTTTTCAGAGAACTATCCACGATAACACCGAGATCTCTTTCCTGATTAGTCGTAGCTAAATTTGCCCCCATCATATTGCATTTATAGTTGGGGTTATTTTTCCCGATGTGCATTACTTTACACTTATCCACATTCAATTTCATTTGCCATTTTGTTGTCCAATCACTCAGTTTGGTGAGATCTTTTTGAAGTTCTTCACAGTCTGCTTCTGTCTTGACTATCTTGAACTGTTTAGTATTGTCTGCAAACTTTGCCACCTCACTGCTCATCCCTTTCTCTAGATCGTTTATGAATAAGTTGAACAGGATTGGTCCTAGGACAGACCCTTGGGCAACACCACTAGTTACCCCTCTCCATTCTGAAAATTTACCATTTATTCCTACCCTTTGTTTCCTGTCTTTTAACCAGTTTTCAATCCATGAAAGGATCTTCTCTCTTATCCCATGACAACCTAATTTACGTAAGAGCCTTTGGTGAGGGACCTTGTCAAAGGCTTTCTGGAAATCTAAGTATACTATATCTACTGGAACCCCCTTGTCCACATGTTTGTTAACCCCTTCAAAGAACTCTAAGGGTATGTCTACATGACAGCGCTATTTTGAATTAATTTATTTCGAATTACTTAATTCGAAATAAGCTAATTCGAAATAACACATCTAGACACAAAAACTAATTCGAAATAGAGTTTTTCTATTTCGAAATAGCGCATCCACATTGAGTGGACCCTAAATCGAAGGTAAGGCTGGCCGGAACCAGAGTCGGCAGGGCATCAGGGTCGGACTTAGTGTGTGGGGCTGCTGCCTCAGGCTATCCGAGGTCTGTGCTTAAAGTGACCCAACCCCCAATCCCGGACAGACAGTTCTCAGCTGTCTCTGCTTGCTGGTCTACCTCGCTGAGGGACAGCAAAGCATTTGTGTCTCGGAGTGCTCTGCTTGCCCTCACTCGGGACACCACGGCACTCTGCAACATGGAACCAGACCTGCCTCTGGGGACTGTGCTGCGTCTCGTGGACACGTTGCCAGCAGCCTGGCTGCACTGTCTGCAGGCTGCCATCTGGGAGGACCATTGAGGGGCTGCCAGGATCCAGGGGGCCCTGTGGGAGAGCTTCTACCCTGAGGAATGCTAACAGTCTCCCCGGTCTGCCCCACTGGGGGCTTGTGCCCCATTCCTCCCCCTTAACCTTCCACTGACTCTTCCCTAGCCCCCCTTCCTGATGTCAAATAAAATATGTGTATTTTCAAAAATAGAAACCGTCTTCATTTAACACAACTGGGGGGGGGAACCTCTGGGGAGACTAGGGAAAGGAAGCGGGAGAGGGCAGGAGAGAGGGTGGGAGAGGGGAGGGGGAAAACTGGGAGGAGGGAGCTGGAAGGGGGAAGCCAGGGGAAGAAGGGGGAGGGGAAGCTCAGTGCTCAGGGGTGGGGATCTCGCCGGGCCAACTGCCTCCCAGCACCACGGGGGAGGGGGCCTTGGTGTCCCCGGGGGGATGGGGAGGAGGGTGCAGAGGTTGAGGAGGAGGGTGTGGAGGCTGAGGAGGAAGAGATGGGAGGGGGGCAGGAGTGAGAGGAGGAACAGTAGCTGGGGGGGCAGCAGGCGCAGGGCCTGCAGATGGTGACAGATGGCATGACTCCCGGTCGTCCTGCGCCTGCTGCTCCATGATTTGGGTCTGGGCTCGCAGGGCCGCCAGGTGCTGGTCCTGGTACCCCTGCTCCGTGGTGGTGGTCCTGCTGAGGCCGTGGGTGCGGGAGCGTGTCCCGGGCGGGGTGGTGCGCCCTGCACGAGCAGCTGGTGCGGCTGTGGAGAAAGAAGAGAAGTGTCAGTTCTCCCTGGGGACACAGTGGGTGAAGCCCAGTCCCCCCCCCCCCGCGAGGTGAGGGCGACCGTGCCCTGCACCGTCAGAGCCAATGTACTTGCACAGAGGCCATGGTCGGCATGTCCGGCTATCCCCGGGAGTGGGAGCTGCCCCGAGATCGCACCCGTGCCCCTGTGCAGTGTATAGTGTGGGTGGGGCGGGGGGGAGATGTCCCCTGCCTCCGTGTAGAGGGGGCTTGTGAAGGGAGGGTGTCGTGCTGTGTCCCGCCACGAGGTCGGGAGCGTGTCAGGTCTCTTCACACACACGTGTGGCTATTGGGCCACGGACCCTGTGTGGCAAGCAGCTGGAGCCACCTGCCCAAGGGTGGCATGGCATGTGCCCACACGTGCACAGGTGGCTGCATGATCCGTGGGAGGCATGGCCCATGCGCGCGGTCCCTGGTCTCCCTCCCCGCCTCCCCCCGGGCTAGGGGACAGTGCTGGCACTTACCTGGTATGGCCTCCCTGGACAACTCGACCGACTCCGGTGCCGGGACAGCTGGTGGTGGCCCCTTTGCTGTGCCTGGGTCAGGAGCCTCAGCTCCCAGCTCGCAGCCCCCCGGGCTGGTGCGGACCGCACCGCCTCCCAGGATTCAATCGAGGGCGGGGAAGTAGGGGCAGGTGTCAGCCCCTGCTGCAGTGCTGCCCCTGGTGGCTCTGGCGTACGCCTGCTGCAACTTTTTAATTTTGAGGCACACCTGCTCCTGAGTGCGCCTGTGGCCTTTCCTGGCCACGGTGGCTGCTATGCGGCTATAGACGGCTGCATTCCTCCCCGTAGTGTGAAAATCATGGACGTTGGGGGCCTCCCCGCAAACCTCAAGGAGGTCCATGATCTCCGCACTAGTCCACGAGTGTGCGTGCCATCTACGGCCCCTGGCTGGCCCCTGGGTGCTGGGGGACTGGCCAGGGGACGGCTGGCTGCCACTGGATGGCATTGTACAGCCACTGGGTGAGGGGCTGTGGCTGCTGGCAGGCGTGGCTCTTGCACGCGCCCAGTGGCCAGACTCTACCCCTTTAAGGGCCCCGGGGCTGGGGGAGAGGAGAGGAGTTTTCCTGGTTGTGCCCAGAGTGGCCACCAGGGGAAACTGGGAAGGGCTGGCGGCCCCCTAATTCGAAATAAGTGTCTACACAGCACTTATTTCAAATTAGCTATTTCGAATTTGGTGTTATTCCTCGTAGAATGAGGTTTACCAAATTCAAAATAAATGCTCCACTATTTTGAATTTATATTGAAATAGCGGTTTGGCTGTGTAGACGCTATTGAAGTTAATTCGAAATAACGGCTGTTATTTCAAATTAACTTTGTAGTGTAGACATACCCCAATAGATTAGTAAGACATGATTTCCCTTTATAGAAACCATGTTGACTTTTGCCCAACAAATTATGTTCTTCTACGTGTCTGACAATTTTATTCTTTACTATTGTTTCGACTAATTTGGCTGGTACTGACATTAGACTTAATGGTCTATAATCGCTAGGGTCGCCTCTAGAGCCCTTTTTAAATATTGGCATTATGTTAGCTGTCTTCCAGTCCTTGGGTACGGAAGCTGATTTAAAGGATAGGTTACAAACTACTGTTAATAGTTCCACAGTTTCATATTTGCGTTCTTTTAGAACCCTTGGGTGAATGCCATCCGGTCCCGTTACTGTTAAGTTTTTCAATTTGTTCCAAAACCTCCTCTAATGACACTTCAATCCAGGACAGTTCCTCGGATTCATCTCCCACAGAGGACGGTGCAGGTTTGCAAATCTCCCCAATGTCCTCAGCCGTGAAGACTGAAGCAAAGAAATCATTTAATCTCTCCGCAATGGCTTTATCGTCCTTGATTGCTCCTTTTATATCTCAATCGTCCAGGGGTCCCACAGGTTTTTTAGCAGGCTTCCTGTTTCTCATGTACTTAAAAAACATTTTGCTATTACTTTTTGAGTTTTTGGCTAGCTGTTCCTCAACAATGTTTTTTGGCTTTTTTTATTACATTTTTACATTTATTAGATTTTTACACTTTTTTACTCTTATTACATTTTTACACAGTGTTTCTGTTCCTTTCTATTTACCTAACTAGGATTGGACTTCCACTTTTTAAAAGATACCATTTTGTCCCTGTAGCCAGACATGAACCCCATCTTGTTTCCCCCTCCCCCAGACAGCAAGAGAAAGGCAGTCAGCCTTTGATGCCCTGGGAACGCAGGGGTGCTGCCTGTCCCTGACTCTACCATAAACAGAAACCAGACAGTAAATGGGCTAGCTGACTACCTGGGGCCTCCCGCCACCCTGATGGCTAGTACCAGTAATTGACACGCCTGCACTGTCCCAGGAGAGGAATCTTCGCCCATCACATACCAGAGGTGCCCATGGTCTGCATTTTCCCAGGTGTGAATTATGCTTTGCACCCTTCGTGGGAAACTTGGCGTTCAAAGCCATTTTTCCTAATTGGCCACTTGAGACCAGGAAGAAGCCTACGTGACCCAAGGGGTATAAAGATGGGTTTAGTAGCCCACCCCATTTGAGCTCCAATCGTCTACACCTGCTGGCAGGTATTGGTTGTCTCCCGAGGTCTGTGGGACGCCCAACCTCGCCCTACTTCTTCCCGAGGGATTGAGAGAAAGACGCTGGCCACACCAAGTCTGGAACACAGGGGAGAGAATATATACCTGCTAGGGGTCTATTTTGCATGCGTTTAATAAGAGCTCAGAGAACCAAAAGGGCTTCATGGTACCTGTAAGTGACTTATTAGTGTAATTTCTGTCCTGTCCTTTGTAGTGGCTGTGTTATCTGTAACACAGTAGTAGCATTTAACAGCTAAGTTTACCCTGTAACAATAAAATAGTAACTGTTTAAGCTGTGACCTGACTCCTTCAGTTGCTGTAACAGAACCAAGCACAATTTTAAAAGAACTCCAGCCGGTCATAAGGGACAGATATAGGGAGAGCTTGAGCGTTGGATCGTGTCACTTCCAGGGGACAGATCCGTTGGGGCATCTCTCAGCCTCCCCAGGCTGCCCACTGCGAAGGGATCGTGTACCCTAGCAGTCAAAATCTGAGGTGTAATAAGCTCTCCCTGTAAACTCTGGGGCATCTGTCGGCCTGTTGGCTGCCCGCCGCGAAAGGATCCCAATCCTAGCAGTAAAGACACGGAAGTTAAACTCCTCGGGGCGCCTGTCAGTCTCACCTAGACTGCCCACTGCGACGGGGCCTTGTGTCTCAGCAGTTGAAGACTCGGGTGTATAATACACACACACACCATTCACTGCCCTGACCACCGGCAGACAGTCCTTCACTGCCTCTTTTACAAGGGTGTTAAGCCACAAAGGCTCTTTTTTAGTTCTTCTACTATGTTTTTTAATTAGGGGTATACATTTAAGTTGGGCCTCTATTATGGTGTCTTTGAAAAGTGTCCATGCAGCTTGCAGGGATTTTACTCTAGTCACTGCACCTTTTAATTTCTGTTTAACTAAGCTCCTCATTTTTGTGCAATTCCCCTTTTTTAAATTAAATGCCAGAGTACTGGACTGCTGAGGTGTTCTTCCCACCACAGGAATGTTAAATGTTATTATATTATGGTCACTATTCCCAAGCGGTCCTGTAATAGTTATCTCCTGGACCAGATCCTGCGCTCCACTCGGGACTAAAGCGAGAATTGCCTCTCCCCTTGGGGGTTCCTGTACCAGCTGCTCCAAGCAGCAGTCATTTAATGCATAGAGAAATTTTATCTCTGCATCTCGTCCTGAGGTGACATGTACCCAGTCAATATGGGGATAATTGAAATCCCCCATTATTATTGAGATTTTTATTTTGATAACCTCTCTAATCTCCCTTAGCATTTCAACTTCGCTATCACTGTGCTGGTCAGGTGGTCGATAATATATCCCTACTGCTATACTCTTATTAGAGCACTGAATTACTATCCATAGCGATTCTATGGAACATGTTGATTCATTTCAGATTTTTACTTCATTTGATTCTACATTATCTTACACATATAGTGCCATTCCCCCACCCTCACAACCTGTTCTGTCCTTCCAATATATTTTATATCCCAGGATGATTGTGTCCCACTGATTGACATAATAGGCATCACAGAAACCTGGTGGAATGAGGACAATCTCCTCCTTTAATATGAGGTACTCTAGTTCACCCATCTTATTATTTAGACTGCTAGCATTTGTGTAGAAAAACTTTAAAAAATTGCCACTGTTTATTTGTCTGCCCTTCCCTGATGTATTAGATTCTTGTATATGTGATTGTTTCTTGTCTGATCTGGCCCATACTTTATCATCTCCCCTCCTCTCTTTCTGACTAAAACCTAGAGAATCTCCATCAATGGACTCTCCTCGAAGAGAAGTCTCCGTCCAATCCATGTGCTCCTCTGCACCAATCGGCTTTCCCTCATCTCTTAGTTTAAAAACTGCTGTACAACCTTTTTAATGTTTAGTGCCAGCAGTCTGGTTCCACCTTGGTTTACATGGAGCCCATCCTTTCTGTATAAGCTCCCCCTCTCCCAAAAGTGTCCCCAGTTCCTAATAAATCTAAACCCCTCCTCCCTACACCATCATCTCATCCACTCATTGAGACTTTGAAACTCTGCCTGCCCGATCTGACACTGCGTGTGGAACAGGAAGAATTTCCGAGAATGCCAACATAGAGGTCCTGGATTTCAGTCTCTTTCCTAGCAACCTAAATTTAGCCTCCAGGACATCTCTCCTACCCTTCCCTACGTCATTGGTACCTACATGCACCACGACCACCGGCTCCTCCCCAGCACTACACATAAGTCTATGTAGATGCCTCGAGAGATCCGCAACCTTCGCACTAGGCAGGCCAGTCATCATACGGTTCTCCTGGTCATCACAAACCCAACTATCTATGTTTCTAACGATCGAATCACCCACTACTAACACCTGCCTCTTCCTAACAACTGAGGTTCCCTCCCCCAGAGACGTATCCTCAGTGCGAGAAGAGACCATAACATCCTTTGGAAGGAGGGTCCCAACTATGGGATGGTTTCTCTCTGCTCCCATTGAATGCTCTCTTCCCCTGAGCCTTTCATCTTCCTTAACAGTGCTGGGGCTGTCTGACTAGAGGTGGGACAGTACTACAGTATCCCAGAAAGCCCCATCAGCATAAGTCTATGCCTCCCTAAGCTCCTCCAGTTCAGCCACCCTGGGCTCCAAACCCCGAACTTGGTCTCTGAGGGCCAGGAGCTCCTTGCACTGGGTGCACACTGGTTATGGCTCAACCAATAAACAGAGAGTTTTAGATTTCAAATCCTAATTAAGGCTCACAGCTTCCAACTGCCAGCCTGAGCACATGGCCTTTCAAAACAAACAAACAAAGAAACAGGAAAAACTTTTTCACTGGGAGGGTGGGGAAGCACTGGGATGGGTTCCCTAGGGAGGGGGTGGAATCTCCATCCCTAGAAGTTTTTAAGTCTCGGCTTGACAAAGCCCTGGCTGGGTTGATTTAGTTGGGATTGGTCCTGCCTTGGGCAGGGGGCTGGACTTGATGACTCCTGAGGTCTCTTCCAGCCCTAGGATTCTAATGTGGGTAAATCTGCCATTTATATAAGTATTGATAGCAGCCTTCAGCTTCCTGAAGGGAGGTTCCAAAGAGGATGGAGAAAGGCTGTTCTCAGTAGTGACGGATGGCGGAACAAGGAGCAATGGTCTCAAGTTGTGGTGGGAGAGGTCCAGGTTGGATATTAGGAAAAACTATTTCACGAGGAGAGTGGTGAAACACTGGAATGGGTTACCTAGGGAAGTAGTGGAGTCTCCATCCCTAGTGGTATTTAATTCTCGGCTTGACAAAGCCCTGACTTGGTTGATCTAATTGGGATTGGTCCTGCCTAGAGCAGGGGGCTGGACTTGATGACCTGCTGAGGTCTCTTTCAGCTCTATGGTTCTATGATTCTATGATTAAATATAAGAAAAGCTAGAAAATTTTAGGGCAACTCCTAGCGTGAGAAAGGAAACTTGTTAATGTTGCAGAAAACTTAAGAGGTGTTAAAGACATAGTTCTGCACTTGGACACCATATACGGTATTGATACCACGTAAGGTGAGGAAACACTTCTCAAACCATTCGCAATAAAAGAGAATGTTAAATCCCATCTACAGTGGCACCTTCGGGTTGGGAGCACCAGCATTTCAAAGTGAACAATCAGCCACGCAGCTCATTCAGAACCAAAAGTGCTCAGTCGGGCACCAGCAGAGCCAAAAACAAATGAACCAAAAAAAAAAAGACAAATGGAGGCAAATTTCTTTTAAACATACTCTACTAAAAGTAAAAGCAAAGTCTGAAGAAAGAAAGGTCAGGGGAAAATGGAAAACCTGGGAATAGGATTAATTCAAAAACAATTTTTAGGAAAGAAAAATCAGTTGCACACACATACAAAAAGGGAAGGGACTCTCGAGAAAGGCACCCTGTTAAAAGGGATTGAGGGGTCCTAGTGGACTGCAAGCTAAATACGAGTCAACAGTGTCACACAACTCAAAAAAAAGCAAATATTATTCTGGGACTGTGTAACAGGGGATGTTTTACAAAAGACAGACAAGTTCTTCTTCTCCTCTCCTCTACACTCAGTTGTCCCAAACTATAATATTCTGTCCAGTTCTGGGCACCACATTTCGGGAAAGCTGTGGGCAGACTGGACAGGGTGCGGAGTGGAGCACCACGCTGGGTACAAGGTGAAGAAAGAACTGTGGGAAGCAGGGTCTGTCCTCCCCACCGCTCTCCTGGGCCGGAAACAGGGGGACAGAGCCACACAGAGCTGTGGGAGCGGTGCCTGCGGGCAGTCGGTGTCAGCAAAATGTCTCCCAGCCCACAGTGGGGGCAGGGAATGGGGCTTGAGGGCCTCCCATGGTCCCTGCCAGGCCTAGGAGTCTATGTTTTTCCATGTTTCCATGGTAACAAAATGTTTTCATGTTCTCAAATGCAAAGCTATCCAATGGGAACAGGGGATGCCAGCCTGACAGGGTGTAGCCAGACAGGAACCCCCCCTGTAACATCCATTTTTGCATGCCTGGAGCACACAGGGCACACAGAGCAGTAACATCAGCATAGTCTTTGAAGCATAGACAGGAGGTCCAGATATGCTGGCTGCTGTGACCATGGATGTCTGTAAACAGAGATACGCCGATTGCTGACCTCGAGGCTGCGAGAACTGCCTTGGCTGAAACCCATATTGATATGAACACACACTTGTCCGGGGAGGGGGGGGGAAGAATCTCCCGCCCAGTAAAGAATGTCCAGTACTCACAATTTAGTTATCTCTCTTGCAAGTGTAAATTAAGTTGAAACTCCCTTGTAAGAACTGGCGTCACAAAGACAGACCAACACAATTTGGCATCTTAGATAAGAAAGAGGATACGGGCCCCTATGGGTATAAAGATGGGTCCAGCAGCACACTTACTCTGAGTGTCAATCTACCATCTGCCTGCTGGTCGGGTTTGGTAATTGCCTCCCGAGGTTCCATGGGGACGCCCACTTCGTATTCGTCTTTCCTAGGAATTGAGGGACCAGCCCTGGCTTGACCCGCTGGAGTCGAGAGGCACAGAAGGGGGTAAATATTGTACCTGGATGTGTCCTTTGTCTTAAGTGTACACATAGACTTAGAGCTCTTTCAAGATTAAGCTGTCACTTGGTACCCTTATTTCTATTTTCTATCTTTATTTTCTTTGTAACCATTTTTAAGATCTATATTTGTCAATAATTAAGAAATAAAGTAATAGCCATTGTAACCACATGCTTTATAGGTCTCCTTAATAAACCTGTAACTGTTTAAGCTTTAACCTGACTCCTTCAGTTGCTGTAACAGAACCAAGCACAATTTAAAAGAACTTCAGCCGGTCATAAGGGACAGATATAGGGAGAAGCTTGAGCATTTGGATCGTGTCGCTTCTAGAGGACAGATCCATGGGGCATCTCTCAGTCTTCCCTAGACTGCCCACTGCGAAGGGATCCTGTATCCTAGCAGTTGAAATCTGAGATGTAATAAGCTCTCCCTGTAAAACTCCTCGGGGCGCCCTTCAGCCTTTCCTAGGCTGCCCGCTGCGACGGGACCTTGTGTCCCAGCAGAAAAGACTTGGGTGTATCATACACACACACACTGCCCTGACCGTCGGCTGACACAGAGCTGGAGGAAAAGGAGCCTGGAAAGGATTTGGGGTAACTGGACAACCACCTCGTCAGGAGCTCCCAGGGCCGGGCTGTGGCCAAGGGACGCTGGGATTCCTGGTCACATGAACAGGAGAGCTGTGAGCTGGAGCAGAGGCAGGGTTTCCCCGTTGCACATGGCATCGGTGAAAGGGACTGGGTGAAATTAAAGGACTGAAATGTCCAAATTTTCCAAAACTGGGAGTGGGTGAGGGAAAGAGCCACAGAAATGTAGGGAGGCTGTATCAAATCCCATCCAAAGAGAGTCAAAAAATTCATCTGTTTATCTTATCAAAAAAAGGCTCAGGCAGAGACTGGGATAGGGCTAAACCACAGGGAATGTCAGGCTCCGGGATCTCACCGAGAGAAGAAGCTCCAGGCCCAAAGGCTGGAGGCTGAAGCCAGACAAATTCCAGCTGGAAATCTGGGCTAACGGCTGAGCCCTGAGCATGATTCACCCTGTGGAGAGACTGCGAGGGGAAGGGGGCGGATTCTCCAGCTCCCAGTGCTAGCAGAGCCCGGCTGGGGGCTGTTCTGGGCATTTGGTTGAGGGCCCTTTGGGACTGAAAGCATCACAGCAGCTCGGCTGTGGCACTTCACCGGAGCCCCCGGGAACACTGATCTTGCCTCTGCTGAAAAGTGGGTTCAATGGTTGCAGTGCGGAGCCCTGGCACCTCCTCACTTCCCAGCAGGCTAACAGCAGGAAAGAGCCCCCACGACCAGCCAGAGCCCTGACATGCCGGAGGAGGAGGGGACAGCGTCTGTGCAGGGACACACGGCGGCCTCCTCAGCTCTTTATCCGTTCTTACTCCAAAGGGAGTTTTGTTTCAGTGAGGCCTGAGCAAAGTCCTAAGCACAACCTGAGAATGTGGCCCCGTATTGTACATTGACTAATTCCTCAGCTCCTGAAGGATCCCCTGTGCCACTGAAATGCAGCCACCTGCATCATTAAGGATCAGTTGGGGTGCACAGTAGCAAACTCATCCCCTATGGCAAGGGACCTGGGATGTTTAGTGGCTCTGCAGAGCACAAAGGGCCCTAGACTGACTCTCTGACCCGTCACACCCATGCCTCCCTGGGGCTGTGGAGCAGGGGAGCCCCTCAGCTAGAGCTGGTACCTGTGAGTGCTGAGAGGGATGTGTCTTCCCTGGGAATCCCCCTCAGGCAGCCGTGTCCCGCAACTCTCTCAGCCCAGCGTCTGCAGCAGCGTCCCGCGCTGAGAGCCGGCACAGGGCTGTGCACTGGTTATAACCCAGCTCTGGGCCATCCCAGGGGGGTTCACTCAGCCTCTGGGGGAGAAGCAGCATCTGGATGCCAACAGCCTGGAGACTGGAGACACTGCGACCAGTGTCTCTGTTTCCATGTCTGGGCTTCTGAGCTATTTATCCAGCTTTTGGCGTAATTAGCAATTCATGGAACTGGAGTTCTGTACCCTGCGTGCCCCCCCATGTGGCACCTCTCTTTGGGGGAGGGATGTTTCACACTCTCCACTCCCCCCCCCCGGTCTGCATGGTTCTCACCTACATGGGGCGGGGTGTGTGCTCCCTTACCTGGGCCAGACTGGGGCTCGTAGGGGAGAATAGTGTCGGTCCTCCCCCACACACACACACACAACCTAGCTAGAAGGGAGGCTCTATGCCCCCAGCTAGGACAGAGCTGCTGGCAAATGCACTTCTTCCCCCATCTCCCCATGCCAGCTGCCCCCACCAGAGAGCCTCTTCCAGCCCTGCTCCATGCCAGGCACAGCTGCTAATTCAGGGGCCCTCTCCCCTGTGCCCCCCACTGCCACCGGAGGAGTGATCTGGCTCAGGGCCTGCCTGGTCCCACTGCAGCTTGGAGCAATCCTCTCACGCCGCATGTTCCATGCCAGGCTGGCTGGTTGCTGGCTCCATATGGCCAGCTGGCTCTTGGTGGGCAGGCCAGGCCATGTGGGAGGTGTCAAACGCCCACCCCTTCCATTCCTCCCCCTTGGCCCTGACCACTCACCTCACAGGCCAGCCCTGGGCTGGACCCCAGTGTCTTTGGGATCACCTAGGACAGGAGATGGCCCCACTCGGGGGGTTCTCACTGCTCCCACCACTTCTCTGACCCACGATCAGCACAGAAAGCTCAAGCCAAACCCAACTCTTTGCACAACGGAAAGAAAACTGGGGAGGAAACGAAACATTTCAAGGAAGAAACAAACGCCCCCTCTGTGGGCACCAGGATGTCACAAACTACATCTCCAGGAGGTCAAGAAGGTCCACAGTCTGCTCCTCACACATCCCAGGCCTCCTGCCCAGGCCTGGCTGTGCTCGCTCCATGTGCTGGGCCCTCTGTCCATAGCCCCATTTCACTCCCCAGTGGCTCACTGTGCTCAGCTGCTGTGTTACTTGTGGCATGACCGGGATCCAGTCTCCTGGCTCCCTGCCCCAGCTCCCGGTCCTGCCTCAGCTCTGCTGCTCTGTCTGCAGCCCCTCTCTGGCTCTTCCAGCTCAGCATCACTTCTGCCCTGCCGCCCGCCCAGATTCACCCTCTCAGCTGCTTCTCTGGCTGCTGTCGTTCCAGTGTCTGCTCTCTGCCTCCAGCTTAGCTTGAAAGCCTGCCAGATTACTACTGCACAAATGGCCCAAAGTCACTTACAAAACCAATGCAAAGTGGCCCAGTCCATTCACTGAAACACCAGCTGTTTTATTACCATGTTGGTCCACATGTCCACTAGCACCACAAAGCTTTTGTTAGATACCTACCAAAGGGCTGAGTTCTTTTTCTTAAGAAAAGAACAAGTCCCAGCAGGTGTTTATTCACATTAGCAAACAATGGCGAATCACAGGAGACCAACATTCATGTAGCACAACAATAACGTTCTCGTATTCTTCATTCGGTGGCAGTGGCCAATGTCTATGGTTCATGCTGAATTGCTTTGTTGCGGGTAGGCTCTAGAAGGCAACATTTTACCCTCACAGTCATTCTCAGAAGTCGAATGCTTCGGCTGACATTCAAACCTAGGAGCAGTGGCACTGTAATCACTTCTTTCACTGATGCAAACAATTCAGAACAGATTTTACATTGCTTCCTATATGCCCCAGCATGAAGAATATTTTATAGATGTTCCTCTGGGGTGTGGCTGCTCAGGTTTGTTTTACCAAGTTCATCTGAGAAAACCCTCTTTTGTCAGCAGTGTTGCTAAAAAGGAGCCAACACAAGGAAAGGGCAAATGACCAAGTTCACTAACATTTTTGTCCTCAGCAGCAGCTTTGTGTTAAAGAGCTTCAACCTCAAATTGCTCATTTGATTTGTCCTAAGTTTGGGGCCAATGAGTCATGGGCGGCAGAACTTCCCCTGGCTGCCCCAACTCACCAAGATCTCCACAAAGAATGGGAAAAATGAGATATCAGGCAATTGATGTCATGAAGGGCCGAGACTGGGCCAGACAGTTGTGGTACGTTTTGTGGTCTGGAAGTCATGACAAGGCAAAGTTGGGGTTTCCTGGGTTGGGGGCAGAAAGGTGACACCCAGACAGGTCAGGCGATGGTCAGGGAGAGGGAACCCAGCAATGGAAGAGCCGTGCTTGAGGACAGAGTAATAAGTGTTTCCTGACTCTTTGTTGTTTGCTAATTAATAGTTCTTATCTGCCCCCTTTGACTATCTAGTCTTTAAATGTTTAGAAATTCGGTTTTCCCTTGACATATTTTTTACCCACTGCCTTTTCTTGTTCCCCCACCTCCCAATTTTCCCTTCTTCCACCTATTTATTTTGGCCCTAGACATCCAACACTCCGGTCATCTGAAGAAGTGGGCTGTGCACACGAAAGCTCATGATACCATCTACATGTTTTGTTAGTCTACCAAGTGCTACCAGACTATTCGTTGTTTTTTCAAGATACTAGGTGTCAGACACTTCTCAGACTGTGAACTTCCACAATGCTGAACTCAGCCAAACTGTGACAGAGCTCCCTTCCTTAATGAGGACGTATCCTTCCCCCCCTCTTCTCACACATGCTGAATGCCAGTGGCCCCACAAGAATACACTCTACGGGTGTATTTGCCCACTTTGTCACAAAGCTCTTTGGTTTTGACCCCATAAATGATGGGGTTGAGCATGGGAGGAACAAGGAGATAGAGGTTGGCTGAGAAGATGTGAACATGGGGAGGGATGCCCTGGCCGAACCGATGGGTTAGGTAAGAGAAGAGGCTGGGAGTATAGGACGTCAGCATCACACAGAAGTGGGCTGTGCAGGTGCTCAGGGCTCTCTGGTGGCCTTTCTTGGAGGACGTTCTGAGGACGGCCTGGACGATCAGCCCATAGGACAGAAGGATGAGGGTCAAGTCGAGCCCAGTGACTACAAATGCGATCATCAGACCATACGTGCGGTTGACTGTGGTGTCCCCACACGACAGCTTCACCACAGCCATGTGCTCGCAGTACGTGTGGGGGATGACATGGCTGGCACAGAACGGCAGCCTGCTCAGGAGCAGGGGCATGGGCAGAATGAAGAGGACAGCTCTTATCACACCCACCAGCCCTAGCATAGCTACCCGGGTGTTGCTGAGGACGGTGGTGTATCTCAGAGGGTTGCAAATGGCCACATAGCGATCGAAGGCCATCGTCACCAGGATGGCTGACTGCATAGCTGCAAGTGTGTGAATGAAGAATGTCTGGGTGAGGCAGCCTTCCACAGTCACGCCCTTCACATTGAACCAAAATAGACACAGTGCTCTAGGCATGACGGAGGTGGACATGCCGATGTCGGTGAGAGCCAGCATGCAGATCAGCAAGTACATGGGCTTGTGCAGGGCCTGTTCCTTGCCTACCACAAACACAACTGTGACGTTCCCCAGCAGGCCGATTATGTAGCACAGAGCGAAAGGGATGGAAATCCAGATGTGGGCAGCTTCCAGGCCTGGGACGCCCATTAGGATGAAAGTCAAAGGGCCAGCAGGTGTGCGATTGAAATCTGCCATGCATTGGTCAATGCGTTGGTGGGTCTTAGAAAGGCTCCAGGTGCCTGGGAAGGGAGAGAGGCACAGAGAGAGGGTCACCGACGTTATTACAAACAGGACAGTAATTTATAGTTGTGACCAATTTAGAAAGAGGGTAGCAGGGAAGTGGCAATATTTACAGGTGGCATCTAATCATTTTGGTCACAGTTGCTTCAAGAGACAACGCCGGAGGGATCCAACCACACCAGGTGACTGGACATCCTGAGGGTGGATGAACATCAAAGTCAGTAACTGTAACATGTGCCCAGCAGAGGGGAAATGCTTGAGTTCCACAGAAACCTAACAAAGGTCTCATATAACGGTATGAACTGCAGACACTGAGACCCTAGAGGAGCGGGAGGTGGAACCTAAAGAAAACGCAATGCACTGACACCAGTTAGTCAATGTTTCATCTTCCTCTGGACTCCTCTGTGTAGTATGACACACCCTGCTCACCCAGGATCCTGCAGAGCCAGAGGGGTTCAATGAATGATCAAGGGCTTTGGGGAATTCTCTTATCAACAGGGGTAGAAGACTGGGGTTGTTACCTTACAAAGGAGATGAATGAGATGGGCCATGAGAAAAGTCTGGACACTAGTGACTGGTAGAGAGCAGATCACAAAAGTGTTCTCCCTGGCTCCTGAGACAAGGCCATGGGGCCATTCAACTAACCTGACACATGACAAATTCCAAAGAGGTGAAAAGACCCTTTCTTCCCCCAGTACCAATCGACCCTGAGGCTCTCATTGCCAAAGGTAAATAAGAATGAAGGGTTATGCCATTTGCATGGCCAGTGACACTCTCCAACCACACCCATTACAGTTCACAGCCTGCTTTGGAAAGGGAAAGAGTCACGTTTCCCCTGCCCAAACCGACGTTCTCATGCTGGCCTCTGACTTTGTGCTCATCAGAATGGGCACAAGGCTCTTGGTATTCAGGGCCACAGGCCCCACCACTGTATCTTCCCTTCTTTCTTTCCGTGAGACACTGTCTTTGAGTCATTAACGGCCAAGGTTGGACTGTTGGAATATGTAAGAATGAACAGGGGTCTGGGATGACCATACTTTAGTGGGAAGGGGTCCAGCCAGAGCAGGCATTCTCCTTGGAACGTGTTTTCCCCCTCATCCTGGCAGCCTAGAAAGCTAGATAAAGGGTCTGGCCAGAGCAGGTATTGTCCTTTCTGATGTAGAAACCCCCTCATCCTCGCAGCCTGGAAAGAGAGATGCATGGAACAGATTCTTCTTTGCTTTCTCTCTTGCTTATTCTCACTTGCTCTGAAAAAAGACTTTCCAGGTCCTATCCTCAGTAATCTCTGTAACCTGCTGGTTTGGGAAGTACGTCGTGTACAAAAGTGCTGATGTAACTGAAAATCCTGTAAACAGGAGCAGGTATAATAATATTCACCACCTGCCTATTAATATTCATGCCTAGGAGCTAACATCACTAAATGAGGATTCGGGGGAAGCAGTGACAGACAGGTGAATTCACGTACTAAAATGGATAAAGGCATGTAACTGGTGCCAAATCATTGCTCACTTGGAATGGTGTGTTCAGGCTCCGAGGGGAACGATTATCTGCAATAAAAAGGTCGGATTACTCCATCTCCTCCTGGACTGCCTGTGTCTTCTCTAACATGCACATTCATTCCTCAGAGGGAGCCCGGGCAGCCCTGCCTGGCTACATTTATCCTCTGGCCACAGCATGAACCAGCAAGACAGAGGCTGACACCAAAAGAACCCCCAACTGCCTAGCCTGTGACCCCGAGGCTGTAGTGTCCTGCCCTGGTCTAAACTGTGACCGGTGTGAATTTCTTACCCAGTTTGCACCTCCCTCAGTGTGGGGAGGACAATGCACACTTGTGAGAGCAGAGCTGAGATTCCCCCCTGCTCCCAGAGACTGCACTGAAAGGCATTCTGGGTGTAGAATAAAACATAAACATGGTTATTCATGGCGTGAGGTTTATCTCTTTGCTATCTCTTGTAATCAGCGTTCTCTGCCAGGAGAGATTCAAATGCTACCCAGCTGCTTAGCAGAGAGCCCACAATGCCCAAGCGCAGCAGCATGTTTTTCTACTTGTGGTGTACAGTTCCCCCATTTCAGGCTTTTTTCCTCACATGTTTCCTGGAGTCTTCTTCTGTGGAGAGGGAAGAGACACTGATGAGGTCACTTGGTGCTGTGACAGACCCTCCCCCCATGCTTTGGGAAACGTACTTATGGACACAAATCTACATCACTCAAAGGTGCTTGGGACAAATGGCCTCATGTAACCCATCAACCTTCGTGTCCTAATCCGCTGGGGCTGTGTATCTGAGTTGGGGGTGGGGGGGTGTCTTTTTTGTGTGTAAGGTTGGGTATATGGCATGGAGAACGCTTTGTGGTTTTAAATGTGCAAAGGAACACCATCAGGGGGTTACTTTCATTGTTTAGATGTCCAGCTGTAAACAATCTCCTTTGTCCTGGGACCGGCCAGGAAACTTCCCAGGTAAAGGTGCAATCTGTGAAACAGTGGGAAGTTTAGCAGGATGTGTCTTTAGCTGGCCCGGCACACCCAGCAGGGGATTACTAAAGACCCCTGGGAAAAGGAGACTTCCCTGGTTTGGAGGGTTAGCTGGCATAAGAACAGTTTTAGGGTGAATTTGAACGGAGGTTTTAGTATAGAATTAGTGAAGGATTTTCTGTTATTTTAAATTTGTAACCTACTTTGCTCAGCCTGTTTTCACTTATAACCACTTCAATCCTACTGCTGGTATTTCATAAAGTCACTTTTATTTCCTATCAAGCCCAGTGCAAAGAATTGTTACGTGGGGGAGCAACCAGTGGGCACATTCCCCCGTTCACTGCTAAAGAGAGCTGACCCAAACAATTCACTGGGGGTTTGATCCCCTTTTGGGAGTGACATTCTGGGAAGCTGGGCCCAAAACTGCATTTTCCTTCGACCTGAAGAGGTTCCGTGTCTATACTGCTTCTCGGGGGGCAGGATCTTAGCTTGGGGCCTTGGCTGGGGGGAGAGGGGGACCAGGGAGCTGGCGCAGCAGGACCAGGCATTGGGGTGTCTCCTGAGACCTGTTTCTTGCGCTAATACCTTGTTAGCCTGATGGCCCTTCCCAGCCAACTACCTAGATTGAAGGGCCCTTGCCCAGCTGGGACTCCATTTGAAATACAGAGACCCAGTCAATGCTCACAGCGTCAGCTACAAATGCCCCATGTGCACAAACAGGACCATCATAATCAGAACTGTCCAGCGGCATCTCGCATGCCTTGCACGGAATGTATCACAAATGTATTATCACCGTGCCACAGTAAGATCACTATGGCCACAGGGGCACACAGTGATCAATGTTTCTGTGCACCGGTGAAATGCCTCAAGTTACACAACAGCTGGAAACCACCCTAAGGGAAGGTGGTGACACCCCGGCTGCAGTTCTGCAGCTGGCTAGGGCAGAGGGACCCTGGGGCCAGCCCCAGAGCACCCAGGGCCAGGAATATTGGCTTGGGACCCACAATCACAACAAAAAATGTCATTTTACCAACACTGTCCACCTGTCCTAGTACACAGAACTCTGAGGTCCTACTGCCCCCAGCAGTGCCTGTACTCCCTGTCTGTCACTGCAACCCCCAGCTCTGCCAGTCCTTGTACACCCTGCCCTGTTCCATGAGCCTCAGCGCTGCTGGCCTGCCCCTGGGACCGCCAGCCCTGCCGCACATTTACACCCCCTCAACCAGGAACAGGCCCGGTGCCAGTCCCCACAGCGATAGCTCACAGGAACGTCTCCCCTGAATTGGGAAAGGGAGAGACCAGACGGAATGGCCGTTTGGGGGCAAAGGGAACCCCAGCAGCAGGAGCTCAGCCTGGGAGGGGAAGGCGAGAGGGACAGACTCAGAACGACACAAAGCTCTGAGGCAGAGCAGCCCCAGACAGACCTTCCTGAGCCTGCGCTTCTGGGCCAGCAATTGCTGACATGAGCATCAGGCTGCCGGGGGGTTACTTGTGGGGGGAGGAATGGTCTGCACGAGAGATGATATCAGCGACTATTTGCTACATGTGCAGCCCCCCTACTTTACAGGCTGGGACACCCCCTGGCCCAGGCGGCCTAGTTACACCTCTCCTCTGTGCCCTAGGCAGGACGCCCATTCCCTCTTTCCCCCAGTTCCAGGACTCCTCCCCACGGCGCACACAGAGTGCGTCTAGACAGCGGCACTAGTTCAGGATACTTCCAGTACCACCCCCCACACCACCATCCGACGTCCCTGTAAACCGCTTTCCACGAGGACATTTCAGAACAGCGCTTTCTTTCGAAATACACTGGAAATAAGTGACAATTTGCACAGCTCCAATTGCCTAGTTTATTTCAAGCTACGAGTGCAGTGCAGATGCACCCACACTGTGTGTTCTTGGACCGACTGATTTCCTCCAGGCCAAAATCCTGCTTTTCTTTCTATTATTTTTGGGGTGTTTCTCATCCTCTCCAGACCTAAAGATGCAGGGCACAAGGAAACAGACCCCTCTGTCCCCCTTACAAATATTACTGTCCTGATTGTGCTGCACTTCTAAAGCTAGGTGTTTGCAATTTCAGCAACTTCTTCTGTCCGTTCATCTTTGGTCCGAAGGAGCCGATTGGGCTTGGAGACCAGGGCATGACTCAAGCGATCGTCACTGGGGGCTCATGGCGAGATGATCTCTGTCCATTTATTTAAGCCCCCACGGGTGTATTTCGGGTGCACTCCGGGCTGTGTTGGGAGTTTTGACGCTGATCTCAAAGGGACCAGATTCACCCTCAGCACCAACCTTCTGCTCTGGGCTGTGAAAGCCTGCCTTCGGGTCCTAGCACAGAGAGTGCTGTTCTGTTAGGGGGCTTGAGGGACTGAAGGAAGCCCCCAGTTCAAGTGGTGTTCGGAGGCTGGGTGTGAAAGGTGGGGAGTTCCCACACAGGCCCCGACTCTGATCTAAGGTAGACCAGTGTGACTCTGGAGTGACCCGCTGTGGGCAGAATCTGGCTCGTGTCGGCCCATTCTTGCAGCGAAAACCCTCCGGCAACACAGAGGCTTTGGCTGCACTTTCCCCGGCACGGGGAAGCTGCTGAAGCTGGAGCACTTGGGCAAAGCAGAGGGAAACCCAAAGCCCCCAAATTAAGCTATTGAGACAGACAGGACAGAACAGGAGACAAGGAACTGCTCTGAAAAGCAAATATGCATCCGCACCATTTGATGCGTTGGTGGTTCCACTTGTACCAGCCAGATCCCTGGGTGTTTCTGACAATCCTGAGCCATTCAAGTCACCATGCTGGTGAAGTCCCACCCTGAGGTCTCTTTCCTTGAGTCGTGGACTCCCCCGATCCCTCGGTCCTCACGTTAATGCGCAAAGACCCAACTCACCCCAATCCTGTCCTGCGGGAGAGGAACGCTCCTCACTGCACGAGGAGGCAGAGCCCTGAGACTTGGGGTGTGACTCTCTTCCGTCTGGCACGCGCCATTCTGGGCAGCGACCTTTATGAGTGCCCTGCTGAGTCTCAGCGGGCTCTTGGCTTGGCAGGCTCCCAGACAATCCCCGGGCTCAGCAAGCGAGAGGCGAGCAGAGAATCGCCCCTGGAGAACAGCAGCGTGCGAGCCTCTCCCGGGGGCACAGAACTGGCAGGTCGGTAATGGGACCCACATGCTCAGGGCAGACTGGGTTTTGTGGACTATTCAGCCAACAAACTGGCAGTGGGTTCGCTGCGGTTAATGAATTGCCACCTGCACAATGCTTGGGAATCCTGCTCCGGGACATCGGACCAAACTGCCATTCTCCATCGATCGGGCAGGGAACTTGGTCCTGCCTGGCGCCCAAGAGTTATTGTACCCAGTCTATCAGCTCCTGAAAAGTCACCGCCACCCGGTGGAGGCCCAGGGATGGGATCCTGCCTGACTGCAAGCCCATTGTGTGGGGAAAGGCGTCCTTCTCCCAGCCTGCTAGCACCGTGTGGGCTCCCCGATGCCCCGAGAGCAGGTCAGCAGCAATCTAGACCTTGCAGCCCCCAAGGGTGCAAATGGTTCAGCTGCTCCGCCCCAGGCACAGGGTCGACATTCTGACCATGTTGGTCTTGCATAGATCAGTGCAGAAATCCGCTGTGCTGGCCCAGGTCAGAGCATGTCCAAGGGGACTTCTCCATTCATGGTGTGATTCCTCCCCCACACCCAGGGCAAAGGTCACCTCCCCATCTCCCACTGTACCTCGCATTTTGGGGGGAAACAGCCAAGCGGGGTTACCCGGGGGCCGTTTCAGCACGGTGGTGTTTTCAGGAGCCGGGCCAGGCTGGGACAGAAATACAACAGAAAAGGAATCGAATGACGGCTCCATCTGCGTCGCTGTCCCGGCTACAATCCCTCCCCAGGGCTTGCTTCACAGGGGCTGGGGCCCTCATTTGGGGATGGCTCATTTGCACCTCTGGGCGCAGTCTGGGAACTGCAGAGCCCCGCAGACCACCAGGCTGGGCTGCCCCCTTTTCACGCTGCTGTGCCGTTTATTCCGCCTCTGCAGGCCCTGTTGTCACCCAACACGCAGCAGATGGTCCACACGCCCAGGGTGAACTACCCGGGAGTTTCCCTACGCCCCCCCAAGTATGAACTGAGCCAGTTTCCCAGCTCCCTCACCTCCCGCCCCTTCTGGTGTCACTGCCTTGCCCTGCACAGGGCTGTGTGCCCGGGCACTCACTAACACAGCTCACGCACCCCCCTTTCACCATGTGCCAAGGGCTCTGCTGGCCACGCTGAGATTGCCCCGGACTCTTCACTCGGAGGCAGACCAGGGCAGCCAAAATCCCTCTGAACCACACACAGGTGGGTGGGCAGTGACTATGGGAGAGAGCAAATACATCCAGGCAGGTTATCTAGCCAAGGAACTCAACCCCACGTCAGTGTCACACTCAGAATGGGCTGAATATGAACGAGAAATTTCTCCCCTTTCTTCACCTGAAGGATGCTCCAGTGTCAGGGCATCCGCCCGCTCTCCCCAGTCCTGCACCAGGAGGGGTCCATTTCTGGTGACTTCTTCCAGGACCAGCCTCTGGAGCACCAAGGAGGACTCTGCAAACCACTTCTCCCTTCTACCGCGAATGCGACCTGGGGGCGGCTGCTCCTCCCCCACTTTACACCCTGGGCCCTCCTGACATTTTGATCATGCTCCTGACCTGTGACCCTCTCCCCTCAAACTGTCCCACCCGCGTAGCTGGAGCCAGATGCAGGACTTGCAACCAGTTCACTTTGAAACCACACTGAGGGCACACTTGTACACACTCCTGTTGTGCACTCTGAGTTTCCTCACCGTTGTGTCCTGTCTCGACACTACGGGGAGGGACCTATTGCCACCTACTGTGGACGAGGAATCCTGGGGGCCAGTTTCTTCTCTACCTTAGTCCACCCCACCTTCCCCCACCCATGTACCCCTTCTCTGCTAGGTTAGAGTTTGGGCAGTTATTTACTTATTCCCACAGTATTAGAACTAGGGGTCGCTAAATGAAATTAATGGGCAGCAAGTTTAAAACAAACAAAAGAAAGTTTTTCTTCACTCAGCACACAGTCAACCTGTGGAACTCCTTGCCAGAGGATGCAGTGAAAGCTAGAACTTTAACAGGGTTCAAAAAAGAGGTAGATAGATTCATGGAGGTTAGGTCCATCAATGGCTATTGGCCAGGATGGGTAGGAATGGTGTCCCTAGCCTCTGTTTCTCGGGAGATGGCTGATAGAGGAGGGATCATGTGAGGATTACATGTTGTGTTCCCTCCCTATGGGGCATCTGGTATTGGCCACTGTTGACAGACAGGACACTGGGCTAGATGGATCTTTGGTCTGACCCAGTCTGGCCGTTCTTATGACAGCTCTGAACATTTCACAATGTTATTGCTCCCTCATGTGTAAATGGAATGCTTTGGGCAGTGAGTTCTAAAATACCCAGCCTGCCCTGGCTGGCGATATAGATACATAAAAAGGGTATTATATATATATATATATATATATATGGCCAATCCTTGAACCACGGGTTCTATTACAGTGAGGAGAGATGTTTCCAGGTACAGCAGGAGTTGCTAGAAGCCAGTCTCCCTTTCCTCCTTGCCTCTTCTCCTCCTCAGCTTGTCAGTGGGCAAATAAAAATGCAGGGGGCCATTGCATAGGAGTTCTCTCCATGTTTATATCTATTTACACGCACAACGTTATGCATATACAGATACATAAATATATATATATATAATAGCTCAGGGGGTTTTCTACTGGAGTACATCTACCCAGCAGTGTTATTAGTGCGCATCTACACTGCCAGCTGTTATTTCAACATAATGTCAAACTGGAGGACTTCTCACGCTGACTCCCGTAACCCTCATTTCACGAGGGGTAAGGGAAGTGGAATGGAGGGAGTTCTGCCTTAGGCTTCCTGCAGTGCATACAGTGCCAAAAGCTGAGTTTGGCTATTTCCACTTCATCTGCACAATTGACGTAGCTCAAGTTCCGTCACTTCATTCGACTTTTGCCCTGCTGTGTAGACATACTCCTGGTGGTGCATTTCCACACCTTACACACAGCAGAGCACATAGCAAAATTGATTCTGCACGCACATGGAAAAAAGAAGAGGAAGCATTGATTTTTGTAGCCTTTATTTTATTTATTCTGCATGGTGCTGGTGCATCACCGTGGCTTGGGCCGTGGCGGCTACAGTTTCCAGCTGAACACAGTGAGAGTCACCTCTGCTGCTTGCCCAAAGATAGAGTCTGCAGGAACACAAGCCGACCGAAGGCAGCAACCACAGGTACAGCCATAGGGACAAAATCTAGTCTGGTTTATGTTTTATTAGAGTTACAGTGAATCCTACGATTACCCGAGCATGTAGAAATCCCACACTCACTTATGCCCAGGTACAAATACAGTCACACTCCCGCCATAAAAACAGTGTTAGGGTCTGATGGGGCTCTCATGGTGGGAGCATCCAGTGAGCGATGGTCTGCTGGAGTCTCCTAGAGGGAGCTCAATTTTCCCATTCTGGGCTCCCGTTTTTATAACATAATTCTGTCTACAGCTACATTCTGTGCATGTCCATAACAGTGCCAGCCCTCTTCGCTCATTGAGCCGTGTCCTCTGAAAACCTTAGTACTTCAATTTTTAGAGGGTCGGTGTAGTCCCTTTATTTGCATCAGCACTGATTCAGAACCTGTACCCTGGGATTAAAACACGGGTCTGAGACAGATGCACTTTTACTGCATTTTATGATTCACTTTGCACAATTTTATCATTTAGCTACTTTCTCAGAGTCTGAGAGCACAGGATATTTTCCAGTCATTTATGTTACTATTTCTGGTTTTCAAGGCCTAAAATAGTCTTGTAGACTTCAGCCTACAGTTTCCTGCCTTCCAGTTTCTCCTACTCATGTCTAGCACTGGGTTCCCCTCACTACTGATAGGTCCTACACATCTATAGCCTC
This sequence comes from Pelochelys cantorii, assembly GCA_032595735.1. Classification (NCBI taxonomy): domain Eukaryota; kingdom Metazoa; phylum Chordata; order Testudines; family Trionychidae; genus Pelochelys; species Pelochelys cantorii. The sequence goes on along the minus strand of CM064326.1, from coordinate 1,473,513 downwards.
ACAATTTAACTCTAATTAACATACACCTTTTGCCTAAGCATAACATCACCCGATAAATGATTAATGAACTAATGTCCTTGGCTATAATTTAGATCCCATCATTTCATAGGTGTGGTTGGGATTATGTTTTCCGATGTGCCTCACTTTCGTCCCATCCGCCAGGAGCACACTTTGGCTATGTCTGCACTACCAGGATATTTCATCAAAATAACACCCAAAATAACTATTTTGAAATAAGCTGATTCTTCTTCCTAAGCAGGAGTTGTTCTTTCAACAGAACCGGCTTCGTATGTAGATACTCACCTTGTTATTTTGAAATAACTCCCGCATGTGGACATGCCCTTTGGGAATGGTCAGAGCCCTCTAGGGTGTCCAGGGGCCTCTTTCTTCAAGTCCTGGCTTCTTCCCCAGCTGGAGTCTGTCTCTGCTGCAGCCACAGCCCTGCCCCTAGAGTCCCCTCAGCTGCCCTTGGGCCTCTCTCCTGCCCAAGCATCTTCTGGCTCCTCTGGTCACTGTGGTTTTGAAGGGCTGGACCACCCCCTCATGTCCCTGTTCCCTCTTCTATGGAAGTTCCATCCCTCCCACATCCACCCCTCTGCAGAGTAACTGAAGAAAACAGGTTTTATCTCAACTGTAGTTACTCCTTGCAAGCAGAACCTGTGTCTCAAAGGGGATCTGGCTCTATCTGGCTCTGCAAGGCAGCAACAAGGTATTGAGTCATTTACCCCAAACTGCCCCTGCCTTCTTCAGAGAGGTGAGGTAGGGCAGGGTTGGAGGTGGAGAAGATCCATTGAGTGATGAGGATGGAACAGTATAAAAGACAGGGACAAGCACAGGGAGATGGCAGAAGTGGAGATGGGGGCTATGTCCCAATGTCCTGTAAACCTCATTGCACAAGGCATAAGGGATTGGTCAGAAAAGGCTTCCCTTGTCGACCGATCCCCGTCTAGACTGCCGCTTTTTGCCAGCAAAGTGCCGCATCGGCAAAAAGAGGCTGCCATTTTTATTCAAATGAAGCATGGGATATTTAAATCCCCGCTTCATTTGCAATAGCGATGTGCCTAATCTACATCCCTCTGTCAGCAGAGGGGTGTAGTTTAGACAAACCCTAGGATTACAAAGAAGGGATCTTTAAAAAGAATGTATCAGATAGCTAAAGAGCCATGATTCCCCAGTCTAGTAGATGAGCAACTTTGGCTAAAAACACAGTTAAGTGAAAAAGGGAGGACAGAAGTTGTAGGAGGTGGAACAAGGTAAAATAAATGGGAAAGGGGGAAATAGAGAGCAAATAATAGAAATTGGAAGTTATGAAAATTGATAAGGGAAGTAAAAGACATGGTGAAATCCCTGCTTGGCATGACTTAGGGTCAGCAGAAGGAGGTTATGAAGTATACTAAGAACAAAGGAAATCCTAGAGAACAGTTAGGACATGTTCCTAGAGGGAGAAAGGAAACTTTTGAATGTTAGAGGAAAGGTAGATGTGTTCAAGAAACAGATGCTGTGATGGATGGGAGGAGTGCTGTCCTTTTCTAAACATCCCAAAATACAGCAACTAAAGGGTTAAACCCAGGTAGCTAGAAAGTGTTGGCAGAGAGCCAGGAGAACCAATGGGAAGAAAGTGTTGAGATTTGAAATGGAAGGGAACCTGCCTGCTGTTTTTCTTTGTGTGAGTTTAAATAAGGAGCGGGGGGAGGGGGGGGAGATGAATTGAATCGAGCAGGACTACAATCCTAACAAAGAAATACCCAGGCATAGAAATGAACTGGACCTTGAAGCACAGCTATGTGAGTAGATAGGGAATGTTTCTTTAGATGCGATCAGGTTATTTTCTTTCATAGAACACTGGAACTGGAAGGGACCTCAAGAAGTTATCTACACTCACACCAGGACTGATCACTGTCTAGATAATCCCGGACAGGTGTCTGTCCAACCTGCTCTGAAATATCTCCAGTGATGGAGATTCCACAATCTCCCTAGGCAATTTATTCCAGTGTTTAACCACCCTGACAGGCAGGAAGTTTTTCCTTTGTTTTGTTGTTGGATGAAACTCCTCTGTGCTAAGTCCAAGTGCCCTCCCACATACACTGTAACTTTAAAGTTGAATCCCAGGGGCACAATTCTCTGTGTTTAAATGTGTTCTTTTCTCAGTTGCTTTATAACACCTCACTACCAAGTATGCGGTACCCAGTATATCTGTTGTATGTTAATAAAAATCACCTTTTTTAAGGCTATGATCTGATCCTTGTGCCCTAGAAGGTAACAGAAGGTCTATGTGGGCCTGCCTATGACTGAGAGGCCAGCTATCAGAGACTGCAGTTTGTTTTCTTTTTTTCAAACTCTCCAGTGGTAAAAGACCTTATGGGACCCCTCTGGAAGAAGTTCCAAAGTGCATCTTCCTGGGTTCAAGGAAAATCAAGGTTGTTGGGTTTGTGTGTTTCTTTGCTTTACTTGGGTGGTGGCAGCCTATCTCCCAAGGTGAGAGAATCTGTGACTTTGGGGAGTTTTTTCGAACAGAAGCCTCTAGAGGAAAGGTATTTTAAGGTCCCTTGCAGACTCTCACCATCTGCACTCAGAGTGCCAGAGTGCCCCGACAAATGTGTTCTTTATCCATAATTGAGGAAAAGGAGGCATTCAGGTCACATGCAGAGAGGAAATGCTTTCCAGCCCATTAGCAGTCAAGGAGAATAGACCCTGAGTTCTGAACTCCAGAGTTACACGGTTGCTGAAGAATAACACATCTCCCTTCGGCACCAGAGTACACTACCAGGAAGAATCAAATCCACATATAAAAAAGATAACTACTGAATAGTCGTGTGTTCAAAATAAAGTCTTTTTAAAAGGGAAAGTTTTGGGGAACAGATTTGACCATCTTAGGAAACAATGGAAAACCTTGTTTGGGATTAGCTGAAAAAAATAACCCCCAGAGCAAGGTCAAATCAACCTGATTTCACCCTTTAATGAGAGGACATGTTTGACCAATAAAGGAAAGTGCCCACATGCAACAGACGGATCTCTCTGAGGCATTTGATTTTCTAGGGGAAAATGTTCAGATAAAGGAAAATATCCCATATTAGTAGCACACACATTGTGGGACTAAAAACTGGCTCACTGACAGCTCTTACACATCTATTTGTCCATAGGCCACTGGCAGTGAGTGGGTTATTCACAGTGGGGTCTGCAGGTACCAGCTCTAGGCTCGGTGTCATTGAACATTTTCATCAATGACCTGGAAGCAAATAGAAAATCCCGGCAGATATCATTTGCAGATGGACCAAAGACTGGGGAAGTGGTTTCAAGGAGGAGGCAAGGGCAGGCACAGCGATTGATCTGAAGCATTTGGTGACCTGGCCACGTACAAAGAAAATAGATCAACACAGTCAAATGCAAAGTTGTCATCCAGGGGCTGGGAATGGGGCCCAGCCCACAGACTAGGGCACTGTATTGTGGAATGCAGGGCCCCTGAAAAGAATTTAGTGATCACCATGCAAAACCATCAGATCACGGGCTCCTTGGAAGCGTAAAGAGGGGCGTGGTGAGCTGTAGTAAGAGGAAGGGTTTTACCTCTGCACATGGCTTTGGTTAAACTGATTGTGTCTAGTCTTCGGGTTCACATTTCAAAGGGATGTTGGAAAACTGAATAGGGTGCAGAATCCCCTCTTTCCTCCCCAATTATTGGAGTCTGGAGAAAATGCCGGACAGCAAGAGATGTAAAGAGCCTTGTATTTTTATCATAAACAGTAATACCAATCTCTTTAATCTAGTGGGGAAAGGCAGGGCACGCCCTAGTTAACGGAAGCTGAAACCAGACAAATTACAACTGGAAATGAGACCCAAATGTTGAGCACTGATGGTGATTATCCCTTGGGACAACCTGTGAAGGGAACTTGTGGAGTCTCCATCTCCAGATGTCTTCAAACCCAGACTGGATCCTTTTCCGGCAGATCAGTGCAAGGGCTTGGCTACACTTCAAAGGCTACAGAGCCTCTGCTTTTGCAATTCAGCATAGACGCTTCTTATGGTGATGGCAGGGGCTCCCTTCTCAGAGCATGTAATCCATGTCCCAGACAGATAGTAGCTAGGCCAATGGAGAAATGTGCATGTTGACCACACTCTACATCTCCCAGGGCTCTGGATTTATTTGGTGTTTCAAAAAAGTCAAACCACAGAATTATAGAACTGGGAGGCTCCTTGATAGATCATCTAGTCCAGTCCTCTACACTCATGGCATGTAATACTTCATAACCTCATTCTTGTAGACCATCCCTGACAGGTGTCTGTCCAACCTGCTCTTAAGTATCTCCAGTGATGGAGATTCCACAACCTCCCGAAGGCAATTTATTCCAGTGTTTCACCATCCTGAAAGGTAGGACGTTTTTCCTAATGTCCAACCTAAACCTCCCTTGTTCTCCAGTACTTCTTGTCCTACTGTCAGAAGTTAGTACAAGAACGTTAAATTGTATGGCTACGTCTACACTGGCATGTTCTCACGCAAAAACTCTTTTGCGGTAGAGTTCTTCTGCAAAAACTCTTCCAGAAGAGAGCGTCTACACTGGCATGTGCTTTTGCGCAAGAGATGTGCTTTTGCGCAAGAGCATCCATGCCAGTGTAGACGCTCTCTTGCGCAAGAAAGCTCTGATGGCCATTTTAACCAAAGGGCTTTCTTAGAACATAAGAAGATAAGAATGGCCGTACTGGGTCAGACCAAAGATCCATCTAGCCCAGTATCCTGTCTGCCGACAGTGGCCAGCACCAAGTGCCCCAGAGAGGGTGGACCGAAGACAATGATCAAGCGATTTGTCTCCTGCCATCCCTCTCCAGCCTCTGACAAACAGAGGCCAAGGACACCATTTTATCCCCTGGCTAATAGCCTTTTATGGACCTAACCTCCATGAAATTATCTAGCTTCTCTTTAAACTCTATTATAGTCCTAGCCTTCACAGCCTCCTCTGGCAAGGAGTTCCACAGGCTGACTACACGCTGTGTGAAGAACTTTCTTTTATTAGTTTTAAAACCTGCTATCCATTCATTTCATTTGGTGTCCTCTAGTTCTTCTATTTAGGGAACTAATAAATAACTTTTCTTTATCGGCCCTCTCCACACCACTCATGATTTTATAGACCTCTATCATATCCCCCCTCAGTCTCCTCTTTTCTAAACTGAAAAGTCCGAGTTGCTTTAACCTCTCCTCATATGGGAGCCGTTCCAAACCCCTAATCATTTTAGTTGCCCTTTTCTGAACCCTTTCCAAGGCCAAAATATCTTTTTTGAGGTGAGGAGACCACATCTGTACACAGTGTTCAAGATGTGGGCGTACCATAGTTTTATACAGGGGCAGTAAGATATTCTGGGTCTTATTTTCTATCCCTTTCTTAATAATTCCTAGCATCCTATTTGCCTTTTTGACCGCCGCTGCACACTGCGTGGAAGTTTTCAGAGAACTGTCCACGATAACTCCAAGATCTCTTTCCTGATTTGTCGTAGCCAAATTAGCCCCCATCATACTGTACGTATAGTTGGGGTTATTTTTCCCGATGTGCATTACTTTACACTTATCCACATTAAATTTCATTTGCCATTTTGTTGCCCAATCACTCAGTTTGGTGAGATCTTCTTGGAGTCCCTCACAGTCTGCTTCTGTCTTGACTATCCTAAACAGTTTGGTATCATCTGCAAACTTTACCACCTCACTGCTTACCCCTTTCTCCAGATCATTTATGAATAAGTTGAACAGGATTGGTCCTAGGATTGACCCTTGGGGGACACCGCTAGTTACCCCTCTCCATTCTGAAAATTTACCATTTATTCCTACCCTTTGTTTCCTGTCTTTTAACCAGTTCTCAATCCAAGAAAGGACCTTCCCTCTTATCCCATGGCCATGTAATTTACACAAGAGCCTTTGGTGAGGGACCTTGTCAAAGGCTTTCTGAAAATCTAAGTATACTATATCTACCGGATCCCCCTTGTTCGCATGTTTGTTAACCCCTTCAAAGAACTCTAATAGATTAGTAAGACAGGATTTCCCTTTACAGAAACCATGTTGACTTTTGTCCAACAAATTATGTTCGTCTACATGCTTCACAATTTTATTCTTTACTATTGTTTCGACTAATTTGCCCGGTACTGAAGTTAGACTTACCGGTCTGTAATTGCCCGGATCGCCTCTAGAGCCCTTTTTAAATATTGGTGTTACATTGGCTACCTTCCAGTCATTAGGTACGGAAGCCGATTTAAGGGATAGGTTACAAACCACAGATAATAGTTCAGCAATTTCCCATTTGAGTTCTTTTAGAACCCTTGGATGAATGCCATCCGGTCCCGGAGATTTGTTAAAATTAAGTTTTGCTATTTGTTCCAAAACCTCCTCTAATGACACTTCAATCCGGGACAGTTCCTCAGATTCATCACCCACAAAGGACGGTGCAGATTTGGGAATCTCCCCAACGTCCTCAGCCGTGAAGACTGAAGCAAAGAAATCATTTAGTTTCTCTGCAATGGCTTTATCGTCCTTGATTGCGCCTTTTATAGTTCGATCGTCTAGGGGACCCACAGGTTTTTTAGCAGGCTTCCTGCTTCTAATGTACTTAAAAAACATTTTGTTATTTCTTTTTGAGTTTTTGGCTAGCTGTTCCTCAAAATCTTTTTTTGCTTTTCTTATTATAGTTTTACACTTGATTTGACAGTGTTTATGTTCCTTTCTATTTATCGCACTAGGATTGGACTTCCACTTCTTAAAAGATGCCTTTTTGTCCCTCACTGCTTCTTTTACATGGTGGTTAAGCCATGGTGACTCTTTTTTAGGTCTCCTGCTATGTTTTTTAATTTGGGGTATACATTTAAGTTGGGCCTCTATTATGGTGTCTTTAAAAAGTTTCCATGCAGCTTGCAGGGATTTGGCTTTAGTCACTGTGCCTTTTAATTTCTGTTTAACTAACCTCCTCATTTTTGTGTAATTCCCCTTTTTGAAATTAAATGCCAGAGTGCTGGACTGCTGAGGTGTTCTTCCCACCACAGGAATGTTAAATGTTATTATATTATGGTCGCTATTCCCAAGAGGTCCTGTAACAGTTATTTCCTGGACCTGATCCTGTGCTCCACTCGGGACTAAGTTGAGAATTGCCTCTCCCCTTGTGGGTTCCTGCACCAGCTGCTCCAAGAAGCAGTCATTTAGGCCATTGAGAAATTTTATCTCTGCTTCTCTTCCTGAGGTGACATGTACCCAGTCAATATGGGGATAATTAAAATCCCCCATTATTATAGAGTTCTTTATTTTGGTAGCCTCTCTAATCTCCCTCAGCATTTCAATGTCAGTATCGCTTTCCTGGTCAGGTGGTCGTTAATATATCCCTACTGCTAATTTCTTATTATTGGAGCATGAAATTGCTATCCATAGCGATTCTATTGAACATGTTGATTCACTTAATATTTTTATTTCATTTGATTCTACATTATCTTTCACATACAGTGCCACTCCACCACCCACCTGGCCTGCTCTATCCTTCCGATATATTTTATATCCCGGTATGATTGTGTCCCACAGATTTTCCTCATTCCACCACAAGAAATTCATGTTGCCTGTCTACACTGGCCTCTTGCGCAAGAACAGTTGCACAAAAGGGCTTATTCCTGAGCGGGAGCATCAGAGTTCTTGTGCAAGAAGCCCTGATTTCATACATTAGAACATCAGTTTACTTGTGCAAGAACACGCGGCCAGTGTAGACAGGCAGCAAGTTTTTGCTCAAGAGCGGCCGCTTTTGCGCAAGATCGCGCCAGTGTAGACACAGCCCGGGAGTTTGCAGGTCAGGGTAAAATATGACACTGCTCTACTTGGCACAGGCTAGGCCTCAGTGAGGGTACTGAGTCGAATTTGGTTCACTGGTCTATAGGAAGGATGCAGAGAAACTGGAAAGGATCCACAGGCAGGTGGGTTCCAAGCCTTCTGAGCAAGCTGAGGGAAGAGGATTTGTTTACTTTGGAAGGGAGGAGATTGAGAGGGACATGATAGCAGACTGCAAATACATGAAAAGCTGCCATGGAAGTAGGAGAAAAGAAAGATGGGGAAGTTCTCTCCTGCCCCAGAGCACAGAAAAAAGGGCTAGGGGTTCAAACAGCAGCAGAGCAGATTGAGATGACATCTCAGGCAAAATTATAAGAACAAGAGGAGATTCATCAGCAGGTTGTGGAAGCTCCTTTCCTGGAGTTTCTGAAATCAGTCTGCAGTGGTTTAGACACAAAATGTCCTGTGTTTTATTTAGGATTTAGTGGATTTAGAAGAATGTAGATTTATTTAGCACAGCAGTGTGATTTTGGACATTATTCTGAAATAATACAGTCCGCGTCTACACTACAAGCAGTTATTTCCACATAACGTCAAACTGGAGGACTTCTTACTCTGACCCCTGTAACCCTCATTTCACGAGGCATAAGGGAAGTCGGAGGAAGAGTGCTCTAACTCGGACTTCTGGCTGTGTAGACAGCGCCAAAAGCCGAATGAAGCTACTTTGACTTGAGCTACATAATTGACCTAGCTCAAGTCACGTGGCTTATTTAGGCTTTAGCCTTGCTGTGTAGACAGGCCCTTAGAAGAAATCTCAGGACAAATCTCCTCAGTGTAACAACAGGAGAGCCAAGGAACAGATGCCTGGGAGGGTTAGGGAATCTCCTTAAATTTGAGGCGTTCCAAAGGAGACAGGGCGGCCATCTCTCCAGGATGGATTAGCCAGAATTCCCACACTGTGGCCGGGGTCAGACTAGCTAACTCTTGTTTCCTTTGAATTCGTTAGCTGTATGATTGTTCAGTGTACAGTGCTAGTGTGGACCAGGTGTGAGTCAAGCACAAGATACGGAGCTCAGTACAGGGACAACTAGGAGGAATTCAAGGGCCCGGGTCCAGGAAGCCAAAGAGGATGATTTAATGCTCACTCCTGTTCTTACACCCTACGAATCTCTCAGCGCAGACAGTAGAGCCAGGATCTACATTCCTGAAAAGGGGGATGCTCAGTTCCACTGAAATCTCAACGTGACCCCAATCACAGAAAGTGATTTCCGTGCTATGCATTTGGCCTGTGGAACTCCTTGCTCCAGGGGATCAAAGAGCATAGCTGGAAGGGATTCTCAAATGGATGGGCCAGTGCAGCTGGTGCAGGTGGCACCACCATTAGCGAAGGCTGTGTGACCCCTTCTGTTAGGCAACACTACCTTAAGTGGCCAACAAGTCTGCCAAACTTTTTGCACTTGTGCTGAAATTTCCCACGCTGGGGCTGTGCTTTCGCTGGAATTGTTTGAGTTATTTTTTGCGAGTTTCAGGCATGACAGTGTGGCCAACTTCTTAGCTCAACCTAGGAAAACATTCCTGCTGATTCTGAGATATTCTTATAATAGTCTGAGTGAGCAGTCCTCACACCTGCCTGCCTTAGCTCCAATAACAGTCAGATCACCACCCCCATGTTCACTGGCAGTGCCCTGCGATGCAGGAGGGGACAGTGTCTGGGCAGTCACACACCATTGGCTCCTTGACTCTTTATCAGCTCTTATTGCCAGGGAATTTTCCCTTCAAGGGGCTTGAGCAAAGTATGAGTCTCAGCAGAAGGATTTGGCCTTGAGCATCTACTAAGACCTTTTAACCCAAAGGCTACACCATGCCAAAGAAATGAAGCCCCTTTGGCCCTGGGGGCCATCATCCATGGGGCACAGCAAAGAGGAACATTTTGGTTAGTGATACAAGAGTGAACTCCTCTCCTGAGCAGGGCCCTGGGATGTTCAGTGGCTCTGCAGAGCGCAAAGGGCCCCAGAGCGACTCTCTGCCCTGGCTCTGTGGAGCAGGGGAGCCCCTCAGCTAGAGCTGGTACCTGTGAGTGCTGAGAGGGACGTGTCTTCCCTGGGAACCCCTCCTCAGGCAGCCACGTCCCGCACCTCTCTCAGCCCAGCATCTGCAGCAGCGTCCCACGCCAAGAGCCGGCACAGGGCCGTGCACTGGTTAAAACACAGCTCTTGGCCATCCCAGGGGGGTTCACTCAGCCCTGGGGGGAGCAGCAGCATCTGAATGTAACCAGGCTGCAGAGAAGCCTGTCGGTGCTTCTGTGCTAATTATCCAGCTTTCAGCATAAACAGTAATTAAGGGACCTCCCCAAAGGGAGAGGAGAACTCTTGGACTCTGGGCTGATTCAGGGAGGAATTGGCTGCTCCATGTTTTTGTGTATATGCAAAAATCATAGTTCATTAGTAGGAAAAACGAGGGCTAATGCCTGGCTCTCCCCAGTCTTGACACCCTGTAAGTGCCCAGGGTGGGTAGACAGTTGAAAGACAGTTCTGGGGTCAGATGACTGAGGAGAGACATGATCACTCTCTGCAGGCCCATGGGGCTGTCACTCAGGGACTGAAGCTCAGTAATTCTCATCATCACACCCTGTCTGAAGGATCTCCAATCCAAGCAGCAAAGGAACATTGCTACGGAGAGGTTACCATTACATGGATCGGCAAACGGAGGCCTGGGGAGATGTGACCAGGCCAAGGCTAGACAGACAATAACAGACAGAAGCCAGAAGTCCTGACATACCTGCTTTAAACACCATCTCCTTGTCACTAACTGGGCACCAGCAGGAGGGAAATGGAGTCATGGTCTCCCATGGACAGTGCACCTGGGCAGAGCCCTCTGGATGGCAGCTACTGGCAGCCTTGTCAGCTCTGAGGTGTCGCAGATGCTGCCTGATGGTCTCCGCCCCCTAGTCCCCTCTAGGTTCTTTGCTTTTCCTTTTGTCTCTTTGACCTTCTCACATCTCCCTGTTAAATTCTTTGGTGCCTCCCCAGAACTCGAGTTCTCCACCTGATGGAGTCAGCCTGCCCTGAACCAGGCAGGGCCAGTTTGGGGACCAGGGAGAGGATTTGGGAGTCTTGGTGTCATCTCATCTCTCTCCCTCCCCATCCCATGCACAAATGTCCAGCCAGGCCCCTGAAGCACCTTCCCAGAGGTTCATCCGGGCAGCGCTCAGTTTGCAAGGAGGCTCCATTCCTTTGGGTTTGGCCACGGTGCTGCTGATGGTGTCGGAAGGGAGGGATGGCACCCCAGGTACTGTGGCCAAAGATGCACTGATCCCGTGATGTGTGTGAGGCTAAGGTGTGACCAACAGAAATCGCAGGCAATTCTCCCTGAACAAAGCATGTGAGAGGGACATTTGCAGGGGGTGTGAATGGTTGGGGTTACCAATGCAGTAGTTTAGGACAGAAATACAGTCAATTCAGGGTTCATGGGTGTGGCGCCCTGGCTGGTCTCCTGCTCCGTCAGGGATGATAAACGTTTGGCTGCGTGTGTTTGGGTTTGCTTTCATAGTATCCTGACAACTCTGCACAGAGAGCCAGCATCATAGACTTCACCAGAGCCCCCAAAGACCACAGACTCAGATAAGATACGAAGGCACCGAGTCAGGTTTATCATAGAACGAAGCACATTTATAGTTGTTGGCAGCCGGATGGCATCTGAGCCCCTATGTATTTGTACCCAGGACAATGGACTTGGCTCAGTCGGTAGTATGGATTTCACTATTGCCCCCTAAGCTGGACAAAGGATTAAGTCAAGCTGCCCTGACATTTATGATCAGAAATGAACAATGTATGATACACGCTGTCCGTATCATCTTACGCGTTAATGACACTTTTGGTGCCCCCCCCCTTGGACTTTCCTCCAAAGCCTTCACTGCCCCTTGTTCTACTTTCGCTGCTGTTGTTTCTAACTATTTTATTGGGTACTCAGCGGGGTGTCCCTGTCCTGTCCTGGTGAAATGTATTTACATGTTCCATGTGCTTCTAGCCATGCCAGCAGTTCTAGTACCGAGAGACACTGACTTGCAGGCAAACATCTGCTTGTGACACGGCCTGTCTGTGACTCATAGTATAATTCTTGCTGACTTTGGCTCAGGCACCGGGCCCATGCTCCCAGCTTTTCTTTCCCCTACACTGGGTAACGGGGGAAGTGTTATTTCATTTTCCTTTGGCCTGTACCTGGGCTTGCATTTCTCCTGGGGTACCTGCTAGGACGCAGTGATTTCAGCACATGGATGTGATTTTGCATGAGAAGGATGCCTGGTAGAAGAAGTGCACCCATTCTTGGCCCCACATGCCTTCGATGTTCAGGCCAGTCTCTGCACATGGACCCAGAGGTGCAGCAGGTGCCTGCACACCCCAGTGACCCTTGGCAGCTCGAGCTGTAGGTAGGGGGAACAGGTCTCCATTCCACCCGGATTGGCTCTGATGTAGCTAAAATACACCCTGTCCATCTCCTCTACCGCCCACCAGCACTGCCGGCTGGGGCCGTGTCAGACCCACACTGGAAGGAAACCACCTACCCTGCTTCCTGAGGGACGGGTAGCCCCATCAGGTGGAGGGATCCACTCAACAGCCCCAGGTGCTGAGTGTGGTACAGCTGATTGGTGCCCGGAGGGCTGGGAGGCTCCCCCATGGCAGGGATGCCAGTGGCTCCCATTGGACCCCACAGCAACCCATGACTGGCCCCAAAGGTTATTGGGGAGTCCTGGAAGCTGTGGGACCGCTGGAGGACTGGTGTGTCCTGCCCCCCAGCCCGGCTACCCTCCCGCAAATGGCTCTCATGGCCTGGGGGATGCGATGGAATCCCCCCGATGCTGCCATGGTTCAAGCTGAGCGAAAAGGCGAGACAAGTGCCTAAATCCGGGAGTGAGCAGTGGGGGAAGATGGTCGGGGGAGGGGAGGTGTTAGGGAGGGGAGGTGACAGGCAGAGTAAAGGGGAGGGCTCCATGGTGCACCCCCTGTCTCCTCAAGACAACAGCAATTACCCCACCCAAAGGGCAAGGAGGAAAAGTTCCTCAGTCCCGCCCAAGCCCCCTTGGCACAGGGTACAGGCTCCCAGGCCACACGAGCACCAGCCACCAGGCATCAGCCTGGCAGACAGGCAGGAGGGGCCCTCAGGTGGGAGCAGAAGCAGAGGCAAGGTCCCTGGCTTCTTCCCTGGGGAGCAGACCAGCTGTCCCCCCGCCCCGCCCGACTACCAGCAGCAACCAGGGTATCCCCCGGCCAGCAAGGTGGATTTGGGGAGGAGGTCTAGCTCAGCAGAAGGTGAAGACAGGGTGCTCTTTGCCCAGCAGCAGCAGTAGCTCCACACAGACCGGAGAGAGGGCCTGTGGGAGTCTGGGAAATGAGCGGGCACAGGCCCACACACAGCTGAAGGCCTAAATAGAGGCCTGTAACATGAAAACAGCAACAGGCCTGCAATCTAGTGATCAAGACTTTGGTTCAGTAACACAGGAGCCAAGAAAGAGGCCCTACTGATAACAGTGTAATTGTGTAAGTTAGGTAGAGCATGGAAGGACACAGGGAAGCACCAAGTACAGACTGTAAGCCAAAAGGGAGTAACGGAACATCTTAAGGAATGTCCTGGTACAAAGAGTCCCTAAAAACTAATGCACATACTGACCTAGGTTCAGGACCAGGTCGGAATTGACAGCATGAAGCATAGTAAGTAAGCCCCCCTTCTGTAAGGTGAGGGGTGATAACTAGGCAACAGAGGGTGGTAACCTGGTACGTAAAGAAATGATGTACGTTGTTTGTACCTGTCTATAAAAGGACACCGCAAAAAGTTCTCTCCAGCCGACTTTGGGGGGGCGCACTAGGCTCCTGAACGGCAGGTGTCATTGCCTGAACTTACAGAATGCACAGTAGCTTAACTTTGACTAACTGCTGGTAATATCTGTTATATGGCAATAGGCCTGCCCGGTGTTGGTCAACGCGGGCCATAGTGCCCAGTGGTGTAACATTGTACTGATCTCTGTTACGAACTGGTAGAGCTTCACATTTGACAATAAACCTGCTCGATTGATTTCAAACCTTGCCTGCATCTGTCGTTTCCAGGGCCTCTCAGAGATCTCCTGTGTTGATCCAAGTGCACGGGGTCTAACACTCTAGATAAAAGGAGTACTGACTGTTACGCACGCAGCTGAAAGTTTATCATCACCGACGGAGTAGAGGTCCTGTCAGGAGCGTGCCAGGACAATCCAGACCAGATGACGCTGACACTGACAGTTCAGACCACCGAAGGTACCGAGGTACAGAACACCAAGTACGACAGACACATTGGACGATTGGGCCAAATGAAATCTGATGAGGTTCAACAAGGACAAGTGTAGAGTCCTGCACTTGGGTCGGCAGAATCCCAAGCATTGTTACAGGCTGGGGACCGACTGGCTATGTAGTAGTTCTGCAGAAAAGGACCTGGGGGTTACAGTGGATGAGAAGCTGGATAGGAGTCAATAGTGTGCCCTTGTAGCCAAGAAGGCGAATGGCATATTAGGTTGCATTAGGAGGAGCATTGCCAGCAGATCTAGAGAAGTGATTATTCCCCTTTATTAGGCTCTGGTGAGGCCACATCTGGAGTATTGAATCCAGTTCTGGGACCCCCATTATAGAAAGGATGTGGAGGCATTGGAGAGAGTACAGCGGAGGGCCACCAAAATGATTTGGAGGCTGGAGCACATGACCTACGAGGAGAGGCTGAGGGATTTGGACTTCTTTAGTCTGCAGAAGAGAAGAGTGAGGGAGGATTTGATAGCAGCCTTCAACTTCCTGAAGGGGGGTTCAAAAGAGGGTGGAGAAAGACTGTTCACAGTAGTGACGGATGGCAGAACAAGGAGCAATGGTCTCAAGTTGCAGTGGGGGAGGTCTAGATTGGATATTAGGAAAAACTAGTTCCCTAGGAGAATAGTGAAGCCCTGGGATGGGTTCCCTGGGGAGGTGGGAGAATCTCCATCCCTAGAGGTGTTTAAAGGTATGTCTACACATAAAAATTAATTTGAAATAACAGCTGTTATTTTGAATTAACTTTAATAGCATCTACACAGGCAAACCGCTATTTCGAAATATATTCGAAATAGCGGAGCGCTTATTTCGAATTTGGTAAACCTCATTCTACAAGGAATAACACCAAATTCAAAATAGCTAAATCGAAATAAGCGCTGTGTAGATGCTTATTTCGAAATAGGGGGCCTCCAGCCCTTCCCAGAGTGGCCTAGTGGCCACTCTGGGCCAAACCAGGAAAACTCTTCTGCTCCCCCCGCAGGCCTGGAGCCCTTTAAGGGGTAGAGTCTGTTTGGCCACAGGGCCTGTGCCAGCTCCAGGTCTGCCAGCCCAGAGCCAGCAGGCGCTGCCCCTGACCCAATTGCCAGCATGAGCCAGCCAGCCAGTGCCAACCAGCCCTCCACTGTTCCCCAGGAGCAGTCTGGCAGCTCCCAGGAGCCTGTCAGGGGCCGGAAAAGGTGGGTGCCTTCCTGGTCCAGTGTGGAGATCATGGACCTCATTGAGGTTTGGAAGGAATCCTCCAACATCCATGATCTCCACACTAGATGCAGGAATGTGGCCGTCTACAGATGGATGGCTGACAGCCTGGCCAGCAAAGGCCACATGAAGCAGGTGCACATGAAGATAAAGGAGCTGAGGCAGGCTTATGCCAGGGCCATAGGGGGCAGTTCCCAACCAGGGGCAGACCAAGACCCCTTCCCCTACTGAGGCCCTGGACTGCATCTTGGGGGGTGTAATGGACCGGGCCGGGTCTGGGCACAGCTGAGGGTGTCCGCTCAGGGCGATTTGCTCAAATTCGGGGCTCCTTACAGCCCCCCGACTGGAGACCTTCCCCAACAGGCCACAAACCAGTCCCACAGAGCGCTTCAGCTGCCTGCCTGAAGCCTCATGAGCAAAACCCCTCCGACACCCCAGCAATATGCGTGCCCCAGATGGCCCCGGGTCTCATACACAGGTGAGGGGTCTTAGAACCCAATCTCACCTACCCCAAACAAGTTCTGTCCGGTTCCAAGAAACCAGCCACAGGTCCCAGGTCAATTTACACTCTGGATCTTACCCACAAATCACACTGAGCCAATCCTTTAGAATCTAACATCTAAAGGTTTATTACTACAAGAAAGAAAAGCACAAGAGTAAGGTTGTTAAAGTGTCATACATTACATGCATCGAATCTCCCAGTTCTCGATGCAGGCTTGCAGCAGAGATGGTATAGCTGCTGGCTTAAAAGTCCTTGGTGCACATCCTATGCCAGGATGGGTCCACAGTTCTTCCCGGCTCGCGAATCCCTGCGAGGCCGCATCTGGGGTCAGGAGCAGATCTGGAGACCTCATGGAGTTGGCCACATGGCATATTTATACCTCCTTCCTGGTTTCTTCCAAGCTGGCTAGAGTCACATGGCCAGTGGCCAGGTGTGTCTTTGGCCTCCAGAGATCCATTGTTCCCTGGAGACTTGCTCATTAGCATGTCCATAGGCAAACATTCCTGGCCCATTACTCAACCACATACAGAGAAACTTCCAGTCTCCATACAGAGTACATATTCCTAACTCCACACACGGACATTATACAGATATATGAAGCGCATATACAGAACCAGTAGAAAGTAAGCTTTTGTTTGACACCTCACATGGCCCCCTTTGTACTGACTTTTGGGGCGAACACCCCCCCATGGGTGCAGCATTGACCTGGTTGCTCCCCTCAAAATCCAATAACGTGACAGGGGGCCAGACAGTCTGTACCCCCCAGGTGGTCATCGACCCTGGGGCAGAGGGCCCTGTCCAGGACACGGAGGAGGAGGAGGAGGACGATGGCCAGGAGTCACAGGAGCCTGGAGGGAGCATGGCACTCACCCTGGACCCCCGAGGCATACCAGCAGCAATATCACCGCTGTCTTCCGAGGCCAGGGAGGCCTTGACATATGAGTGCCATCACTGTCCCCTTATGTGGGGCCAGGGTGGGAGAGAGCAACCTCAGGGACTGCGCATGTGGGCCTTGCTGAGTACGGATCACGCAGCATGTGCAGTGTCCCCAGGGATAACTGACCACCTCTCTGGTTTCTCCACAGCTGCACCAGCTGCGAGTGCAGGATGCACCACCCCGCCCAGGACATCCTCCTGCACCCGGGCCAGCAGGCTCACCTGGAACCAGGAGGGATACCAGCAGCAGCACCTGGGGTTACTGCAAAGGCAGGTCCACAGCCAGGAGCACTGGGTGCAGGAAGACCTCCAGCTGTGGCGGGAGAGCTTGCGGGAGCTGCGTGACCAGAACCGTGCCATCCACGACCACCTGCAGACCATGGTGCAGAGTGGCTGCCTGCTGCCACTCCAGCTACCACTCCTCCTCCACTCCTGCTCCCCCTCCCACTTCTTCCTCCCCCCTTACCCCCCCTCCATACCCGCTCCCCCACAGGGATGCTGAGGCCCCCAGACCCAAAGTACTGGGAGACAGGTGGGCCGGCAAGACCCCCAACCCTGAGCTTCTCCTCCCCCTTCCTCCCCTTGCCTCCCCCTTCCAGCTCCCTGCTCCCAGGTTTCCCCCTCCCTTCTCCCACCCTCATCCCCCCACCCCCACCCCAGTTATGGTCAATAAAGAGAGGGTTTTTTTGGCAACACGTGTTTTTATTTGACATCAGGAGGGGGGGTTAGGGAGGGGGAAGTGGAAGGACGTGAGGGTGGAATAAGACACAAGGCCCCAGTGGGGCACGCCAGGGAGACTTCATTCCTCCTCTGTCTGAAAGCTCTCCCGCAGGGCCTCCCGGATACCAGTAGCCCCCCAATGGGCCTCCCGGCTGGCAGCTGTGCGGGGCTGCGCGTACAGGCCAGCCAAGTGGTCAGCCTCTGCCATCCAGCCTGGCAGGAAAGCCTCCCCCTTCCACTCACACAAATTGTGTAGCACACAGCATGCCGCCACCATGTGCGGAATATTCCTCTCGGAGAGGTCGAGGCTGGTGAGGAGGCATCGAAATCAGGCCTTCAGCCAGCTGAAGGCCCCCTCTGCCACAATGCGGGCCCTGCTGAGCCTGGCATTGAAGGCCTGCCAGGAGGGGTTGAGGTGTCCTGTGCAGGGCTTCATGAGCCAGGGCTGTAGTGGGTAGGCTGTATCCCCCACCAGGGACACAGGCATGTCCATGTCCCCGACCCTGATGTGGCGGTCAGGGAAGAAGGTCCTGGCGTGCAGCTTCTGGCACACGGAGGAGTTGCGGTACACCCGCACATCGTGGGCTTTGCCAGACCAGCCCACGTTGGTGTCCACGAACTGGCCCCGGTGGTCAGACACAGCCTGCAGGATGACCGAGAAGTATCCCTTCCGGTTAATGTAGAGGGAGGTGTGGTGTTCCGGGGCATGGATGGGGATGTGCGTCCCATCGATTGCCCCCCCCCATGCAGTTGGGGAAGCCCAGGGCACCAAATCACTTGATGACCACGTCCACATTGGTGAGGCGGATGACTCTGCAAAGCAGCACTCTGTTGACCTCATCCAGGTCAGTGAGGCGGATGACGCTGCAGAGCAGCACTCTGTTGATGGCCTTGACCACCTGCAGAGGGACACACAAAACCGAGAGTCAGGGTGGCTGAGAGTGCTCCTTCCCCGCCATTGCCCCGTGGCCCCTCCCCAGGAGCAACCCCCCCTGCAATCCTGGCCACCATGGGCAGTCTGTAGTGTGGCTGGGACAGACCAAACCCTCCCATGGAGGGGACTTGCACCCCCTGCCCCACTTTTCCCTAGGGCAGACCATCCCCTCCTGGCACCCCCCACCACTACCACCACAGTGGCCAGAGACTGCTGTACCTGCATGAGCACCACTCCGATGGTGGATTTCTCCACGCCGAACTGGTTCCCCACGGATTGGTAGCTATCCGGCATGGAGAGGGCAATGGCCACACGCTTCTGGAGGGGAATGGCAGGCCTCATGTGTGTGTCCCGTCACCGCAGAGCAGGGGCAAGCCACTCATGGAGCTTGAGGAAGGTGTCCTTCATCCTGAAGTTCTGGGTCCACTGTTGGTCTCCCCAGTGCTCCAGGACAATGTGGTCCCACAAGTCGCTGTTGGTGTCCAGACGCCAGATGCAGCGGGGCACACTGGCGTCCAGCCGCTGTTCCTCCATGGCCCCCAGGGGGGTCCGGAAGAGGACCTGGGGGTTGGGCTTCCACAGAAACTTCCAGGCAGTCTCCAGCACTTGCTGCCAGGCTTGCAGCAAGACATCCAAAATGAGAACCAGAGTGCCCAGAGGCAGCTCTGGCTGCATGGTGCCGAGTGCTGTGGTGTCCCGAGTCAGGGCAACCAAAGCAATCAGAGAAAAAAAATGCTTTGCTGTCCCTCAGCGAGGTAGGCAAACAAGCAGGAAAACCTGAGAACCAGCTGTCCAGGGGGTCCCTTTAAGCACAAGCCTCAGATAGCCTCAGACAGCAGCCACACAAAGCCACTACTGACCTGATGCCCTGCTGGAACTGGTTTCAGCTGGCCTTAAATGTGATTCAGTGTCCAATCTGTGTGGACGTGCTATTTCGAAACAGCAAAATGCTATTTTGAAATGCATTTTATGTGTAGACGCGTTATTTCAAAATAACACTGTAGTGTAGACATACCCTCAGTCCCAGCTTGACAAAGCCCTGGCTGGGATGATTGAGTTGGGGTTGGTCCTGCTTTGGGCAGGGGGCTGGACTTGATAACTCCTGAGGTCTCTGACAGCCCTGGGATTCTGTGACTTCTGGACTCTGTCTGGCCTTGCCCAAGTCACATCTCCACATGGCTCAGTTTACCACTATGGTCATGTTTATATCTTCATAGGGACTGTCCTTTGCTTTCCGTCACAGAGAGTATGATGGTTACTGATGAGAATTACTGAGCTCTGGCCTGTCAGTGACAGCCCCATGTGCCTGCAGAAAGTGATCACAGGGTACCCGGACCTGGGGACACCTAGGAATGATCCCTAGTTTCCTTCCTAATCGACTATGATTGTTAAATACAAGCAGCAGCCAATTCCTCCCTGACTCAGCCCAGAGCCCTTGGGAAGGACCTTAATGGCTGTTTACTCCTAAAATTGTATAACGAGCACAGAAGCACTAACAGGCTTTTCTCCAGCATATTCATACAGATCTCTCTTCTCCCTGAAGCTGAACGAACCCCCCCGGGACTACCCAGAGCTGTGTTATAACCAGTGCACGGCCCTGTGCCAGCTCTCAGCACAGAACACTGCTGCAGACGCTGGGCTGAGAGAGGTGCGGGACGCGACTGCCTGAGGGGGGTTCCCAGGGAAGACACGTCCCTCTCAGCACTCACAGGTACCAGCTCTCGCTGAGGGGCTCCCCTGTTTCACAGACCCAGGGCAGCGTGGGTGTCAGTGGGCAGAGAGTCGCTCTGGGGCCCTTTGTGCTCTGCAGAGCCACGAAACTTCCCAGAGCTCTACGCAGGAAGGAGTTTGCTCCTTTATCACTGGCCAAAATGTTGCTCTTTGCTGTGTCCCCCAGACGATAGCTCCAGGTCCAAGGTGGCTGCACGTCACTGGCACAGGGAATCCGTTGGGATAAAACATTTTAGTGGATGTACAGTACAACACCAAATCCTGCTGCAATGGCCCCTACTTTGCTCAGCCCCACTGAGAGAATACCGGTGTTTGGGGACTGGTTCTGTTCAAAATCTTCATGAACGGTTTAGATGATGGCATAGAGAGGACGCTTATTAAGTTTGCATATGATCCCAAGCTGAGAGGGGCTGTGAGTGCTTTGGAGGATAGGGTCATAATTCGAACTGATCTGGACAAATTGGAGAAATGATCGGAGGTAAATAGGATGAAGTTTAATGAGGACAAATGGAAAGAGCTCCACTTAGGAAGAAGCAAGCAGTTTCACACACAGAATGGGAAGACCAGAGAAGAGCAACAAGAATGATGAAAGGTCTAGAGAACATGAGCCATGAGGAAAGACTGAAAGAACTGGGCTTGTTTAGTTTGGAAAGGAGAAGACTGAGAGGGGACATGATAGCAGTTTTCAGGTATCTAAAATGGTGTTACGGGGGAAAAATTAAGGGGAAAAATTGTTCTCCTTGGCCTCTGAGGGGCAGGACAAGAAGCAATGGTCCTAAACTGCAGCAAGGGAGGTTTAGGTTGGACATTAGGAAAAAGTTCCTAAATGTCAGGGTAGTCAAACACTGGAATAAATTGCCTAAGGGGGTTGTGGAATCTCCATCACTGGAGCATGCTGGATAGACACCTGTCAGGGTGATCTAGGTGCTTGGTCCTGCCATGAGGCAGGGGACTGGACTCAATGACTCTCGAGGGCCTTGCCAATTCTAGTGTTCTATGGTTCTATCCCTTTGCAGTAAGGGCTGAGCAAAGCCCTCGGCAGCCAGCGGGGTGTGAATGCCCAGACACTGTCCCCCCTCCTGCATCCCAGGGCTCAGCATTAGAGAGGAAGTCGAGATCTGACTTGTGTCTGCTCAGGGGCAGGCAGGCGCGAGGATGCCTCTTTGGAGGAACCATGCCCTCGTTTCAAGGGCAGCAAGAGGCACTTCCTGGCTTCATAGCTCGGTTGGCCGAACCGCCCTGCCCCAAACTCGCAAACCCAATTCCAGCGGCCGTGCAGCTCCAGTGCGGGAAATAACAGCACAAAGGCAAGCTGGGCCAACGCATAGTCCCTGGATGAGGAGGGGAGGGTGTCAGACCCGAAACGCATGGCAGGGTCCAACCCCCCCAGCAACAGCCCTACCCATCCCACTGAGCTCTTAGTGCCAGCATTGCCCCGAGCCCCAGGCCAAGCAGGGTTTGTAGGAATCCATTTCCTGGACCAGTGTCACATTGGAGACTTCCCATGGAATTGACTGTTCCCTTTCCCGCGTGTTGTGAGACCCAGGCAATGCAAACCCGGCTCTGCGGCCTGCACTGGGAGACTCGTAGGGTTTAAGAGTGGGACTGAGCATTCGATTATCCAGTCCGATTTCCCACACACGGGCGATTACATCCCTCCCTCCTGGCCCACCCTAGGATTGTGCACTGAAGAATCACAGGGCTACATGTGAAAAGGGAAGAGTTAGACAATCTCACACCCTGCCAGATACAGAGCACTTAGTGTCTAAGCCCTCTCGACAGAGGGCTCCCAGCCCCCTTTCCATAACTCCAGGGAAGGAGCGTCCACCACCCCCTAGGAATCGGCTCCATTCTCCGCCTGTTCTTACAGTTTCACCTTCTAAGTCTGTGCCGCTGCCATATGAAGCCCAGCCCCTTGTCCTGCACGCTGGGGCAGGAGAGAACTTCCCCGTCTTTCTAGTGAGAGAACGACTTTTCTCCTACTTCCATGGCAGCTTTTCACGGAGTTGCAGTTGGCTCCCATGTCCCTCAACCTCCTCCCTCCCAAAGTAAACAAAACCTCTTGCCTCAGCTTGCTCAGAGGGCTTGGAACCCACCTACCTGTGGATCCTTTCCAGTTTCTCTGCATCCTCTCTATAGAGCCGTGAGCCAAATTTGACTCAGAACCCGCCCTGAGGTCTAGCCCGTGCCAAGTAGAGCATGTGACGGCTCCCCCCAAATGCTCTCTGAAATTGACTCCCGAATGCCAACATGCATCACTTGAAGATACTTTGGACAAAACCCCTCATGTAACCTGTCAATTTTCCTGTCTCAGTCGGCTGGATCTGCACAGATTATGGTGGTGAATGTGACTCTCCTCTGTGTACAGTTAGAGAGATGCAGGGTAGAACAGTGTATGGTTTCAAATGTGTCCCTCGAGGTCTGTAAACAGTCTCTTTTGTCCTTTAAGTCTTAACAGTGGTTGGTCCTAGGAAGTCATGTGAAACTGGTAGGGTCTGACCAGTAACTTCCCATGGAAGGGCGGGATAATCTACAGAACAAGGGGAAAGCAGCAGTTGCTTCGCCTTTGGCTGGTGTGGCCCTCCTCAGAGGAGAATTAAAGACCCCAGGGAGAGAAGGAAGTCCCTGCTTTGGAGGCTTGGCTGGAATAAGAACCGTTTTCGGATGGGTTCCTGATAAGGGGTAGATCTAGCTCTGCCTTTTTTGTTATTTTAAATTTGTAACCTACTTTGCTCTGCCCGCTTTTGCTGGCATCCGCTTAAATCCTACTGCTTGTGCTAAGTGCAATACCTTTTACTTTGCTACAGGGGGCTTGCCTGAATAATTCATTGGGGGTCTGACCCCCTTTGGGGAGGGGTATCCCTGGAAACTTGGCCCAAAATTGCACTTTCCTCGGACCTGAAGAGGTTCAGTATCTGTATCTCTTCTTAGGGCAGGGGGTGGTGGTGGTGGTGGTGGGAGGGAGTGATCTCAGCTCTGTGCCTGGGATGGAGGAGACCAGGAGATCTGACCCAGCAGGACAGGGTGGTGGGAAGCCCCAGAGAGCGGGGAGGTGAGTGTTAGGGTTTGTCAGCACGCCAGGAAGCACCCCAAGGGGACTTCTGTGACTGCCCCCGTCACAGAGCAGTGTTATCTACCACGACCTGCAAACTCCCACAGCCTAACATCCTTGAATACCTTCTGACAATAGAATAAGCAGCAATGGGCAGCAAGGGAGGTTTAGGTTGGACACCAGGAAAAACTTCCTACTTGTCAGGGTGGCTAGACACTGGAATAAATTGCCTGGGGAGGTTGTGGAATCTCCATCACTGGTGATTTTCAAGAGCAGGTTGGACAGGCGCATGTCAGGGATGGGATAGATAATATTTAGCTCTGCTGTGAGTGTAGAGGACCGGACTAAATGACCCCTCAAGGACTCTCCCGCTCCTGTGATTCTATGGTTTGACTTTTTTGAAACAGCTGAGAGATGTAGCGTGAGGTCAACATGCACATTTCTCCATTGGCCCAGCCACCATCCGTCTGGGACCTGGATTGCCGGCTCTGAGAGGGGAGCCCCTGCTGTCATGGTGAGCAATGTCTATGCTGAAGTACGAAAGCAGAACCTCTGTAGCCTGTGAAGTGTCATCAAGCCCTTCCACTGATCTGTCAGAAAAGCGTCCACTCTCGGTCTGAAGCTGTGGGGAGTTGGAGAATCCACCAGCTCCCTTCACAGGTTGTCCCAAGGGTTGATCACCATCCGTGCTGAACATTCAGGCCTCATTTCCAGATGTAATGTGTCTGGCTTCAACCTCACTGGGACGTGCCCTGCCTTTCCCTACTAGACTAAAGAGACCGTTATTACAGTCTGGCCCTCCCCAGTACCATGTGAAGGAGGTTGCTGGACCAGGCGAGGTTAATTTGCGACCCTCTGCTGATGGGCTCTGGGCTCTCCTGGGTTCCAGCAGCCAACCCAGCCAGGCTGCTCTCTGGGCTTCGCACCCCCACCCAGCACCACTGCTGGCCCTGGCGCCCGTCCGGCTCCCTCATGGACACCGGGCTCCACAATGCGGCTCGGTGCCGCTGCTCCTCTGGCCCTGGCTGCAGGCTCTGCTCCCCGGGCTGGTACAGCTGCCGGTCCAGCCCCGGTTGCCAGGCTTCTGGCTCCTCTGCAAGCTGCCAGCCCCCCTGTCCCACTCCCAACCACCCGACCCCAGACCAGGGCTGTCAGGCCCAGGGGCTCTCTGGGGCCTGACTCTCCTCTGTACTGTCCTCCCTTCCTTACCGCCTCTCCCAACTACACAGCCCCGGACTTTTCCCTCCGCCCGCATGCAGCAGCCACCCCATTCCCAGAACTTGTCTTGGAAACCCCCTTTCAGTCCGCTCCGTCCCCTCTGGAGACCTGGTAACCAGACTGCGCCCCTGCCCAGAGCAGGTGATTCTCCGCCCCCTTCCTCAGGCACCCAGACATTGCCGTGGGCCGGGGGCTGTGCGGAGGCGCAGGCGTTGCTGTTGAGCTGCTGTGCGTGGTACCCGGGTCTTTCTCCTGAGGTGAGTTATAGGCGGGACTTTTCCCCTAGCACACGTCTTCCCAACAGCTTTGGGGTTTCCACTCTCAGATTTCGAGCAGCTTGGTGAATGGGAAAGTCACTGCCACGTGGCCCGCCTGGCCTGGGCTGCATGAAGGTGGCCCGTGTTCACCCAATAGATTGGTGAGCTTCCCCACATCACACCATGGCATGTCATTGACACGGGGAGCACCGTGAGGTGTGGAATTGGCATTAGCAAGGTCAGTGTTTCCTAATTCATTTCTCTGATTAATGCACAAGCCATTGGTCACAGCGTGAGGAACGAGCAACCTGCTTCGGCCTGAGAACAGCCTCGGCTCAGTCATGTCATATCTCACATGAACATTGTCTCTCCATCCAGGCATTGGGTCTGTGACCATCTCCCTACACCCTCGGCACATGGTATAACTCAGGGATCGCATGCTGAAGTCCCCGTTCTGCCTCCGAGTTGGACACCGTCTCCTCTACTCCATGCCAGATTCCAATACGACCCACTTCACCAGCAACCCCTCCACTTTCATCCTGCAGGGCGTTCCTGGCCTGGAGGCTGCCCATGTCTGGATCGCCATCCCCTTCTGCTTCATGTACATTATAGCCATCTTGGGGAATGTCGCCATCCTCTTCATTGTCAAAGTGGAGTCAAGCCTCCATGAGCCCATGTACTATTTCCTCTTCATGCTGGCTCTTGCCGACCTGGTCCTGTCTACGTGCACCATGCCCAAAATGCTGAGCCTCTTCTGGTTCAATTCCAGGGAGATCGATTTTAGTGCCTGCCTCAACCAGATGTTCTTCATTATTTGCTTCTCGGGAATCGAGTCTGGGATTTTGGTGGCCATGGCTTTCGATCGCTATGTGGCCATTTGCCATCCCCTGAGACATTCCACCATCTTGACGAACACAGTAGTGGCCAGGATTGCCCTGGCCGTGGTGCTGCGTGGTGCTGTGCTCTCACTGCCCTACCCCTTGCTGGCGAGGCAGTGGCCGTATTGCAGAACCAACCTCATCCCTGAGCCGGTCTGCGCACACATCGCCGTGGTGAAGCTGGCCTGTGCCGACACCAGCGTCAGTAGCTCCTATGGCCTCTTTGGGTTTTTCTGTGTAAATGGTCTGGATGTGACTTTCATTGCCATGTCCTACACCCAGATCCTCAGGGCCATCTTTCGCCTCCCCACCAAGGACGCCCGGCTCAAGACTTTTGGGACCTGTGGCTCCCACCTCTGTGTGATCATTATCTTTTACATCCCTGGTTTCTCCTCCTCCCTCACCAGCCGGTTTGCACAGAACATGCCCCCGTACTTCCATGTTCTTATCGGCAAGATGTACCTTTTTGTCACCCCCATGATAAATCCCATCATCTATGGGGTGCGGACCAAACAGATCTGGGAGCGCCTGCTCCAGCTCTTTACTCCTAAAGGACCCTAGCATTTTCTCCTTGGGCCCTGGCTGTGAGACTGAGCTGCATGCGGAGCTGGCTGGTGACGGGTAACTGGGCCCTCTTCCCTGAAACACTGACTGGAGAGGCAAAAAGAAATTTTCCCCAGGCCCCACTTATTTCTCCAAGCCCCTCCCCCTATCCCACCTACTCCAGTGGGGCCCAGCCCCCCCTCTCAATGCCTCCAGCATAACCCTGCCCTTGTCCCTGCCTTTTATACCCTTCTCACCCATCATTCCGTGGACCTTCTCCACCTCCAGCCCTGCCCCCACTGGGCTCCCTGAAGAAAGAAGGTGGCTCTGGCAGAACAGGATCAGTTTCGCGTTTATGACTCGCTGCATCCCCACTGCCTTGCAGGAGCCAGACAGAGCCAGATCCCCTTCAAGATACAGATTGTAACACAAATCCAAGCCCTTGGCCACAGAATCTGGCAGGCCCCTAGACACACTGGCCAGAACAGCCTGACCAGAAAAGGCCTAGATGAGTGGAAACCTGATGATCTCACTTGTCACTGAAGGACCCTTCTGTGGCCCTGTAGATAGAATCCAGAAACCTGGATGCTCTATGGGGTTCTGGTCCCATCCCAAAGTGGCTCCAGAGCCAGTGGAGAGAGGTATCAGAGGGGTAGCCGTGTTAGTCTGAATCTGCAAGAACAACAAAAAGTCCTTTGGCACCTTATAGACTTACAGATGTACTGGAGCATAAGCTTTCATGGGCAAAGACCCACTTTGTCAGATGCAGGGAGTGGAAATTCCAGAGGCAGGTATCAATATACAGGCATAAGAAAAGAGTTCCAGTCAAGAGTAAGGTTAGAGATAACGAGGTCAATTCTGTCAGGGAGGATGAGGCCCACTTCTAGCAGCTGATGTGGAGGTGCGAACACCAAGAGAGGAGAAACTGCTTTTGTGGAGAGAGGGATGCACTTTGGGGAACATGATCCCACCTCTGTGTGGAACAGGAGGGCTGTGCATTCTAGCCAAGGCATGTGGGCTGCAGACGTGTAGGTCTGACCCATGTTTAGAGGGAACAAACCCCAGGCCTGAGCTGCACAAGCTTGAAGGCAGGAGCCAGCGAGCAGAGGCTACATGGCTTTGGCTGAGCGATGTGTGGCCGTGGAGATGAGCGCCGGTGAGTGGCACGGCCGGGGACAAGCCGGCACTCACAGCCTGGGGAATAGCCAGGCCACATGCTAATATTGTGCCATGTTGCCCCGGGTCAAGGCTGGATCATAACAGCTGTGCACAAGCACACATCTCAACACGGGTCTCAGTCACAGCATGAGGGTTGTGTGCCAAGGGGAACCCAGGGAACCTCATCAGCGCACAGAACAGTGAGGTCCCTGAGGCTCCCCAGGGCACAGTGGAGCAATCAGAGCAAAGAGCCGACATCACTACGGACCCACGCGGCGCGTTGGGGCAGAAGTGCTCAGCGTGTGAATGGGGAGCCCAGACGGGAGGAACTGAGCTCGCTCGGGGAGAGTCCCGCAGGAACCATCCCTGTCCTGACGTCCAAGCCACAAGTGCTGGGCACCCTGCAAGCGCAGGGGAGACTCCAGTGCGACCTAGCTGATTAGCAGGGCAATCACAGTGCCCACAACTGCCAACACGTGTGTCTATTGGTGGTGCACCTCCGCGCATGCCTCGCACACAGAAGAAAATGTGGATTGAAAGCATGAGAGGGCACACTGCCCCTCTGAGCCCACTGCTGTTGTTATGGAGGGGTATGTAAATGTACGTGTCACCGGCCAGAGTTGTGTGTTGCTGTTCTACCTTCATGTGTGATCGTCACTCTAACTGTAACCTCAATAAAACATCCACCAAACCAGACTATGTCCTGACGAATGGCTGCGTGGGCCCTACCCTTGGTCTGCGTGCGTTCCCAGGGACTGTCCATGGGAAGGGAGCAACAGAGATGCCTCTCACTCTGTTCAGCCACAGACAGAGCCATGGTGGTGCAACCACCAGCCCCAAATTCACTAGCACAACAGGCTACACAGTTAACGTCCCCTCTGAGTTTGTATTTTCCCCTTTGTGTGCAGAATGGATTTTGTTAGGTGCAGCGATATCCAGGTAATGTGCAGATGTGCACCAGCACAGGCTGGGTATTTTTCAATGCACTGCCCACAGCATTCCATTGACGCATAGAGAGAAGTTACATTTTGAAATGCTCCGAGCATTGATGAGAGGCTGAGGGAGTTGGGTCTGTTTAGTCTGCAGAAGAGAAGAGTGAGGGGGGATTTGATAGCAGCCTTCAACTTCCTGAAGGGAGGTTCCAGAGAGGATGGAGAAAGGCTGTTCTCAGTAGTGACGGATGGCAGAACAAGGAGCAATAGTCTTAAGTTGTGGTGGGAGAGGTCCAGGTTGGATATTAGGAAAAACTATTTCACTAGGAGGGTGGGGAAGCACTGGGATGGGTTCCCTAGGGAAGTAGTGGAGTCTCCATCCCTAGAGGTGTTTAAGTCTCGGCTTGACAAAGCCCAGACTGGGTTGATCTAGTTGGGATTGGTCCTGCCTAGAGCAGGGGGCTGGACTTGACCTCCTGAGATCTCTTCCAGCTCTATGGTTCTATGATTCTATGAGCTGCCCAAGAACTAAACTCACAGGCCTTGGAGAGCCAAGCCCGACAGAGCAGGTGCGTACCAGGCAGGACACATGACGAGATGAGGGCAGCAACCCTCACCCAGGTGTGTGCTGGGAGCCGAGTGTGAGAGATGCAGTGTGTGTGCGTGTGAGACAGACTGTGGGTGGGTGTTGGTGTGTGCGTGTGTGAGCCTGACAGCGTGTGAGTCCCTGTGTCTGTGATACAGAGAGAAACACACACAGATGGTGAGTGTGTGCGACAGGCAGTGGTGAGCACTGTGGGCATGTCTGGGGACCGTGCGCTCTGGCTTGGTGCACGGGGCACTCACCAGTCGGAAGGCTCCCTCAGACCACAGCATCTGCAAGCAGTTGAATTCCACGTTTGAGCCCTACCCTTCTGACAGGTGGCAGAACGAGGAGCAATGGTCTCACGGGGCAGTGGGGGAGGACTAGATGGGATATTAGGGAAAACTATTTCCCTAGGCGGGTGGGGAAGCACTGGGATGGGCTCCCTAGGGAGATGGTAGAATCTCCATCCCTAGAGGTTTTGAAGTCCTGGCTTCACCAAGCCCTGGCTGGGATGATTGAGTTGGGGTTGGTCCTGCCTTGGGCTGGGGGCTTGACTCGATGACTCCTGAGGTCTCTTCCAGCCCTGGGGCTCTAGGCTTCCTCCCACACTCTGCAGAGAAGGGGCACATGGACAGGGGAAGAAGGGCAGAGAGAGACACCCTGACATCAGCTCCCACTACCCCAGCACAGAGAGCAGGAAGGTCCGGGGAACAGCTGGCTGGGGGTCCAAGGCAGAGGCAGAAGCAGGGTGAGGTGGCGGGAAGGGCCCTCTGATGCGCGTTGTCAGATGTGTCTGTGCGCGGCTGTGCCCCTGCGCTCTTCCCGTTCCCAGTGAGGGGTGTGGAGACTGGCCATTCGTGTCTCTGCTGTTCAGACGCTGAGGGGCTCCAGCACCCTGACACCAGCCAGCTCAGCACGGAGCTCAGTATGAGAGCCAGGGCCCCAGGAGAAATGCTCGGGCCCTGAACATGAAGAGCCGGAGCAGCCTCTCCCGGATCCATTTGGTCTGCACCCTGTAGTCGATGGGGCTGATCGTGGCGGGGGGCGGGGGGGGCAGCAGGAGGAATATTTTGACAGTAAGAATGTGGAAATGCAGGGGCATGTTCTGGCCAAACTGGTACGAGAGGATGAAGAAAAGACTGGGTATGTAGAAGGCTGAGAGGGCATGGAGGTGGGAGCTGCAGTTCCCAGAAGGCTTGAGCCAGGCGTCCTTGGTGGGAGGGCAGAAGATGGCCCTGAGGATCTGGGTATGGGACATGGCCGCACAGCTCAGAGGGTCTCCACTCTAAATTAGCTGTTACTGCCCCCCAAAGACCTCTTAGTGCCATTATGGATAGTTCTCTGAGCACATCCATTGAATGGGCAATTGCAGTCAATACATAAGAACAGCCACACTGGGTCAGACCAACGGCCCATCTAGCCCAGTGTCCTATCTGCTGCCAACGGCCAATGCCAGGTGCTCCAAAGGGAGTCAACAGAACAGGGAATCATCAAGTGATCCCTCTCATTACCCATTTCCAGCCTCTGACAAACAGAGGCCAGGGACACCATTCCTCCCCAGCCTGCCTAATAGTCAATTGATGGACCTAACCGCCATGAATCTATCTGCTCTGGTCCTGGTCTTCACCACGTCCTCTGGCAAGGAGTTCCACAGATTGACTGTGAGATGAGTGAAGAAAAACTTCCCTTTCTTTGTTTGAAACCTGCTGCCTATTCATTTCATTTGGTGACCCCTAGTTCTTATATTGTGGGAACAAGTCAATAGCTTTTCCTTTTTCAGTTTCTCCATACCCGTTGCGGTTTTATAAGCTTGTATCATGTCAGCCCTTAGTCTGCTTTTCTCAAAGATGAAAAGTCCAAGTCTTTTTCATCTCTCCTCATGTGGCAGCCTTTCCAAACCGCTTATAATTTTTGTTGCCCTTTTTTGAACCTTTTCCAATGCCAATATATCTTTTCTGAGATGAGGTGACCCCATCTGTACGCAGTAGTCAAGATGTGGGCATACCATGGGTTTATATAGCAGCAATAAGATGTTCTCTGTCTTGTTCCCTATCTCTTTTTTAGTGATTCCTAACATTCTATTTGCTTTTTTGACTGCCGCTGCGCACTGAGGGTGTGTCTAGACTACACCTCTCTGTCGACAGAGAGATGTAGATTAGGCACATCGAAATTGCTAATGAAGCCGGGATTTAAATATCCCATGCCTCATTAGCATAAACATGGCCGCCACTTTTTTTCAAAACGGAGTTTTTTCGAAAAAAAAGTCAGTCTAGATGCAGATCTGTTGAAAATAAAGCCTTTTTCAACAGATCCTGTAAACTTCATTGTTTGAAGAATACAGGATCTATTGAAAAAGGCTTTATTTTTGACAGATCCGCATCTAGACTGCCGGGGGGGTTTTTCGAAAAAAAACCCTCCGTTTCGAAAAAAAGAGGCGGCCATATTTATGCTAATGAGGCACCGGATATTTAAATCCTGGCTTCATTTGCAATTTCGATGTGCCTAATCTACATCTCTCTGTCGACAGAGGGATGCAGTCTAGACGTAACCTGAGTGGATGTTTTCAGAGAACTCTCCACACTGACTCCAAGATCCCTCTTCAGTGGTTACAGCTAATTTAATCCCCATCATTTTACAGATAGAGTTGGGATTATTTTTTCCAATGTGCACTATCAATATAACCACCTTTTTCCTTCCCGGGTTACTCGGGGGCAGGTCACACTCACAGGTGTGCCTGGGAGCCCGATGTGTTTAACATCAAAGGAGATCCTGAGTTCCCCAGTGGTGATGTTGTTTAGTTGGGGATTCCCTATCCACCGCCTTGCTGCAGTCCCTTGCTCATAAAGAATATACACTGGCGGTG
Source organism: Pelochelys cantorii (assembly GCA_032595735.1). Taxonomy (NCBI): domain Eukaryota; kingdom Metazoa; phylum Chordata; order Testudines; family Trionychidae; genus Pelochelys; species Pelochelys cantorii. Next base: position 1,441,912 of record CM064326.1, on the reverse strand, counting down.
CCTCCACCTGGCTGGCCCTGTACACACTTAATGGTGTGCCTTGGGAGCCTCCAGGAATAAACTTATTCCAGCAGTAATCTGGATCTAACTCCAGGACAACAATTATAAATAATTTACATCTAATTGATTACATTAGAATGAAAACACGTTTACTTAACAACTTAAAGAAACAGGGTTTAACGGGTTAACAGTGAATAACATCAAATAACAAAGTACACAGAAGTAATAGGAACTTATCTCTCTGGCATTTGCACTGCCACCATGTATCCCACCCCAGAGTGTGCACTCCTCTGGACTCAGAGTCCCAGACACTTTCATGGCCATGCTTGAAGATCTGCAGCTGGAGTGGAGACAGCCCTGTGCAGCTCTTGTGTGTGTTAGTCCAAGCTGTGCAGCCAGCTGCAAACTCCCTCTGCCACTGGAGCAGGCTCCACCAACTGCCAGCATCTCTGGCTCCCTGGGCTGGACACTCTGCCTCTCTTTGGACCCACAGTCAGTCTCTATCTCTGAGGTCTGTCCCAGGCAGCACTTTCCCAAAAAGCCCATTTACTTATAGCCTCCTCCTGTGTGCTGGTTTCTGTAGCCCTTCGCAGCCACAGGCGAAGACAGAGTCTCTCCCCTCTAGGGCAATCAGCAGTCTCTGAAGCAGCCTGCTAGATCCAAGCCCCGCAGGCTCTCAGTCCCACACTTCAGCTGCAACACCACAGCTCCTGGACTGGATAAGGATCCTCCACAGCAGCCTAGCTCCCCTCTCCCAAAAAATGGAGAGCCCCAGACTGCCCAGCCCCTCTCTCAACATGCCCGGATGAGCCCTACTTCCCCTGGCTGCTTCACGGGCTCATGGGAGTTGTAGTTCCTAGGGCTAGATTGTAGCACACAGGATCTTCCCAGAAAAAGTCGGAGGCACCTTTAGTAAGGGGACTACATCAACATTAAATTTCATTTGCCATTTTGTTGCCCAGTCACTTAATTTGGTTAGATTTTTTTTGAAGCTCTTCACAGTCTGCTTTGGTCTTAACTATCGTGAGCAGTTTGGGATCATCTTCAAATTTTGCCACCTCACTGTTTCCCCTTTCTCTAGATCATTTATAAATAAGTTGAATAGGATTGGTCCTAGGACTGACCCTTAGGGGACCCTACTAGTTACCTTTCTCCACTCGGAAAACTGGCCATTTATTCCGACCCTTGGTTTCCTGTCTTTTAACCAGTTACCAATCCACAAAAGGACCTTCCTTCTTAAACCATGACAACTTACTTTACGTAAGAGCCTTTGGTGAGGGACCTTGTCAAAGGCTTTCTGGAAATCTAAGTAAACTATATCCACTGGATCCCCCTTGTCCACATGTTTGTTGACCCCCCTCAAAGAACTCTAAGGGTATGTCTACAGTACAGCGTTATTTTGAAATATCTTATTTCAAAATAGTTATTTCGAAATAGCTTATTTCGAAATAATGTGTCTATACATAAAATGCATTTTGAAATAGCATTTTGCTATTTTGAAATAGAGCATCCACACTGAGTGGATGCTGAATCGTATTTAAGGCCGACCAGAACCAGGTCTGGCAGGGCATCAGGTCAGGAGTTACTTTGTGTGGCTGCTTCCTGAGGCTATCTGAGGCCTGTGCTTAAAGGGTCCTCCCCGGACAGCCTGTTCTCAGGTTTCCCTGCTTGCTTGCCTACCTCGATGAGGGACAGCAAGGCATTTTGTCTCTGCATGCTCTGGTTGCCCTCACTCGGGACACCACAGCACTCTGCAACATGGAACCAGTGCTGCCCCTGGGAACTCTGGTGCTTCTTGTGGACGCGTTGCTGCAAGCCTGGCTGCACTTTCTGCAGACTGACATCCAGGAGGTCCATCGGGGGGCTGTCAGCATCCAGGAGGCCCTGCGGGAGAGCTTCCACCCTGAGGAGCACTAAGAGCCTCCCTGGTGTGCCCCACTGGGGGCTTGTGCCTCATTCCTCCCTCACATCCTTCCACTTACCCCTCCCTAACCCCCCTTTCTGGTGTTAGATAAAATACACGTATTTTCATGAACACAAACTCTCTTTATTTAACAAAACTGGAGGGGGGTGAAACTCTGGTGAGACTGGGGAAAGGAGGCAGGAGAGGAGAGAAGAGAGGGTGGGGAAGGGGAGGGGGAAACGTGGGAGGGGGGAGATGGAAGGGGAAAGCAAGAGGAAGAAGGGGGAGGGGAAGCTCAGGCCTCAGGGTTGGGGGTCTCAGTGGACCAACTTGATTTTCATGCGAACCTGCTCCTGGGTTCGCATGTGGCCTTTGGTGGCCAGGCTGGCAGCTATCCTGCCATAGACGGCCGTGTTCCTCCTTCTAGTGCGGAGAACATGGACGCTGGGGGCATCCCCCCCAAACCTGAATAAGGTCCATGATCTCCACCCTGGACCAGGAAGACACTCGCCTTCTCCGGGCCCTGTCAGGCTCCTGGAAGCTGGCACACTGCTCCTGGGGAGTGGTTGAGGGCTGGCTGCCAGTGGCTTGCTGGCTCATGTTTTGGGTCAGGGGCAGTGACTGCTGGCTCAGGCATTGTGGCCAGAGTCAACCTCTTTAAGGGCCCCAGGGAGGGGGGGAAGGAGAGAAGTGTTCTTGGTTGAGGCTGGAGTGGCCTCCAGGGCACCCTGGGAAGGCTGGAGGCCCCCTATTTTGAAATGTGTCTACACAGCACTTATTTCGAAATAGCTACTTCGAATTTGGCATTATTCCTCATGGAATGAGGTTTACAAAATTTGAAATAAGCGCTCTGTTATTTCGAATTAATTTTGAAATAGCGGTTTGGCTGTGTAGATGCTAGTAAAGTTATTTTGAAATAACAGCTGTTATTTCCTAATATCTTTGCTGTGTAGACATACCCTAATAGATTAGTAAGGCATGATTTCCCTTCACAGAAACCATGTTGACTTTCCCCCAACAAATTATATTCATCCATGTGCCTGACAATTTTATTCTTTACTATAGTTTACTACAGTGACTGGAATGCAGGGAATCATACCGAAAAGGTCACTGGAGACCCTCAGGACACGTCTAAGCTACATGGCTCCATCGACGGAGCCATGTAGATTAGTTTACATGAAAAAGGGAAATGAAGCTGCGATTTAAATAATCGCAGCTTCATTTAAATAAAAATGACCGCCACGCTGTGCCGATCAGCTGAAGCGAGGCTTACAGGATCTGCTGACAAAGAGTTCTGAGGTCAGCAGATCCCCGTCTAGACTGCCGCGCTATGCCGACAATCAGCTGATCGGCACAGCGCAGCAGCCATTTTGATGTAAATGAAGCCACGATTATTTAAATTGCGATTTCATTTCCCTTTGCCATCCTGACTAATCCACATGGCTCCGTCGATGGAGCCATGTAGTTTAGACACACCCTCAGCATATGAACATCAGACACACAAAGTGACCAATCTCCAATGCCCCTCGTTTGGAAGCAGTCGCCCACAGTGACACAGCAGCACAGACACATCTGACAGCTTATCTCTAAGCGATCCTCCTCACTCTGTGACCCTGCTCCTGCCTTTCTGCCTTGTACCCCCAGCCAGCTGTTCCCAGGACCTTCCTGCTCGCTGTGTGTGGGGGAGGCTGATTTCAGGGTGTCTCCCTCCTCCTCTCTTCCCCCATCCACAAGCCCCTTCTCTGAAGAGTGCAGGAGAAGGGGCAGGGCTCAGGAATGGTTTATGTTATGGTTGCTACTCTCACTTCTTCAGACACCCTGCTAGGCACACACATGTGCTCTGTCGGGCTTTGCTCTCCCAGGGCCAACATTTTCTTTGACAGCACTGAGCCTTTAAAAACATGATTGCTCCCTCATGCATAAATTGAATGGTTTGGGCAGTTAGGTCTGAAGCACCCAACCTGCCCTGGCTGGAGAAATTGTCCCCGTGGTAACTAAATATATATCTATGGGTGGGTGGGGGAAACAGAGGGTACGCTGATTGTGTAGCCTGTTCTGCTAGTGAATTTGGGGCTGGGGATTGCACCACCATGGCTTCGGCTGCGGCTGAACAGAGCGAGAAGGTCCATAGAACAATGGCGGGGGAAATGCATAAAAGGCAGGGACAAGGGCAGGGTGATGGTGGAAGCAATGGAGACAGGGGCTAGGCCCCATTGGAGTAGGAGGGATGGAGGGAGGGGCTTAGAAAAATAAGTGGGGTCTGGGGGAAATGTCTTTTTGCCTCCCCAGTAAGTGGTTCAGGGAAGGGGGCCCAGCACCCTGTTATCAGCCAGCTCAGCACAGAGCTGTTTGAGAGCCAGGGCCCTAGGAGAATATGTTAGGGCCCTTTAGGAGTAAAGAGCCGGAGCAGACTCTCCCGGATCTGTTTGGTCCGTACCCCATAGATGATGGGGTGTAGCATGGGGGGAACAAGCAGATACATCTTGCCAATAAGAGGCTGGAAGTACAGGGGCACGTTTTGTGCAAATCGGCTGGTGAGGGAGGAGGAGAGACCCGGGATGTAAAAGATAATGATCACACAGAGGTGGGAGCTGCAGGTCCAAAAAGTTTTAAGCTGGGCATCCTTGGTGGGGAGGCGGAAGATGGCCCTAAGGATGTGGGTGTAGGACGTGGCAATGAAAATCACATCCAAACCCAACACACCAAAAAACCCAAAGAGGCCGTAGTAGCTACTGATGCTGGTGTCGGCACAGGCCAGCTTCACCACAGCGATGTGTGCACAGACCGGCTCAGGGATGAGGTTGGTTCTGCAATACGGCCACTGCCTCGCCAGCAAGGGGTAGGGCAGTGAGACTATGGTGCCACGCAGCACCACAGCCAGGCCGATCTTGGCCACTACTGTGTCCGTCAAGATGGTGGAATGTCTCAGGGGATCACAGATGGCCACATAGCGATCATAGGCCATGGCCACGAAGATCCCAGACTCCATCCCGGAGAAGCAAGTAATGAAATACATCTGGGTGAGACAAGCATTGAAATCGATCTCCCTGGAATTGAACCAGAAGAGACACAACATTTTCGGAACGGTGGATGTACACAGGATCAGGTCAGCTACAGCCAGCATGCAGAGGAAATAGTACATGGGCTCATGGAGTGTTGGCTCCTTCTTGACGATGAAGAGGATGGCGACGTTCCCCAAGATGGCGATAATGTACATGATGCAGAAGGGGATGGCGATCCAGACATGGGCAGCCTCAAGGCCAGGAATGCCCTGCAGGATGAAAGTGGAGGGGTTGCTGGTGAAGTGGGTCGTATTGGAATCTGGCATGGAGTAGAGGAGACGGTGTCCAACTCGGAGGCAGAACGGGGACTTCAGCATGTGCCGTGCGATCCCTGAGTTATACCATGTGCCGAGGGTATAGGGAGATGGTCACAGACCCAATGCCTGGATGGAGAGACAATGTTCATGTGAGATACGACATGACTGTGTCGAGGCTGTTCTCAGGCCGAAGCAGGTTGCTCGTTCCTCACGCTGTGACCAATGGCTTGTGCATTAATCAGAGAAATGAATTAGGAAACACTGACCTTGCTAATGCCAATTCCACACCTCACGGTGCTCCCCGTGTCAATGACATGCCATGGTGTGATGTGGGGAAGCTCACCAATCTATTGGGTGAACACAGGCCACCTTCATGCAGCCCAGGCCAGGCGGGCCACGTGGCAGTGACTTTCCCATTCACCAAGCTGCTCGAAATCTGAGAGTGGAAACCCCAAAGCTGTTGGGAAGACGTGTGCTAGGGGAAAAGTCCCGCCTATAACTCACCTCAGGAGAAAGACCCGGGTACCACGCACAGCAGCTCAACAGCAACGCCTGCGCCTCCGCACAGCCCCCGACCCACGGCAATGTCTGGGTGCCTGAGGAAGGGGGCGGAGAATCACCTGCTCTGGGCAGGGGCGCAGTCTGGCTACCAGGTCTCCAGAGGGGACGGAGCGGACCGAAAGGGGGTTTCCAAGACAAGTTCTGGGAATGGGGTGGCTGCTGCATGTGGGCAGAGGGAAAAGTCCGGGGCTGTGTAGTTGGGAGAGGCGGTAAGGAAGGGAGGACAGTACAGAGGAGAGTCAGGCCCCAGAGAGCCCCTGGGCCTGACAGCCCTGGTCTGGGGTCCGGTGGCTGGGAGTGGGACAGGGGGGCTGGCAGCTTGCAGAGGAGCCAGAAGCCTGGCAACCGGGGCTGGACCGGCAGCTGTACCAGCCCGGGGAGCAGAGTCTGCAGCTAGGGCCAGAGCAGCAGCGGCACCGAGCCGCATTGTGGAGCCCGGTGTCCATGAGGGAGCCGGACGGGCGCCAGGGCCAGCAGTGGTGCTGGGTGGGGGTGCGAAGCCCAGAGAGCAGCCTGGCTGGGTTGGCTGCTGGAACCCGGGAGAGCCCAGAGCCCATCAGCAGAGGGTCGCAAATTAACCTCGCCTGGTCCAGCAACCTCCTTCACATGGTACTGGGGAGGGCCAGACTGTAATAACTGTCTCTTTAGTCTAGTAGGGAAAGGCAGGGCACGTCCCAGTGAGGTTGAAGCCAGACACATTACATCTGGAAATGAGGCCTGAATGTTCAGCACGGATGGTGATCAACCCTTGGGACAACCTGTGAAGGGAGCTGGTGGATTCTCCAACTCCCCACAGCTTCAGACCGAGAGTGGACGCTTTTCTGACAGATCAGTGGAAGGGCTTGATGACACTTCACAGGCTACAGAGGTTCTGCTTTCGTACTTCAGCATAGACATTGCTCACCATGACAGCAGGGGCTCCCCTCTCAGAGCCGGCAATCCCGGTCCCAGACGGATGGTGGCTGGGCCAATGGAGAAATGTGCATGTTGACCTCACGCTACATCTCTCAGCTGTTTCAAAAAAGTCAAACCATAGAATCACAGGAGCGGGAGAGTCCTTGAGGGGTCATTTAGTCCGGTCCTCTACACTCACAGCAGAGCTAAATATTATCTATCCCATCCCTGACAGGCGCCTGTCCAACCTGCTCTTGAAAATCACCAGTGATGGAGATTCCACAACCTCCCCAGGCAATTTATTCCAGTGTCTAGCCACCCTGACAAGTAGGAAGTTTTTCCTGGTGTCCAACCTAAACCTCCCTTGCTGCCCATTGCTGCTTATTCTATTGTCAGAAGGTATTCAAGGATGTTAGGCTGTGGGAGTTTGCAGGTCGTGGTAGATAACACTGCTCTGTGACGGGGGCAGTCACAGAAGTCCCCTTGGGGTGCTTCCTGGCGTGCTGACAAACCCTAACACTCACCTCCCCGCTCTCTGGGGCTTCCCACCACCCTGTCCTGCTGGGTCAGATCTCCTGGTCTCCTCCATCCCAGGCACAGAGCTGAGATCACTCCCTCCCACCACCACCACCACCACCCCCCGCCCTAAGAAGAGATACAGATACTGAACCTCTTCAGGTCCGAGGAAAGTGCAATTTTGGGCCAAGTTTCCAGGGATACCCCTCCCCAAAGGGGGTCAGACCCCCAATGAATTATTCAGGCAAGCCCCCTGTAGCAAAGTAAAAGGTATTGCACTTAGCACAAGCAGTAGGATTTAAGCGGATGCCAGCAAAAGCGGGCAGAGCAAAGTAGGTTACAAATTTAAAATAACAAAAAAGGCAGAGCTAGATCTACCCCTTATCAGGAACCCATCCGAAAACGGTTCTTATTCCAGCCAAGCCTCCAAAGCAGGGACTTCCTTCTCTCCCTGGGGTCTTTAATTCTCCTCTGAGGAGGGCCACACCAGCCAAAGGCGAAGCAACTGCTGCTTTCCCCTTGTTCTGTAGATTATCCCGCCCTTCCATGGGAAGTTACTGGTCAGACCCTACCAGTTTCACATGACTTCCTAGGACCAACCACTGTTAAGACTTAAAGGACAAAAGAGGCTGTTTACAGACCTCGAGGGACACATTTGAAACCATACACTGTTCTACCCTGCATCTCTCTAACTGTACACAGAGGAGAGTCACATTCACCACCATAATCTGTGCAGATCCAGCCGACTGAGACAGGAAAATTGACAGGTTACATGAGGGGTTTTGTCCAAAGTATCTTCAAGTGATGCATGTTGGCATTCGGGAGTCAATTTCAGAGAGCATTTGGGGGGAGCCGTCACATGCTCTACTTGGCACGGGCTAGACCTCAGGGCGGGTTCTGAGTCAAATTTGGCTCACAGCTCTATAGAGAGGATGCAGAGAAACTGGAAAGGATCCACAGGCAGGTGGGTTCCAAGCCCTCTGAGCAAGCTGAGGCAAGAGGTTTTGTTTACTTTGGGAGGGAGGAGGTTGAGGGACATGGGAGCCAACTGCAACTCCGTGAAAAGCTGCCATGGAAGTAGGAGAAAAGTCGTTCTCTCACTAGAAAGACGGGGAAGTTCTCTCCTGCCCCAGCGTGCAGGACAAGGGGCTGGGCTTCATATGGCAGCGGCACAGACTTAGAAGGTGAAACTGTAAGAACAGGCGGAGAATGGAGCCGATTCCTAGAGGGTGGTGGACGCTCCTTCCCTGGAGTTATGGAAAGGGGGCTGGGAGCCCTCTGTCGAGAGGGCTTAGACACTAAGTGCCCTGTATCTGGCAGGGCGTGAGATTGTCTAACTCTTCCCTTTTCACATGTAGCCCTGTGATTCTTCAGTGCACAATCCTCGGGTGGGCCGGGAGGGAGGGATGTAATCGCCCGTGTGTGGGAAATCGGACTGGATAATCGAATGCTCAGTCCCACTCTTAAACCCTACGAGTCTCCCAGTGCAGGCCGCAGAGCCGGGTTTGCATTGCCTGGGTCTCACGACACGCGGGAAAGGGAACAGTCAATTCCATGGGAAGTCTCCAATGTGACACTGGTCCAGGAAATAGATTCCTACAAATCCTGCTTGGTCTGGGGCTCGGTGCAATGTTGGCGCTCAGAGCTCAGTGGGATCAGTGGGGCCATTGCCACGGGGGCTGGGCCTGGCCACGCGTGACGGGTCTGACACTCTCCCTTGGCAGAGCTCCTCGTCCGGAGCCGACACGTTGGCCCAACTTGCCTTTGTGCTGCGATTTCCCGTGCTGGGGCTGCACGGCCACTTGAATCGGGTTTGCAAGTTTGGGGCAGGGCGGTTCGGCCAACCGAGCTATGAAGCCGGGAAGTGCCTCTTGCTGCCCTTGAAACGTGGGCATGGTTCCTCCAGCGCCTGTCTGCCCCCGAGCAGACGCAAGTCAGATCCCCACCCCCTACCTAACACCGAGCCCTGGGATGAGGGGGGTGCGGGGCAGAGTTTGGGCATTCACACCCTGCAGGCTATTGAGGGCTTTTCGCAGCCCTTACTGCAGGGGGAGTTTTCCCTCAGTGGGGCTGAACAAAGTAGGGGCCACGGCAGCAACATTTGGCCTTACACTGTACATCCACTAAGAGCTTTTATCCCGATGGGTCCCCCATGCCAGTGACTTGCAGCCCCCTTGGACCTGGTGCTAATATCCGGTGGACACAGCAAAGAGCAACGTTTTAGCCAGTGATAAAGGAGCAAACTCCTCCCCCGCAGTGGCAGGGCCTGGGATGTTTCATGGCTCTGCAGAGCTCAAAGGCCTCCAGACCGACTCTCTGCCCCTCACACCCACTCTGCCCTGGGGCTGTGGGGCAGGGGAGCCCTCAGCTAGAACCGGTACCTGTGAGCGCTGAGAGGGACGTGTCTTCCCTGGGAACCCCCCTCAGGAAGCCGCGTCTGCACCTCTCTCAGTCTAGCCTCTGCAGCAGCGTCCCGTGCCGAGAGCCAGAACAGGGCTGTGCACTGCTTATATCACAGCTCTGGGCTGTCCCGGGGGGATCCTTCAGCCTCTGGGGGAGAAGAGGGATCTGGATGAATATTCTGGAGAAAAGCCTGTCTGGGCTTCTGTGCTCGTTATCCAGCTTTAGGTGTAAACAGCAATTAAAGGCCTTTCCCAAAGGGATGAGATCTCCTGGGCTCTGGGCCAAGTCAGGGAGAAATCAGCTGCTCTGTGTATTTAACAATCATAATCGATTAACAAGAAAACTAGGGATCGTTCCTAGGTCTTCCCAGGTCCGGGTACCCTGTGATCACTTTCTGCAGGCACATGGGGCTGTCACTGACAGGCCAGAGCTCAGTAATTCTCATCAGTAACCGTCATACTCTCTGTGACGGAAAGCAAAGGACAGTCCCTATGAAGATATAAACTTGACCACATTGGTAAACTGAGCCATGAGGCGATGTGACTTGGCCAAGGCCGGACAGAGGCCAGATGCCCTGACATACCAGTCTCCTTGTCACTAACTGAGCCCATGGGAGGAGGGAGATGGACTCAGAGCACCTGCAGGCCTCCTTAGAGCACCAGTTGGGTTCTCCACCGTACCCCCAGCTGGGAGGACATAGGCCGGGTGTGTTGGACTTTCCCCGCGTGCAGCCTGGAACTGGGCCCCGCGCAGCCCTCTCACAGCATGAGGCTTTCACAGGCCATTCCTGAACCAGCCCTAGAGAGGCTCCAGGCAGCTGCCCAGCCAGGAACCCAGGGCTGCCCCGCCCGGCTGCAGCCAAGCGTCCAACAGTCTCAGCTCATTCGGCGGCCCCCCCGTTCCCTCACTATGGCAGGACAATGCACCAGCTCCTGTTGCTGGGCAGATTTCCCCTCAGCATCTGCTTGCCCAGGGAGAGGACGTGGGCTTAGGGGGGGTCCTGCCACTGTGGCCCATTTCGGACCTTCCCTCCATCCACACAGCCGGGCCAAGGACTCTGGGCGGTGTCTGCTGGCTCCTTCAATGCTTTCGAAGAGCAGCGGGCATGGTCTGGGGCTCTCTGCTCAGTGTCCCCATCCCCTTCCCTTGTTTTCTCCCTTTGACCTTCACTCCTACCCTGGGTTTTCTTTTAATTTGTCCCCCATAGTTATGAGGTGCCCTGGACTCCACAGATCCTCCCTGTAGGTGGGGGAGGGGGTCCTTTAGATGGAGACAGGCTGAGCCCCAATCAGACCAGTCTCCTGTACCGCTCTGGCCTGTCCCGTATATGTATTAGCAGAGATCCTCAACCCTTTTTCAGGGGGAGGGGGGATGCAGTAGTCATGGCAGGGAGCTGCCATGGGGGGGCTGGAGTGTGGGATTGGGTCAGGGCAGGATGCTGGTGCTTTGGGGGTGCAGGAGTCAGGGTTTGGGGCAAGAAGGGGCTCAGGGCAGGGGGTTGGTGGCGGAGGCTGGAGTGAGGGATTGGGATGAGGAGAATGGCTCAGGGCAGGGCATAGAGAGTGGGGGGCAGGAATGAGGGTTTGGCGGTGAAGAGCAAGGGGCTGGGGTGGAGAAATCAGGTTTGGTGTTGGGGGCTGACAGCAGAGGGTGGGAGAGCCTGGGAGGTGAGCAGTGCTCAGGGCAGGGGGTGGGGGCTCAGGGCAGGGATGGTGGGTCAGGGTAGGAGGTGGGGCTCATGGCAAGGGGTTAGGGGTTAGGGGCTCAGGGCAGGGGGTGGGGGTGCAGGAGTCAAGGTAGGGGTTGGGGCTCAGGGCAGGGAGTGGTGAGTCAGGGCAGGGAGTGGGGGTTGGGGGCTCAGGACAGAGGTTGGGGTGCAGGGTGGGGGGGAGGTGCAGGAGTCAAGGTAGGGGTTGGGGCTCAGGGCAGGGAGTGGGGGTTGGGGGCTCAGGACAGAGATTGGGGTGCAGGGTGGGGGGGAGGTGCAGGAGTCAAGGTAGGGGTTGGGGCTCAGGGCAGGAGGTGACCCCTGTGGTCACTACAGGGCAAACTGTCCCTGCTCTCAGCCCCTCCCTTTCTGTGTGTGGAAAACAGTCGGATTCCAGGCACATCCTATTGGGAGTCACCTCTGCTGCCTGCTCCAGAGGCAGAGTCTCCAGGGTCACATGCAAAGCCGGGGGAGGGACCACACGGACGTTCATCGGGACGTGGTCTAGTCTGTTTGATCATTCCACGAGGGGTACCAGTAGTTCAAATTAGGATCTTTAATTTGAACTACCCAGTCTGTGCCGCGTGTAGCCGCGGGCACAGAGTTCGGACTAAGGGGGATTTAAAAATGGCAGCGCCCGGGAACATGCAAATGAAGCCCGGGATATTTAAATCCTGGGCTTCATTTGCAACTCTGCTTGCCCTCATTACCCTACCTAGCTCGAACTAACGATCTAGTGTAGACGTACCCTAAGTGATTGGGCAACAAAATGGCAAATGAAATTTCATGCTGATATATATAAAGCAATGCACATTGGAAAAATAATCCCAATATACGTACAATATGATGGGGATTAATTCAGCTACAACTACTCAAGAGAGAAATCTTGGAGTCATTGTGGACAGTTCTCTGAAAACATCCTCTCAGTGTGCTGCAGCAGTCAAAAAAGCAAATAGAATGGTAGGAGTCATTAAAAAAGGGACAGAGAATAAAACAGAGAATATCTTATTGCCTCTATATAAAACCATGGTATGCCCACATCTTGAATACTGTCTACAAATGTGGTCGCCTCATCTCAAAAAAGATACATTGGCATTGGAAAAGGTTCAGAAAAGGGCAACAAAAATGATGAGAGGTTTGGAATGGGTCCCATATGAAGGGAGATTAAATAGACTTGGATTTTTCAGCTTAGAAAAGAGGAGACTAAGGGGGGATATGATAGAGGTCTATAAAATGTGTAAAAAAAGTGAATAAGGAAAAGTTATTTACTTATTCTCACAATATAAAAACTAGGGGTCACCACATGAAATTAATAGGCAGCAGGTTTAAAACAAAGAAAAGGAAGTTTTTCTTCACTCAGCACACAGTCAACCTGTGGAACTCCTTGCCAGAGGATGTTGCAAAGACCTGGACTTTAACAGGGTTCAAAAAAGAGCTAGATAAATTCATGGAGGCTAGGTCCATCAACGGCTATTAGCCAAGATGGGTAGGAATGGTATCCCTAGCCTCTGTTTCTCTGGAAATGGGTGACAGGGGAGGGATCACGTGATGATTACTGGTTGGTCCCCTCCCACTGAGCATCTGGAATTGGCCACTGTAGGCAGACAGGATATTGGACTTGATAGACCTTTGTTCTGGCCTAGCATGGCCGGTCTTACATCCTTATGTACGTGCGCTAATCAAGGTGGAATACTGCAGTTGACTTTCAAAGCCCATAAAGTTAACTGAACGTGATTATTGGTGTAGACTCATCCATTATTAAATCAAACCAATCCAGCTAACTTCAATGTAACCTCGTAGACCAGGCCTCCAGGAAGAGGGCCCAGCTCCCTGTCATCAACCAGCTCATCATTGAATTGTATCTCAGAGCCAGAGTGTCCAGGGAAATGTTAGGCCTCTTTATGACTAAAGAGCTTGACCAGCGTCTCCCAGATCTGTTTGGTCATCACCCCGTAGATGATGGGGCTGAGCATGGGGGGCACCAGGAGTTGCAGGTTGCCAATAAGAATGTGGAAATGCAGGGGTACGTTCTGTCCAAAGCGGTATGTGAGGGAGGAGAAGAGATCTGGGATGTAAAAGGCCAAGATGGAGCAGAGGTGGGAGATGCAAGTCCCAAAAGTCTTGAGCCGGGCGTCCTTTGTGGGGAGTCTGAAGATGGCCCTAAGGATCTACATATAGGACAGAGCAATAAAAATCACATCCAGACCAGTAACACAGAGTAGCACAAAAACGCTGTAGGAGCTACTGACGCTGGTGTCGGCGCAGGCGAGACTCACCATGGTGATGTGCTTGCAGAATGGCTGGGGGACGACGTTGGTTCTGCAATACTGCCACTGCCTCGCCAGCAAGGGATAGGGCAGTGAGAGGATAGCACCACGCAGCACCACGGCCAGACCAACCTTGGCCACCATGGCGTTTGTCAGGATGGTGGAATGTCTCAGGGGATAGCAGATGGCCACGTAGCGATCATAAGCCATGGCCACCAAAATCCCAGACTCAATCCTTGAAAAGCAGCGAATGAAGAACATCTGGGTGAGGCAGGCACTGAAATCGATCTCCCTGGAATTGAACCAGAAGATGCTCATCATTTTGGGCATGGTGGATGTGGACAGGACCAGGTCGGTGGCGGACAGCATGCAGAGGAAATAGTACATGGGCTCGTGAAGGCTCAATTCCATCTTCACTATGCACAGGATGGTGAAGTTCCCCAACATGGCCATGGTATACATGGCACACAAGGGAATGGAGATCCAGACATGGGCCGCCTCCAGGCCAGGAAAGCCCTGCAAGATGAAGGTGGAGGGGTTGGTGAAGTGGGTTGTGTTGGACTCTGACATGGTGTAAGGAGGAAGGTGTCCAACTCAGAGGCAGAACGATGTCTCCTGCATGCTCCGTACGTTCCCCTGACTTCGTGTATGTGCCCAGGGTGTTGGGTGATGGTCCCAGTACAAACACCTGGATGGAGAGACAATGTTAATAGGAGACACGACATCAACCATTGGAGGCTGTTTTCATGGGGGAAGCACATTTGTGGCTCTTCACACACTGAAAAATGACAATTTTGTTATTCACAGAAATGAAGGGTGAACAAATGGCCATGCTAATGCTGGTTTCCTATTTTATAGCCTGTGTCAATAACTCTGGCATACTGTGGGGTGGGAAAGCCCAGCCGGGAACATGAGTGTGGGTATTAGTGATCCCTCATTGTTCCTTAATACAATGAAAACCAGACCAGAGTGTCCTGCTCTCTGGTCTTCCCCATTGTCATGTGGTTCAATTTATTTAGATGCGAGAGGTGCCAGAACACACCAGAGAGACTTAACCATTTCCTTATTTATTGCAAGCTTTAAAGCAGTTTATACGATTATCAAGCCTTAAAAGTAGTTAATACAGTTTTTCACTTAAAAGCAATTAGTACAACACAAAACAATACAAAAGCAATTAATGCAAAGTTTAATATAAAGTTTAATATTCAAGCATATTTCTTATTGAGAGCCAATCATGACGATCTCTAGACTTAGTTCACTTCCAGTTCACCTGTAACGCAGTTTTAAAATGCCAGACAGGAGGTTGGGATGAATGGTTTCTACTTCTAGTTCCAACAGGCAGGATATGTGCACTTACCCTCCTCACTCCCGCCCATCGAAGCTTTTGTGAAGCCTAGTTTTATAGCAAAGCTAGACTTGGTCACCTACTGCCATAATTGCCACCTTCTTTACTTGCTTAGATTAATTCCCTATTCCTCAAAGCTTAATGAGGCTGACTTTTTTTCCTCTCTCATCTTTTCAGACCCTAACATGCGCAGTTATTGGAAATTGTTTACCCATTTGTGGCAGGCATTTCTGGTAAATGCAAGGTGTGTCCATTATTTTGCTCCCTCTTCCTGCAAGTTTCAGCAAGGTTCTGCAATGTTTCAGCTTTGCTCGTAATGAATGCACTGGGGTCATGTCTTAATCCGCTGCTTTAGCGCAAGAGGTTACATTTCCACATGTTGGCCTGCTCAAGACCCTGCCTGTGTATATGTTTGCACCAGGCTTTAGCAGGGCCAAGGCCTACAGAGCCACACGACAGTGAGGGCAGGGCCGTGCGGACTCCTCCACACCCATTCACCAGGATGCTCAAAATCAGAGAGGAAAAAACAAACCTCTGCGCAGAGTGTGCCCCTGGGAATCATCCAAGGTAGAGCCTCCTGGACAGAAGAACTGGCCATCACACACACATCTCAATGAAACACCCACTCATTGGCCAAACCGAGACAATCGGGGCAGCAGAACCAAACCAAAGAGAAACAGCAGATGCGGGGCCCTGCGGTGTTGAAGGGAAAGTGTGAAAAACGAAGACACCGCTTTTTGAAAGATTTGACACAGGTTAGAAACCATAGTAACCCTGGGGTTGGAGCACTTCCAAAAGTGCAGGAACTAACACCACTTACCGACGTTTGGAGGCGAGGCAATAGACTGCTATTTCTCTGGGGCACTGAATGTAGTGAGACAAAATCCCCCGGAACATAACAACGCGACACTATCAGCACAGCACATATGAAATGGGGAGCAGGGTTACCACCAAACCAAAGGCAGTAAGAGGAGGTACGTCTACACAAAGCACAGTCAACCAATGGGACGTCTTGCCGCAGGATGCTGTGACGGCTCAGACTATAGCAGGGCTCAGCAAAGAACGAGCTAAATTCACGGACACTGGGCTAGAGGGACCCTGGGCTGACCCAGGAAGGCCGTTGGGATGCTGTCATGGCTAGACACTGGCTGACAGCTCTCAGAGAGCCGCTGTCAATGGGCAATGCGCAGTGAATGGGGCTGTTTCTAGGGGGGCTCTTCAGGGATCGGCTCAAGGCCTGATTCTATGTGAAATTTCATCAGTGATCTGGAAACAGAGACAATCCCTGCCCATAACACTTGACTCCGGGCCAGAGATGGGCAGAGGGGAGAGCTGGGCCCATGAAAACCAAGTGTTGTAATGCAGCCGATGCAAAGTGCTCCTCCCCAGAGGGAATGTGGGCCTGACCCCCAGGCTAAGCACTGGGTTATGCAAGGCCCTGCCAAGGAGTTGGGAGCCATGGTGGAGAAGGAACTCCTGGTGAGGTCCCATTCGGACGCTGGGCCCGAAGGGGCTGATGCCCTTGTGGATGCATAAGCAGGGGCATGGTGCCAGCACAGGGGAAGGATTTTACCACTGAAAGTGGCATCAGGGAACCCGTGTGTGTCCAGTCTCAGGGTCACGTTCCAAAGGGATATTGGTACATTGGAGATGGAGCCAAAATAGCCTCAGAAGCGATTGGCAACGGGAGACCATGCGGGACAGGCAGAGACTTAGGGAACTTCATTGATTTACCTTGGGTCGTAATGATGATCTGTGACCTGGCGCAGAAAAGCTGAACACGGACCAGTGGGCGGAAGCTGAAGCCAGAAAAATTCACCTTAACCTGGGCCTGCAGAGCAGGGGAGCCCCTCAGCTAGTACCTGTGAGTGCTGAGAGGAACGTGTCTTCCCTGGGAATCTCCCTCAGGCAACCACGTCCCACACCTCTCTCAGCCCAGCATCTGCAGCAGCCTCCCATGCCGACAGCCGGCACAGGGCTGTGCACTGGTTATAACACAGCTCTGTGTGTCCCAGCGGGGGTTCACTCAGCCTCTAAGGGAGAAGTGACAACTGGATGTGAAGAGGCTGGAGACCAGCCTGTCTGGGCTATTTATCCAGCATTAGGAGTAAACAGCAATTAAGGGCCTTCCCACAGGGAGATAAGAACTCCTGTGCCATGTGTGAGTCAGAAAAAAAATGTCTTCCCTGAATATTTGTGTGTATTTTACTATTATAGAATCGTAGAATCGTAGAACGCTAGAACTGGAAGGGACCTTGCAAATCATTGAGTCCAGTCCCCTGCCCTCACGGCAGGGCATCGTCTAGATCAGCCCTGACCCTCCCTTGCTGCAGTTTAAGCCCATTGCTTCTTGTCCTATCCTCAGAGGACCAGGAGAACAATTTTTCTTCCTCCTCCTTGTGACACCCTTTAGATACCTGAAAACCATTATCAAGTCCCCTCTCAGTATTCCCTTTTATAAACTAAATAAGCCCAGTTCTTTTAGTCATCCCTCCTAGCTCATGTTCTCTAGACCTTTCATCATTTTGTTGCTCTTCTCTGGACCTTCTCCAATTTCTCCACATCTTTCTTGAAATGCGGTGCCCAGAACTGGACACAATACTCCAACTGAGGCCTAACCAGCGCAGAGTAGAGCAGAAGAATGACTTCTCGTGTCTTGCTCACAACACTCCTGTTAATGCAGCACAGAATCATGTTTGCATTTGTTGCAACAGCGTTACTCTGTTTACTCATATTTAGCTTGTGTGACCCCCAGATCCCTTTCTGCAGGACTCCTTCCGAAACAGTCGCTTCCCATTCTATGTGTGTGAAACCGATTGTTCCTTCCTAAGTGGAGCACTTTGCATTTGTCCTTATCACACTTCATCCTATTGACCTCAGACCATTTCTCCAGTTTGTCCAGATCAGTTTGAATTATGACCCTCTCCTCCAAAGCACTTGCAACCCCTCCCAGCTTGGGATCCTCTGCAAACTTCATAAACGTACTTGCTATGCCGATATCTCAATCACTGATGAAGACATTGAACAGAACCGGTCCCAAAACAGACCCCTGCGGGCGTGGAACCTTGTGGGTCTCAATCCTGCGTCCCAGGCAGAAGCACTGGGGCTGGCCCACTCTCTGGGCAGGGCTCACTGCCTGCTCGCCGGCACAGCTGAGATTTGGGAGATAACTAGTGGATGCCTGGGGGCCCGCACACATAGGGGACTGTATTGTTGGCTCCACCCCCCCCCCAGTGTTCTGTCCTGAGGTAGCCCAGCCCTGCCACAGGCCAGCTGGAGTAGGTTAGCAGGGGGCAGCGGCTGCCCACAAAGGGGCAGCATCAGGGCACCGCATCAAGCAGCCACATGGAGCCAGGACAGACGCGTGGCCTGGGCTGCTCTTCTCCAGCGGCCCTACCAGTTACAGGCCAATACCCTCCAAGGGGTCCGAGCGTGTGAGGCCCTATGTGGGTGCTCAGACCCTATGCCCGGGTTCACTAACAGCGACCAGTGAAAGGAGCCATCTCCTCCTGAGTTGTCATCGTTTGCTCCCCAACTGTTATTTTACATCGTGTTTGCACGAGTGTCAGAAATCCCCGGGAACAGCCCAGGTCAAACGCTTCCTCCAAGCATGTTTCACACTTGCCCCTACACCCCTCTTGCTCTCAGGTCTTCCTTTGCTGTCACATGTGCCAACCCCCCTCTTCTGATTCCTGAACGTCACCCTGCTTTTCAGGGACACTCAGAAATTGTTTCAAGCCATGACTTCAAATTCAGAATAATGTAAATGATGATGAATTGGTGTTGTATTGACTATCTCTGGAACTTTGCCAGCCAGCTTTGCAACTCAGATGGGCATTTTTCGTTCCCAGGGCTGTTATGAACAACACCCAGCTTCTAAAAGGCAGTGAAGTGCTCAGCTACATAACCTTAGCCTTCGTATGCAGGGCACAATTGTTCCTGTTTGGAGAGGTGGGAGTCCATGGAGTAGGACAACTTTGGTTCCACTTTGACCAGGAAGACACAGTGGGGATTCCCTTCTGTCTTTCTCCTCATTTGTCATTCCTCATCTCTCCTGGGTGGAACGTCTTCTCCAGCTGCTTCTGCCTGCTCTAGCTTCTGTTACCAGACTTGTGCGGTACTTTGGTGTTTGCCATTCCTTAGGCTCAGGCTAGGGGAGCTGATCGTTCTATCAGGCCTGGGCTACATGAAAGAGGAAAGTTGACTTAAGATCTGCAACTCCAGCTACAATAATTACACACCTGGAGCTGACTTATCCTAAGTCGTGTTTTCATGCCCTACACACAGTGGGAGACTAACAGGAGCACAAACTTCCGTTGACCTCTCTTACCCCTCATGAAGAGCAGGTATACCGGCACTGACGGGGGAGCCCTCTCCGTTCGAATGAGAGGATCTTCACTGCACCCATGAATCCAAGCCTTGGAAGACTGACTGTGTCAGTGTCAATCTTCCACTTAGTGTAAACAAGCCCTCAGTGTGCTGCTTGTGTTACTTGTGTTCTCCCTTATGCCAGTTCCCTCCCCATGGAGCTCTCCTACAGGACCTAGGTTCCCCAGGGCCGGGTTTTTCCCCCCTAGAATGAAAGGAACACACAGACCCACATTCACTGAGTGGTCTGAGAGGCCTGGTTAATCAGCCTTACCGAGATGGCCCCTTATCTGCCCCTGGACTCAGCAGGCGAGTCAAACAGCACTTCCAAACTGCCACCCACATATTCCCAGTTTCACCATGTCCCTAGCCTCACTACCGTGCAAGTTCACTTTAACCCACTGGATGAGCAAACCCCACAGGAATCTTGGGTGCTGCAGGGATCCTGAGGTTAGGTACATGGAGCATTTCTGCTGAGTGAATGGGAAAGTCAAAAACGCCCATGAAGTGAGGAAAGAAAGAGAAAAAACAGCATGTTCAAGAAACTTATTTATTCCCAGGTGGTAACCATACAAGGGGAACCAAACAGACACAACCCTTATAATAATAAATCAAACAAATTTGATTACAGAAGTCAAGTTTAGCAAACTGTCACTGATCACACATGTCAGGGTCAGAAGGATCCACTGAGAAGGAGAGAGATCACCATGGGGGGGGGAGGGAGTGTAGCAGAAGATCTGGAGTGTTGAGGACAGGCAGAGCAGAGCCCCAGCATGATCAGTCAGGAAAAGGTGAAGTCCCAATAGAACTGATGCACAGTTTCGATCCAGGCACAGAAACCCTGTATCTGAGCATGAGTAGGGGTTTCTGGAGGGAGACAAACAATGGTTCCAGGAAGAACACTGGATTTGTTGTCGGGTAAAAGATGGTTCAAGGGAGAATCCTACAGTTGTTTTGTTCAGGCTAGCCAATAGGAACTGATTGTTCCTGGCCATGCGTGGTGTTCCTCCGAGGGAGCTCCCAGTGCCATTGGGCAGCGACAGTAGTTTGGACACCAAGAGAGGGTAGATTACCAGAAGTCGTGAGGGAACCACGGAGCTGGGTGTGGCAGGCGCAGGTTCGTTTACACCTGGAGCAGAGATCTCTGCCGGGCAGCGCTTCCCTGCTTTCCGATCCCAGACTTCATGGCGGTTCTTGCCTTGGAATCGTTGCTCTCCGTTCTGGATGGTAAGGGAGAGGCCTCCCTGGCCCATCCTTGATGCCATTGAGCCAAGAGGAGTTTCCTTAGTCCTGCTGCCCTTGTCTGGACAGGTGCAGCTGTGCTGCCTTCACCCGCCTGTGCACTGCTTTTGGTGAGTCTTCTGATGGGCTTTGGTTCAAGCAGAGGGAGGGGAGGTTCTTTGCGAGCTAGACAGACTGGGTACCATGACCTGGCTCCACAGGAGCACAGAGCTGAAAGGTGCAGGCTCTGATGGGTCTCTTCAGAGAAGAAACAGTAAAAACCAGATGGTTAACTCTGCTACCGTGAGCAAAGCACTGGGCTGCACAAAAGCACCTACCCATAAGGAACAGCCCATGGCAGAGCACCAGGCAGCTGAGCCCCGCTTGCAGGCAGGCAGAGGAAGCAACTGGATTGAAAATGTGTGGGGAAGGGAGCTTGCAAGCTGCACCCTCGTTGTCGTTCACACTTGTGCATTTGCAAAGGGGTGTGTGTGCTTGTGTGGCCCCCTCCTGCACAGCTTGCCACATTGACCACAAGGGGGGCAGGGAGCAGGTTGGGGGGGCAGGGCTCATAAGTGCATGGTCACCCCCCTACAGCACGGCTGTTCTCCAGAATGGTCCCTGATCACTGACTGCTGGTGTCCTGCTGTAGGGGATAAGGCAGCCCTCCTTGGAAAGCTTCTGAGAAGGATCAAAGAGTTCCTATCTAAGACCTTCTTGGAGCTGTGCAGGAGGAATCCTGCTCCATCTCCAGGCACAGTAACAAACCTTTCCAGGGAGCTTCCTCTGTGTGAGCAGACTGCATGCCGCTGTGTCCCCACTGCTCAGGGCAGGCCAAAGATTCAGCCCAATCTCATTTCACCTCTGGGCATGATTACAAACAAGAACTTGCCAGCAGTTCCCTCCCCACCACTGAAGCTGAGCAGCGATAGGTCCTGGGAGGGGATCGGCTTCAAAGTTAGAAAAAGGTCCTGGCTCTCGGAGAGATCGGATCCTTTACCGGCCTGCTCAGCAGTCTCCTCCTCCTCCTCTTCCTCATCTGCACTGTCCCCTAGTTGGGACTCTGGTTGGATCCCCTCTAAAATCCCATGCAGCTGCCCATGGAAGTGGCATGTCTGTGGCCCTGCCCCAGACCAACTGCTTGCCTCCTTTGTCTTCAGGTACACTTGTCTCAGCCCTTCTATTTGCAGGCAGCATGGCTGGGTGTCCCTGGTGCATCCTTTCACCACTGTGCCCCGCGCGACTCTGGTGTGGATATCAGCATTTCCTCTGCGGCGTCAGAGCTCTGCCCACTCAGATTCCTCTCCCTACATGGCAATCAGGTCCAGGATCTCCTGCATGCCCTGTGCCACAGCTCATTTACAGCCCTGGGAATTCATGGTGAGTTGCTGGGCTCGCCCTGCTGGGCAAACAGGAAATGAAATGCAAATGTTCCTGGGTCTTTTCTGTTCTACCTGGGAGAGTAGCAAATTTTAAAGTACTGGCCAAAGTGGCCACGTTGGCAGTCTGGGGGACACCTCCTAGAGTCCAGGAAGGTTGACTTGAACAGTTCTGTGTCTGCACTACCCCAAACTCCACCCTAGCAGGTCAAACTTAGTGCACCTCCTCTAGTCATGGTGGAGTATTAAAGTCAACTTTAAAAGCACTTACACTGGGCAAAAGGGGGTTGGCAGTGTAGACTCACTCATTATAAAACTGGCCCAAAGCAGCTAAATCTGATCTAACCTTATAGTTTAGACCAGGTCAGTGGGAAGTGTGCCCAATACTCTGTCTCCAACTGGCTCTTCACTGCGCTGAACCTCACAGCCAGAGCACCAGGGAGAACATCAGGGTCCTTTATGAGTAAAGAGCCGGAGCAGCCTCTCCCGGATCTGTTTGGTCATCACCCCGTAGATGACGGGGTTGAGCATGGGGGGCACCAGGAGGTTTAGGTTGCCAATAAGAACATGAATATGCAAAGGCACATCCTGTCCAAACCGATACGTGAGGGAGGAGAAGAGACCTGGGATATAAAAGGCTAAGATGGCGCAGAGGTGGGAGCTGCAGGTCCCAAAAGTTTTCAGCTGAGTGTCCTTTGTGGGGAGACTGAAGATGGCCCTGAGGATCTGCATATAGGATATGGCAATAAATATCACATCCAGCCCCATCACACAGAACAGCATAAAGAGGCCGTAGTAGCTATTGATGCTGATATCAGCACAGGCCAGGCTCACCACGGCCATGTGCGTGCAGAACGGCTGGGGGATGATGTTGGTTCTGCAATATGGCCACTGCCTTGCCAGGAAGGGATAGGGCAATGCGAGCAACCCACTGCGCAGCACCACGGCCAGGGCAATTTTGGCCAGCACTATGATTCTGAAGGTGGTGGAATATCTCAGAGGATCACAGATGGCCATGTAGCGATCATAAGCCATGGCCACCAAGATCCCAGACTCCATCCCTGAAATGCTGTGAATGAAGAACAGCTGGGTGAGGCAGGCACTGAAATCGATCTCCCTGGCATTGAACCAGAAGATGCTCAGCATTTTGGGCAGGGTGGACGTGTACATGATTAGGTCAGTGACGGCCAGCATGCAGAGGAAATAGTACATGGGCCCATGGACACTCCACTCTGTCTTCACAATGAACAGGATGGCGAGGTTCCCCCAGAGGGCTATGGTGTACATGGTGCAGAAGGGGATGGAGATCCAGACATGGGCCGCCTCAAGGCCAGGGATGCCTAGCAGGATGAAGGTGGAGGGGTTGGTGAAGTGGGTTGTGTTGGACTCTGACATGGTGTAAGGAAGAAGGTGACTAACTCTGAAGCAGAACGGTGTCTCCTGCGTGCGCCGTACGTTCCCCAACTTCCTGTATGTGCCCAGTGTGTTGGGTGATGGTCCCAGTACAAACGCCTGGATGGGGAGACAATGTTAATAGGAGACATGACATCAATGGTTGGAGGCTGTTTTCATGGGGGAAGCAGATTTGTGGTTCTTCACACACTGAAAAACAACATTTTCATTATTCAGAGAAATGAATGGTGAACAACTGGTTCTGCTAATACCGATTTAATATTTTATGGCCTGTGTCACGACTCCTGCACACTGTGGTGTGGGAAAGCAACAGCCGGGAACACGAGTGTGGACATGGATTATCCTTCATTGTTCCTTGATGCAAGGAAAACCGGACCAAAGTGTCCTTTCTCTATGGACTTGCCCATTCACTGGCTTGCTCAAAATCAGAGGGGAAAAAACCAATCTCTGCCCAGAGTGTGCCCATGGAAATCATCCCAACTAGAGCCCCTCTCGACAGAACTGGCCATCACTCACACAGCTCAATGAGACGCCTGCTTGTTGGCCAAACGGAGATGATATTCAGATAGCCAATGAAAGGGGTGGGGAGTAACCTGCTCTGGATATACTCCCAGGTTAGGTCCATCAATGGCTATTAGCCAGGATGGGTAGGAATGATGTCCCTAGCCTCTGTTTGTCAGGGGCGGGGAATGGGTGACAGGGGAGGGATCATGTGAGGATTACCTGTTCTGTTCCCTCCCTCTGGGGCACCTGGCATTGGCCACTGTCAGCAGCCAGGACCCTGGATTTGATGCACTTTGGTCTGACCCAATTTGGCCACTCTTATGTTCTTGTGGTCACCCAGTGTCTCTAAAGGAAGAGAGCAGATAGGAAGGGGGTGTCTGAGACAGGGCAGGCTGCCAGATGGGGACACTGAGAAATCTGGAGCTGATTAGCTTAGGGACGAGACAACGAGGGTGTAGGACAGAGGAGGGGTAAATAAGAATGAAACTGCGGCGAGGAGTCCTGTGGCACCTTATAGACTAACCGAAGTGTTAGAGCATAAGCTTTGGTGGGCAAAGACCCACTTCGTCAGATGCATGTAGACCACATCAGACCACTTCCAAGGAAGTGGGTCTTTGCCCACCAAAGCTTATGCTCCAACACTTTGGTTAGTCTATAAGGTGCCACAGGACTCCTCGCCACTTTTGCAGATTCAGACTAACACGGCTACCCCTCTGAAAAATGGAACTGGTTACATTTAAGTGGACAGAGAAGAGTTCCCAACTACTAATGTGCATAGACACTTAGGCTGTGTCTATACTGGCGCGATCTTGCGCCAGAGCTATGCAAATGAGGCTCAGCGTGGAATATCGCCGAGCCTCATTTGCATAACTAATGAGCCTCCATTTTTGCAGAAGAGGCTCTTGTGCAAGACAGAGCTGTCTACACTGCCCCGTCTTGTGCAAGAAAAACCCTCTTGCGCAAAGCCGTTATGCCTGAAAATAATCAGCATAACAGCTTTGCGCAAGAGGGTTTTTCTGGCGCAAGAAGGGGCAGTGTAGACAGCTCCGTCTTGCGCAAGAGCGTCTTCCGCAAAAATGGCGGCTCATTAGTTATGCAAATGAGGCTCGGCGATATTCCACGCTGAGCCTCATTTGCATAGCTCTGGTGCAAGATCGCGCCAGTCTAGACACAGCCCTAGTGTTTCAAAAGCGCTAACTCTTCAGAGCTGAGGGAAATTATCAGCAAAACTGATTGGTACGAAAAAATTAGACCAAATAATGGAAATAAATCTAGGGAAATCCTTAAGAAGTGATTCTCAGATAGCTAAAATACCACAATTTCCAAGAGGAAACTTTGCACAAATTTCTAGAAAAACCTGGTTCAGTTGCAAAGTGGAGGCAGCAATTTGTGGGGAAAAACAATATCGTATAAATCAGAAAAAGGGAAATTACATATCAAATCATACAGAAGGGAAGTTATGAAATTTGAGAAGAAATGCTAAAAGCACCAGGCTATGTCTTCACTGCAGCCTTTAGTCAGCAGAGACAAATTCACCCTGGCCAGGGGCTGTGGGACAGGGGAGCCCCTCAGCTAGAGCTGGTACCTGTGAGTGCTGAGAGGGACGTGTCTTCCCTGGGAACCCCCCCAGGCAGCCGCGTCCCGCACCTCTCTCAGCCCAGTGTCTGCAGCAGCGTCCCATGCTGAGAGCCAGCACAGGGCCATGCACTGGTTGTAACACAGCTCTGGGCCGTCCCAGGGGGGTTCGCTCATCCCCTAGGGGAGCAGCGGTGTCTGAACGCAGACAGGCGACAAGCCTGTCGGTGTGTCTCTGCTCGTTATCCTGTGATAGGAGGAAACAGACTTGAGGGGCCCTTCCCACAGGGGGAGGAGAACTCCTGGGCACTGGGCTGTGTTGGGGAGCAGTTGGCTGCTCTGGGTTTGTGTATAATTTATAATCATAGTCAATTACGAAAATAATATCTCAGGATGATGCCTTGTCTTCCTAGGGCCTGATACTCTGATGACCCAGATGGATGGATAACCAGGCAGCCAGCCAGGTCCGGGGATGGATGACAGAAGCAGACAAGCGCACTCCTCAGTCCCTATCACCGCCCTGGGCAGCACCTGTCACTGAACACAGCCAGGCAGGCGCGACTGGGCCAAGGTCAGACAGAGATTGAGCGTGGGATGACCAGGAGATCAAAGGAGTCCTGACTCCGCCTGCCCTACCCACGGTTTCTCCACCAGGGAGTCCCGCTCCGGCAGGGCTGTTCATTGGGAGAGGGCAGGGGAAAGGCTGGAAGAGGGAACCAGAGCTGGAGCCTTCCCCATCCTCTCAAGGGGAATCTGAGGTTTTGGGAATGAGCTGGAGTGTGGGGGCTCCCTGCTCCTGGGAACTGTGAACTCTGGGTCTCCGCTTCCCCTCCCACTCAGACACCCACCAATATTTGCGCCATGGGGGCACTTTGGGGAAACAGGCTTCGTAAACTGCACTTCTGTTTCTTGAATGTCTTTTGGTCCAATCCTCTAATCTGTCCAGGTCACTATGGACCCTATCCCTGCCCTCCAGCATGTCTACCTCTCCCCCTAACTTAGTGTCATCTGCAAACTTGCCAAGGGTGCAATCCATCCCCTCATCCAGGTCATTAATAAAGATGTTGAACAAAACTGGTCCAAGAACCAATCCTTGGGGCACTCCGCTAGAAATCGACCGCCATCCTGACATCGAGCCATTGATCACTACCCGCTGGGCCTGACAGTCTAGCCAGCTTTCTATCCATCTTACCGTCCATTTATCCAATCCATTCTCCCTTAACTTGCTAGCCAGGATATTGAGGAAGACCATTCCAGAAGCTTTCCTAAAGTCAAGGTATATCACGTCCACAGCTTCTCCCATATCCCTGCAGATTGGCCACGTAAGACTTGCCCTTGGTGAATCCATGTTGACTGTTCCTGATCACTTTCCTCTCCTCCAAGTGCTTCAGTTCCTTGGGGATGAGCTCCATGAATTTCCAGGGACTGAGGTAAGGCTGGCCAGTTTGTAGTCTCCTGGATCGTCCTTCTACCCTTTTTTAAAGATGGGCACAGCATTTGCCATTTCAAATCATCCAGGATGTCTCCTGATCACCACAAGTTTGTAAAGATAATGGACAATGGCTCTGCAATCACACCAGCCAACTTCCTCAGCACCCGCCCATGCCTGAATTCCTGCCCCATGGATTCTGGCGTGCCCAAAGAGGCATTAACCTGCTCTTCCACTGCAAGGCCAGATCACCTCTTCCCCTTGCTGTGCTGTCCAGTACGGAACCTTGCAGGTCTTAAACTTGAGTCCCTGGAGGAAGACTGTGTTAGTTGTCTGTCCAGGCAGGGCTCACTGCCTGCCCCCATGCCCAGCTAAGGTTTGAGGCCTTCCTTTGATCTCTGAGGAAGTAGTAGTCCACGTCCAGCCACTCTCCCTGTTGCCTTGGTGGGGCTTGTGCAGGGGCAAGGTTCTTCTCTGGTGTCCCTGGACTCCTTCTAAGAAGTTTTCCTTTTTGGAAAGCTCAGCAAACCCCTCCATGCAGGGTGCAGCCTCCCCACCCCTGCAGGAGGTCAGTGAAATTCTGCCAGCCATGTGTTAGGCTAGCGTCAGGGCTCTGCCAGCTAAGCCTGGTCCTTTGTGACGAGGAGCCTGAAGTCAGTCCCAGATGGGACTGCATGGGCTAAAGGTGAATGGGTGATCGTCACCAGGCCAGCCCGGAGGAGCATTTGGCTGCACTCTGAATCAATCAGGGCTGTTGTTGGTCTCCTCTTCATCCAAATGGGAATCAAGATGTTATCTGGGCCCTTCTTTGGGGGTCTGGGTACTGGCCATTCATATTGGCATGCAGTTACACTCCTCGTGGGAGCTTTCATTCTGGAATCGCCCCTCCTGGCGACATGCGTAACACCAGTCACGAATAGCCCCATTGGTGGAGTGGTTTTGGGTGTGCTCATCATTTCCCCACAGGTGGGTGCTGCCCAGAACATGTCCCTTGTGCTGGGCATCCTTGCAGACACTCGTGGCTGACAGAGGGATGGGGGCCAATGTTCCCTTGAATTTATTCCATCCAGGTGCAGAATAAAGTCAGGTGTAACAAACTACACCTCATACACATGTCAAGGTGAAAGAGAGAGTCAGAGAGAGAATCAGAGAGAGCACCCCACTGGGAAGCTAAGAACATAAGAATGTCCATACTGGGTCAGACCAAAGGTCCAACTAGCCCAGTAACCTGTCTGCCGACAGAGGCCAGTGCCAGGTGCCCCAGAGGGGGTGGACCAAAAAAAAATGATCAAGCAATTTGTCTCCTGCCATCCATCTCCAGCCTTTGACAGGCACACCATTCCTTATACCCTGGCTAATAGCCTTTTATGGGCCTAACCTCCATTAATTTATCTAGCTCTTTTTTAAACTCTGTTATAGTCCTAGCCTTCACAGCCTCCTCTGGCAAGGAGTTCCACAGGTTGACTGTGCGCTGTATGAAGAAGAACTTTCTTTTATTAGTCTGAAGCCTGCTACCCATTCATTTCATTTGGTGTCCTCTAGTCCTTCTATTTAGGGAACTAATGAAGAACTTTTCTTTATGCACCCACTCCACACCACTCATGCTTTTATAGACCTCTATCATATCCCCCCTCAGTCTCCTCTTTTCTAAACTGAAAAGTCCCAGTCTCTTTAGCCTCTCCTCTTTGGCTTGATTGGCAACTGTCAAGTCTCTAACCATATGTCCCATCCCCAGTGTGCCATGGGGCCACCGCACAGCAAAGGCAGGGAAGGGTTTAATGCCAGTCACTGACTAGACATGTAAGTGTGGGATGGTGAATGTGGGCAGGGGGCCAGCTGACCTCCGTGGGTCTCTTCCAGCCCTCATCTTCTCTGATGTTATGGCTTTGTTTTTCATGCAGACACATTCCTGGTGGTAAGGCCAGCAGGTGGTGTGGGGCTGAGTGTGTGTTGGGGGCCAAGGACTGCACGTTTGGAGACTTCTGTGGGCCGCAGTGGGTCAGTGTCTGTTGGCAGCCTAGGATTGTGTCTTTCGCGATGGGTCATTGCGCATGTAACTGAGGCTGGGGTCAGAAGATGGTGTTTTCATATCTGTGTCTGGGTGGTCAGCGTGGGCTAGCGGAAGAGGGCTATGCACTTGGAGGGGTTGAGCACCAGTTGTGAGCCAGGCTCTATGGGGAGGCGGAGGACCCTGAGTTTGATAGGTGCAGGACTATAGAGATCAGGATGGGGGGCAGAGGACTGTGCATTGGAGACATGTAGGGCTTGGGATGAGTCAGTGTGAGGACACATGGGACGGTGTGTTTTGAGGTGAGTAGGGTCCTTGTGTGGGGGAGAGGACTGTTTGGCTATGTCTACACTGGTGGCTCCTTGTGCAAGAACTTCTTGTGCAAGGAGTCCTGCGCAAGAACACGGCCACACTGCCATGTGCGAGATGTGCTTTTGCACAAGAGTGCCCATGGCAGCGTGGATGCGCAGCAGGGATTCTTGCACAGTAAAACTCTATAGCTAAAATAGTTTTCTTGCGCAAGAGTGTCCATACTTGTGCTTCTTGTGCAAGAGGTACGCTCTTTTCTTACAAGTGGAAGCTGTCTTGGCAAGAGCTCTTGCGCAAGAAGCCGTCTCTTACCACGCCATCCTGTAAATCTTGCGCAGGAGCAGGTGGGCAGTGTGGATGCGCTGTGGATTATTGCACAAGAACAGCTGTTCTTGTGCAAGAAGCCACAAGTGTAGACATAGCCTTTGTGTTCAGGGGGTCACGGGGGGGGGGGGGAATGGAACGTGTGTTTTGAGGCCTGCCAGAGCAGAGGGGGAGTTGGTATCACTTTGGTAAAGCACCATGTCCCTTGAGGTGCACAGGGCTGGGGGTTTTCAGGGAGAACTGCGTACTCCGGGCCTGTGCTAGCTGAGGCTTTCCGTGTGTGGGCAGAGGACTCTGTGTTCGGGGGCTATAGGTGAGGGGTGAGTTACTGTGCGTTCGGAGCAGAGGGTGAGGGGGTTACGGTGTGTTTGAGGTGTAACCGGGCTGTCTCACCGCCAGGGGCCCCTCCAGCTGGTCACTGAGGAATTAGCTCAGTCAGCCCTGGAGCACCCCTTTTTGGACAGCATCTCCCCCACAGTGACCTAGTTTTTCCCTCCACCTCAGGGTGCTGCCATGCCACAGGACCCCCACACTCTGGGGTCCTCCCTAGGTGCCCCCAGCCCCCACCTTACCTCAGTGACCCATGGCCAGTCCTCATCTAGCCCCTGCCTCAGGGGCAAACTACAGTCTGGCATGGCCACTCAGCATTGGCAGGGGTGGGCCTGCTGCCTTCACCTGCCCTGGCTACCTCCCTGCAGTAGCCTCAGGCCTTGTCTCAGGCCCTGCAGCCTGGGACTTGCCTGGCCAGAGCCCCCCAGCCCTGCCTACAGCCCTAGTATTATCAGGCCCTGCCTCAGGCCAGATCCCCCCCAGCCCTACTCTATCTCAGGAAGCCTCTGGCTTCCCCTGCCTGACCAACCCCCAGCTGGAACAAGAGAGTCTATGGCTGCCTTCCCAGGAGCCCTTATTTATACAGCCCCAGCTGGGCCCTAAAGGGCTGTATCAGCCTCAGCTGTGGGCCTTGCTCTCCGCCCTCCCCCTGGGCCCGGTTTTAACTTTGAAGAGCCAGGCTGTGTCTAGACTGGCCGCTTTTGCGCAAAAACTTGCCAGCTGTCTACACTGGCCGCTTGAATTTGCGCAAGAGCACTGACGTTCTAATGTAAGAAATCAGTGCTTCTTGCGCAAATACTTCGACGCTCCCGTTCGGGCAAAAGCCCTTTTGCGCAAAAGGGCCAGTGTAGACAGCTAGCTAAGACTTTTGCGCAAAAGCAGGCTACACGGAAAAAAACCCTTTGGACGCATGGAGACCCCATAGCCACCCTGGACTTCCTGGCAACCAAGCTTCTTAAAGCAGACGCAGGGCTGCTGAGCTCACACGGCAGGAGACCAGCACGGACCTCTAGGCAGAGGTCTGCCACGTGGCCCCTGCCGTGCTCAGCAGCCACCACACAGCAGGATGGCAGCTCCGGGCGATCAGCCACCCGCACCCCCAGCGAAGGAGGCCCCCAGGGGCCGAAAAAGACGGGCCCCATCCTGGTCCTCAGGGGAGCTGGACAGCCTGCTGGACCTGTGCCAGGAGGAGGAGGCCCTCCATGACACCCACTCCCGGCGCTGCAACGCCGAGATCTTCACCCGCATGGCCCAGGAGCTCGCCCAGCAGGGCCATCCAGCCCGGACCCTCGAGCAAGTCCGGGCTAAAGTGAAGGAGCTGCGCCTGGGCTACATGCGGGCCAGCGAGGGCCAGGGGGCAGGAGCCCACACCTGCCCCCACTACGACCGGCTCCACGCCATCCTGGCCCAGCCAGCCCCGCAAGCCCCAGAGGTCCCCGTCGACAGCAGCGTGCGCCCCCCCGTCACCAGGACCACAGAGGCGGGGGAAGGAGACAGCAGTGCGTCGGAGGACGAGGCCAGCACTGCCACCCAGCAGGCCCCCTCCAGCAGCCCCGACGTCTCCCGCGCATCCTCAGAGGCCGGGGAAGGATCCACCGGTGAGTGTTGCACTTTGCACTCACAAGGGCGGGTGGGGGGGAGCCAGGCGCCCAGAGGCGGGAGGGGGAGAGCATGTCACTCAGGCCACGTGAGCTGCACGCTGTGTAGCATTAGGCAGGAAGCAGCACGTGCAGCCTGGTGACCGAGCGGCACGTGGCCGCGGCAGGCAGCTCCAGGGCACGCCTGGGACCGTGCTGCTCACACGCATCCGGCGGGACCAGGGGCGAAGGGTGGATGCCGGCTGGAACCAGCCAGGGCCCCAGGGACTCAGGCCAGAGCCCGCACCTCCGCAAGGGTGCAGCACGCAGAACGGCACACTGTCCCATGCCTGGCTGTGAGGCACAGCCAGCTGCTCCTGGGAAAACCACAGCGTCACAGCCCTGTGAACGTGGCCCCCACTGAGCCCCTCGCCTGCTCCCGGTGCCTTGGCTGGCTCCCCGAGGGAAGTGCCCGCTGCGGCCACACATGTCCCTGGGCTACGTGTGTGAGGGATAGCGGGAGGGAGAAGGGGGGGAAGCGCTCGGGCCGTCCCTAGGGCCGCCTGAGTTTTGCTGCAAGGATGGGACACCCCCCCCCCCAGTCACTCTCCTGGTTCCGTCCAGGAGATATCCCACGCAATGGGGATCTGAGAGCCCAGACCTCCTCTGCCAGATGTGCTCCCAGGCACTGTGTGGGGATTCATCTCGCCCCCTGTCAAACACCAGTGATTAGCCCAAAGCCTCACAACCTCCACCGGCAGGGAGTTCCACAGGTTAACGCAACACAAGTGCCCTCCCGCCCTCCACGGGGCCAGGACACAGACCGGTGGTTACAATACATGGAGGAGGACCCTACTCCAGGGGCGGTCCTCCTTGCAAACATACAACACAGGGGGCAGGGGGGGGAACCGAGTGGGCCCAAGCCACACTACTGCGGTGTCGCCTGGGCTCAGGGGTGGAGGGCATGAGGTGTGGGGACAGTGGCTGGCCTGCCTGACTGACCCATCCTTTCTTCTCTTCCCTGCAGCGGGACCAAGCACAAGCCGGGGACCCTCCAGTCCGGCAGCAGCGGCACCCCCAGCTGCCCAACCACGCAGGCACAGGCTCCGCCACCGGGACCAGCTCCTTCAGCGCCATGTGCAGGCCGTCAAGCGCATTGAGGCATCGATTTGCCAACGCATCGCAGGGGACCTGCAGTGGCGCCAGGAGGCCTTGGCCGCCTTCCAGGCCCAGTGCATGCGGATGGCTGACTCCATCGCCACCCTCACTGCCCACATAGCCCATGCCATTCACTATGGCATGGCCTTACCCCATGCCCCCGCCATCCCTCCCCTAGCACTGCCCATGCCCCCTCCTGCCCCTGCAATAGCCCCTCCTGCCCACCTCCCCGTGCAGCCTGCCCCGATGTGGCCTGCCCCGCATATCCAGGTGTGCCCCCGCATGAGCGCTCGCAGGGGCCACCCCTCCCAGGAGTAGCTCCTCCCTCTCCCAGTTGAAGGTCTCCTCCCCCTCCCCTTCCCCTTCCCCCTTGTAAATAAAAACATACATTTTTCAGTAGAAAACAAAACTGTGTTGGTTATTGTGTTACTCGAGGTAACTGTAATAAATGATTTGAGATGCCAATTAGCCAACTAAATTTAAGAGGATTACAAAATGCAGACACCAAATTCTGTATCTATCACCGGTCGTTCCTTTAAGTGGTCATTGGTTTGCGGTGCATAAATAAATACTGACACTTTTAAGTAAAATTTAAACCACAACTATATTAACATAGATAACAAACAAGCAAGAAAGGTTAAAAGACGCACACAAAAGAATATGTACATAGTCTAGACGCAGGGGACGATTGTAGTGTTGCTGGCAACCTCAATCCTTTGGTCCTTCCGGGCCTCGGGAGAGGAACAGCCAGGAGATCCCTCGAAGACGACTGGAATCGGGTACTCTGACTCGAGCCTTCCTCACGAACCACGAATCCTCTTCCTGTTCTTCAGGACAGCTCGGACAGGCGATGGTGGCCTAAACCCGAGCCTAAACTAAAAAGAAAAACCCTAGCCACGTCCGACGCACCCAACGAACATTCACGATGACGGCCGATGTGCTTGGAACCGACGCTTTACAATGGGGGGAGGTAAGGGGAGGGGAGAGGGAAGGGGAGGGGAGGGGATGGGAGGGAGTCGTATGGGGAGGCCGAGGCGACCCTACTATGGGGCTTGTGCGAACATGTCTGTCAGGACCTCTCTGATGTGCACCCCATCCTGGTGTGCCTGGCGGATGGCAGCTGCGTGGGGCTGTTCAAACGTCTGTGCCTCGGCTGCCATCCATGCAGGGAGGAAGGCCTCCCCACTCCTGTTACGCCCTCATGGGTAACAATGATAGGGAATGCCTGATTAGCCTAATTGATTATGATGCTAAGGACTTACAAAGGCAGGTGCGACCCCGAATGCCGTATCTGTTCACCGGTTGCAGATTGTCCTTACCCAAAGAGTGGCGCATGAAATAAATACCTGACAATTTAGATAAGTTTTATAACCACAGGACTATATTGAACTAAATCTCAGAATTTACAAACTAGGGGGAAGTCCCCTTTTTAAATTACCAATTATACTTCCAGAGTCTCACGTCGCAGTGGCGATGGATGGGTTGCTGGCGACCTACAACCTTTGGGCTAATTGAAAGCCCTCAGGGAGGAACGGCCAGGAGTCCCTCGATGGCTGCCGGCGCCGAAGCTGGCGACCTCAATCCGTTGGCTAATTTAAAGCCGCGGGAGAGGAGCTGCCAGGCGATCCCACGAAGCACTGAGGTTGAGTGCGATGACTTCGCCTTCCGCGGGTCACGACTCTTCCGGCTCTTCCTGCGCTTCGGAAGCAGCTCGACGACGCAGATGGGCATAGGCACATCCCTGACAGTCAATTCCCACCGGGGAAAGTAGGTGCCCGCATCCAGCCTGCGAAACAGTCCGGAGTTGCGGAGGATGCGGGCGTCGTGTGCCCTGCCGGACCAGCCCGCGTAGACATCCAAGAAGCGGCCCCGGTGGTCCATGAGGGCCTGGAGAACAATAGAGCAGTACCCCTTCCTGTTTGTGAAATGGGCTGCTCGATGCTCCGGGGCCCGGATGGGGATGTGGGTTGCATCCAGGGCTTCCCCGCAGTTGGGGAACCCGAGGGCAGCGAAGCCGGCCAGCGTAGCGTCCATGTCGCGCAGGCAGATCACTCTTGGTAGCAGGACATCATTGATGGCGTGGACGACCTGCAGAAGGGTGCAGAGAAACACAAGGGAACACATCACATAAGGCAGGGGTGAGTGTGTGCTCCCTTGGGCCCCCCCCCGTGATTCCCTCTGTCCTCACGCACGTGCACACACACACACACACACACCAGGGCCCCCTCGCCCCACAGCCCCTCCTTTACCAGCAGGCCTGTGCAAGGGAGGGACGGCCCAAACCCCTGGGTGACCCAGCCTGGAGTCTTGGCTGCCCCTGGGCATGGAGTGCAGCACCCTCCCCCCACCCCACTCCCCACTCCCCCTGGGACTTACCTCCATGACGATCACACCGACAGTGGATCTTCCCACCCTGAATTGGTGTGCCACCGATCGGTAGCTGTCCGGGGTGGCCAGCTTCCATAGCGCGATGGCGACCCTCTTCTTCACGGGGATGGGCGCACGCAGCCGGGTGGTGGCTCTCTGGAGCGCGGGGGTGAGCCAGGCACACAGCTCCAGGAACGTCCGCTTTCGC
Source organism: Pelochelys cantorii (assembly GCA_032595735.1). Classification (NCBI taxonomy): domain Eukaryota; kingdom Metazoa; phylum Chordata; order Testudines; family Trionychidae; genus Pelochelys; species Pelochelys cantorii. The sequence goes on along the minus strand of CM064326.1, from coordinate 1,406,826 downwards.
ATGCGGAAATTCCGGAGCCTTTGCTGGTCGTCCCATTGCCCAAGGACCAGCCGGTCCCACCAGTCTGTACTGGTGTCCAGTCTCCACAGCGGCCTCTCCACGGTGGGGTGGGGGTGCCACAGGGACTCCATGGCCTCCCTGGTGAGGGAGTCCAAGATGATCTGCGCCTCCTGGTCCTGGAACACGAGGGCACCAGCTGCAGGCACTCGAAAATGGCCGACAGGGGCCAGAGCAGGCACATGGCCACCCCTGGCTCCATGGCAGACAGAGCAAGGCACAAGAAACCAAAACCAGGAAAAAGCACGAGGGGGCAAAAGGCAGCGGTGTCCAAAAGGCAGAGGGCAACCACCAAACCTGCTGTGGCTGTCAGTCCCTGCCAGAGGTCCTACCGCACGGAGCAGGAGACAAATGGCTGTCCGGCGAGACCCCTTCAAGCACGTGTCTGAACGGCGCTCCAGCCCCGCCCCCGGAAAGGGTTGGTGCCCTTTTGCCCTCTTCAAAATGGTTCCGGGCTTCTGCTTTTGCGCAAAAGCGCATCGTTCTAACGACAACTCCGTGCCAATGTAGACGCGCTTTTGCGCAAAAGCGCATCGTTCTAACGACAACTCCGTGCCAATGTAGACGTGCTTTTGCGCAAATACTTTTAACGGAAAAACTTTTCCGTTAAAAGTATTTGCGCAAAATCATGCCAGTCTAGATGTAGCCCTTGTGTGGGGTAGACTCCTCATTGCAGGGAGTTTGGGGGGTAATAAAGGCCTGGTGTGTTTGGTTCATAGGGGCTGTGTGTGGCTTTGGGAGAGGACTGGACCTTTTGAGATGTGTGGGATCTAGGGGCCACAGCGGGGGGAGCACCAGACTGTGTCTGGAGGTCTATATGACCTAGAAGGTCAGTGTGTGGGGCAGCTTAGGGTGTGTGGGTGAGGGGCTTAGAGGACTGTGTCTTTGGAGGTCTGTCAGGTTTGGGTGCCTCAGGATGGGGGGGGTGGCTCAGAGGGCTGTGTGTTTGGTGGTGGGCTGAGGGTGTGTGGGGGGGCTCGATGTGTGTGGGGGGGCTCAGTGTGTGGGGGGCTCAGAGGGCTGTGTGTTTGTAGGGGGGCTGAGGGTGTGGGGGGGCTCAGAGGGCGATGTGTTTGTGGGGGGCTCAGGGTGTTTGTAGGGAGGCTCAGAGGGCTGTGTGTTTGGGGGGGCTCAGTGTGTGGGGGGATCAGAGGGCGGTGTGTTTGGAGGGTGGCTCGGGGACTGTGGGGGGGGGCTCGGGGACTGTGTTTGGAGGGGGGCTCAGGAGGGCGGTGTGTTTGGAGAGGGGCTCAGGGTGTGTGGGGGGGCTCAGAGGGCGGTGTGTTTGGAGGGGGGCTCAGGGTGTGTGGGGGGGCTCAGGAGGGCAGTGTGTTTGGAGGGGGGCTCAGGGTGTGTGTGGGGGCTCAGAGGGCGGTGTGTTTGGAGGGGGCTCAGGGTGTGTGGGGGGCTCAGGAGGGCAGTGTGTTTGGAAGGGGGCTCAGGAGGGCAGTGTGTTTGGAGGGGGCTCAGGGACTGTGGGGGGGCTCAGGGACTGTTTGGAGGGGGCTCAGGAGGGCGATGTGTTTGGAGGGGGCTCAGGGTGTGTTTGGAGGGGGCTCAGGAGGGCGGTGTGTTTGGAGGGGGCTCAGGGACTGTGGGGGGGCTCAGGGACTGTTTGGAGGGGGCTCAGAGGGCTGTGTGGGGAGGCTCAGGGCTGTGTGTTTGGAGGGGTGCTGAGGGTGTGTGGGGGGCTCAGGAGGGCAGTGTGTTTGGAAGGGGGCTCAGGAGGGCGATGTGTTTTGGAGGGGGGCTCAGGGTGTGTGGGGGGCTCAGGAGGGCAGTGTGTTTGGAAGGGGGCTCAGGAGGGCGATGTGTTTGGAGGGGGCTCAGGGGTGTGGGGGGCTCAGGAGGGCAGTGTGTTTGGAAGGGGGCTCAGGAGGGCGATGTGTTTGGAGGGGGCTCAGGGTGTGTGGGGGGGCTCGATGTGTGTGGGGGGGCTCAGTGTGTGGGGGGCTCAGAGGGCTGTGTGTTTGTAGGGGGGCTGAGGGTGTGGGGGGGCTCAGAGGACGATGTGTTTGTGGGGGCTCAGGGTGTTTGTAGGGAGGCTCAGAGGGCTGTGTGTTTGGGGGGGCTCAGTGTGTGGGGGGATCAGAGGGCGGTGTGTTTGGAGGGGGGCTCAGGGTGTGTGGGGCTCAGGAGGGCAGTGTGTTTGGAAGGGGGCTCAGGAGGGCGATGTGTTTGGAGGGGGGCTCAGGGTGTGTGGGGGGGCTCGATGTGTGTGGGGGGGCTCAGTGTGTGGGGGGCTCAGAGGGCTGTGTGTTTGTAGGGGGGCTGAGGGTGTGGGGGGGCTCAGAGGACGATGTGTTTGTGGGGGGCTCAGGGTGTTTGTAGGGAGGCTCAGAGGGCTGTGTGTTTGGGGGGGCTCAGTGTGTGGGGGGATCAGAGGGCGGTGTGTTTGGAGGGTGGCTCGGGGACTGTGGGGGGGGCTCGGGGACTGTGTTTGGAGGGGGCTCAGGAGGGCGGTGTGTTTGGAGAGGGGCTCAGGGTGTGTGGGGGGGCTCAGAGGGCGGTGTGTTTGGAGGGGGGCTCAGGGTGTGTGGGGGGGCTCAGGAGGGCGGTGTGTTTGGAGGGGGGCTCAGGGTGTGTGGGGGCTCAGGAGGGCAGTGTGTTTGGAAGGGGCTCAGGAGGGCGATGTGTTTGGAGGGGGCTCAGGGTGTGTGGGGGGGCTCGATGTGTGTGGGGGGGCTCAGTGTGTGGGGGGCTCAGAGGGCTGTGTGTTTGTAGGGGGGCTGAGGGTGTGGGGGGGCTCAGAGGGCGATGTGTTTGTGGGGGGCTCAGGGTGTTTGTAGGAGGCTCAGAGGGCTGTGTGTTTGGGGGGGCTCAGTGTGTGGGGGGATCAGAGGGCGGTGTGTTTGGAGGGTGGCTCGGGGACTGTGGGGGGGGGCTCGGGGACTGTGTTTGGAGGGGGGCTCAGGAGGGCGGTGTGTTTGGAGAGGGGCTCAGGGTGTGTGGGGGGGCTCAGAGGGCGGTGTGTTTGGAGGGGGCTCAGGGTGTGTGGGGGGGCTCAGGAGGGCGGTGTTTTGGAGGGGGGCTCAGGAGGGCGATGTGTTTGGAGGGGGGCTCAGGGTGTGTTTGGAGGGGGCTCAGGAGGGCGGTGTGTTTGGAGGGGGCTCAGGGACTGTGGGGGGGCTCAGGGACTGTTTGGAGGGGGCTCAGGAGGGCTGTGTGTTTGGAGGGGGGCTCAGGGTGTGTTTGGAGGGGGGCTCAGGAGGGCGGTGTGTTTGGAGGGGGGCTCAGGGTGTGTTTGGAGGGGGGCTCAGGAGGGCGGTGTGTTTGGAGGGGGCTCAGGGACTGTGGGGGGGCTCAGGGACTGTTTGGAGGGGGCTCAGGAGGGCTGTGTGTTTGGAGGGGGGCTCAGAGGGCTGTGTGGGGAGGCTCAGGGCTGTGTGTTTGGAGGGGTGCTGAGGGTGTGGGGGGGCTGTGTGTTTGAAGGGGGGCTCAGGGCTGTGTGGGGGGGGCTCAGAGGACTGTGTGTTTGGAAGCTTACAGGGCTGCGTAGGGGGCACAGGTCTGTGTTTTTAGAGCTGTGTAACAGGGCAGGGCCTTGCCGGGGGGTGAGTGTCCACCCTGCAGCCCCAGCCCACTCAGCCGGGCTCAGCGCTGCCCTGGGGGTTTGCACTGAAGCACTGGTGGACTGTGGGGTCCCACCACCCCTCGGCGCACTGAGACTGCTCAGGCGGCCCCAGCAGCTGCCCGGCCTTTGCGGGCGGAAGCCGCGTGTGCGGGGCCGGAAGCGGGTGACAGACGCTGAGGGGCAGGGTGGGGGTGGGATGGGAACATCCCTGCAGCGGTTCCTGGCCTCAGCACTCGGCTCACCGACATGCCACTGCCCCGCCACAAGCAGAGGCCTGGGTCCCTGCGTGCCCCACACTCCGGCTGGGCCTGGGGCGCCGAGACCACGGTTAGAGAATAACGGGTCAGCTCAGCAGGTCTTGCTGCGAGCCAGCCGGCTTCGCGCCCATGCGGTAGAGGCTGCGCGCCAGAGGCACCCGGCTCCATTCCACTCGCAGGGGGCCGGGCTCTGCCGGCGTGGCACCCGCTTTCTCCCTCGCCCCCCCGGAGTCACAAACACAGCTCCGTGGGTTGGCCGGCCGGCCCCCACCCTTGCTCGGCTCGCCAGGTCGGCTTGTCGCCACTGGAGACCCGCTTCTGGACATGGCTGAGTCGCAAACAGCCCCCCCCCCCATCCTCCATTGAGTGGAGTGAGGTCAGGGCTGACTTGGGTCCCATGCAGCCCCCCGGCCTGGCCCGGCCCTGCCCTGCTCCCATAGACTGAAACCCTCTCGCCGTGGATGGGCCGAGAGCAAGGACTTCTAGGGGAGAGACACGCCCACCCCTGTGGGTAGAATTTGGCTCCAGTGGGCCCGGCCTGGAAGCAACGGGAGCCTTGCCCATATATCGATGGGCCTCCGGCCAGTTTCTCTGGCCTGCCCCACAAACAAGTTCAAGTTAAAAGCATCCAAAGGGGTTGTTTTTTTTTTTCCAGTCAGCTCCTGTCCCAGGGGTGCTGCTCTGCATGTGAGTCCAATTAATGCTAACGAGATGGACAGTAAACACAGCACCAGGCCACAGCAGGGCTGATTAGCACTGGCCAGGGAGAGCTGACGCCAGGCCTGGGCCTGAACATGGGGCCAATTAGCAGGTTGTTACAGGAGTTGCCAGGTCCGCTGGGAGCTTTTGCATCAGTTTGTACTTAACGAAATGGACGTGTTCAGAGCTCAGGGCTCCCTGGGCGCTGGGCTGCCCCATGGACCCTGCACAGACAGGTACGCCACTGCGAGTGAGGCTGGGGGGCCTGCACGCTGGGGATGGGGGGCAGGACAGTCCAGGGGTGTGTAAGAGTTTGGTTCAGGTGCCTGGGCCTGATGTTCCAGGCTGCAGCAGATTGACACACGGAGGGTTGACAGGCCCTGGTTCCCTGATCAGACCCAGTGTTATTCCAACAGCGGGGGCGCCGGATGGGCTGCAATCAGCCGGCTCTGAGAACTCTCTTGCACTTACACGCCTCAGTTACTGAGACATTTGGCACAGCCATAAACCCCAGCCCGAAAAAAACAGGCACTACGGCATGTCCATCTGCACGTCCGTCCTCTCACACCGCCCCTTGCAGAGGAGTTAGCCACTGTCTTCCCCATCCCCTCACCTTCCCCAGGGCTGCCTCTGGCCATGATCCCGCCTCCTCCAAGTGCGGAAGGAAATTAATGTAGGAACGCCGCTAGGCCACCCTGCTTTCACCCGTCCTATGTCAGCCTTATTCACAGAGGCCTAGACCGCCAGACCCGGGCGGGACCTTGACCTCAGGCTCCCAAGCCGAGGCTAAGGTCTGACTGGAGACAGGCCGGCAGGTTTCTTGCATGTATAGACAGCTCCGTCTTGCGCAAGAGCCTCTTCCGCAAAAATGGCAGCTCGTTAGTTATGCAAATGAGGCTCGGCGATATTCCACGCTGAGCCTCATTTGCATAGCTCTGGTGCAAGATCGCGCCAGTCTAGACACAGCCCTAGTGTTTCACAAGAGACAGAATCTCATGTGGAGCAGTGAGGAGGATGGAGTTGGGCTACAGTAGTAGTTCTATCACTAAGGCAAACTAGCCCATCAGGCTACGAGCTAGAGGTTAGCTGGTAAAGCCTAGTTCTTGTTTGTGAGTGACCCAGGCCAGCCCCGGGACATGCACACCAGAGATGTAATAAAGCAGGAAGTGATGTCACCACCAGGATGGCCAGTGTAGCAGACTCACCCTTGCCATTACACCAGAACTAGGGGTCACCAAATGAAATGAATAGGGAGCAGGTTTAAAACAAACCAAAGGAAGCTTTTCTCCATGCAGCACACAGTCAACCTGCAGAACTCCTTGCCAGAGGATGTTGTAAAGGCCAGGATAGGTTTCAAAAAAGAGCTGGATAAATTCATGGAGGCTAGCTCCATCAATGGCTATTAGCCAGGATGAGCAGGGAGGGTGTCCCTAGCCTGGCCTCTGTGTGTCAGAGGCTGGGAATGGGTGACAAGGGAGGGATCACGTGATGTTTCCTTGTTCTGCTCACTCCCTCTGGGGCACCTGGCACTGGCCACTGTGGGCAGACAGGGCCCCGGGCCAGATGGACTGTTGGTCTGACCCGGTCTGTCAGTTCTTACGTTCTGCTAGCGGTTCTCCCACAGCAGCCAATCAGAAGCAGAAGAGGTGGGGCGGAGCTTGCTTCCCCTTCCCAGCTCTGCATGCTCCCAAGTAGCTATGGGCAGCCATTGCAGACCGATCACCTCATGATGCCTTTTGCATCATGGCCTTTAGCCTGCTGCTTTGTGCCACCCCTGTCGGGGCTGCTTGTCTCCCCCCATCTGCCTGGCACTTCTGTACAGTTTGCCTGGCCCTGGTGGTGCCCGGCTGCTTGCTGTGCCATTTGGGGCCTGGAGCGCCACGTCCCACCTTGGTGTGGCAGCCCCTCTGCTGGAGTTACGCGGCGATAGCTCTGCTGGTGCCTTGCGGCTGTGTCCGTGCCCGTCGGGTCGGGCTGGGCTGCAGTGGTCCAGTCATGCACACTCGGCTCTGCCATACGACTGGAGAACCATACAGCTAGTAGGGAAAGTAGCCAGAGGGGTGCCCAGGTAGGCATGCCACTCCTCACCCACCCCCCTGTACTCCATTGGGCACCCCCTTCCTACACAGCCTGCACTGTTTTCCCCCACCCCTTTCTTGCCCCTACATTCCCTTTCTCCTCTAGCCCTCAAGCCCCCCTAGAGCCTGCCCCCAGCACTCACAGAGCCCCCACCCCTCCTGTACCCCAATTCCCAGACTCCATCCCAGAGCCTGCCCCCCGACCCTACCTGTACCTAAACTCCCTCGCAGAGCCCACACCCCTCCTGTACCCCAATTCCCTGACTCCATCCCAAAGCCTACACCCCAGAACCCCATATGCACCCAATTCCCCCAGAGCCCTACCCCCATAGCATACTAACTGTTATCTGCTTTATTTCGGCCTACTAAAATGATATTCGCTTTGTTTTAGTTAAATAATAGTTTATGTTTTTATCCTTATTTTCCTTCATATAGATTTAAATATGCTGGTAAAGCAAGGGGCCTACAGAATTCAGTTTCTGTAAGTCGGCTGATGGCAATATATATAGGTAGTGAAATATATGCCTTGTTTTTGAAATTTTCCATAAAGGGGTGAAGCAAGAGTTTGCAGTTGGTGCTGGAAGTTATTTTTTTAATCCTACCCGGAATTTAGGATACAGTCTGCTCCAGAGTGTTGCTCCCAGGTCTCCAGGGGAAGGGAAGCCACCCTTCTCCATCCAGCCTTGTGTGTCCTTGTGTATAGGAGTTATTATTATTACTCTTTGTACACTTAGGCTGTGTCTATACTGGCGCAATCTTGCACCAGAGCTATGCAAATGAGGCTCAGCATGGAATATCGCCGAGCCTCATTTGCATAACTAATGAGCTGCCATTTTTGCGGAAGAGGCTCTTGCGCAAGACGGAGCTGTCTACACTGCCCCTTCTTGCACAAGAAAAACCCTCTTGCGCAAAGCCGTTATGCTGATTATTTTCAGGCATAACGGCTTTGCGCAAGAGGGTTTTTCTTGCGCAAGAAGGGGCAGTATAGACAGCTCCAGCTTGCGCAAGAGCCTCTTCCGCAAAAATGGCAGCTCATTAGTTATGCAAATGAGGCTCGGCGATATTCCACGCTGAGCCTCATTTGCATAGCTCTGGCGCATGATCGCACCAGTATAGACACAGCCTTAGATAAGTTTTAAGTTGATTGTGTTAATGACATCTTGGGAAGGAATTCAAGTGATCTGTGTTCTAACTGTCATTTTTGCCATCGTAAGCATAATCATTATTCCATTAGCAATAAAGCTGTTTTCTATTTCATTCCCTGAGTTAAAGTGTGGTTGTTGTCTGTCATCTGCTGACCCTCAAGAGAGGGAACCTTGTGGTTCCACTGAACGGTAACCTGGAATAGAGGACGAACCTAGATCTTTTCCTGATCAGATCGGCGAGCCTTTCCAATCCAAATTTTACTAAACTACTTCCCAGGCAATACCCCTCACCCCTCCTGCCCCCCAAAGTCTGCCCCCAAGGCCAAAACTCCAGCCCAGGGCCCACACTCCTCCTCCTCCCCTCCTCCCTCTCAATGCCTTAGGCAGGTGTGTGTGTGTAGGGGGGGAGCTGGGGTAAGAGGTGCAGGCTCTGGGATTTCTGGGCACCACAAACATTTCTGCCAACCTGCCTCATAAGAACATAAGAATGGCCGTACTGGGTCAGACCAAAGGTCCGTCTAGCCTAGTAGCCTGTCTGCCGACAGTGGCTAGCGCCAGGGGTGTGTCTAGACTACAGAATTTTGTCAACAAAAGTGGCCTTTTGTCAACAAAACTATACTTGCGTCTACACTACCGCTGAGTTCTGTCGACAGAATGTCGACAGAACTCGGCAGTTTTGTCGATGGCGGTAAACCTCATTCTATGAGGAATAATGCCTTTTGTCGACAGTTCTGTCAACTGAAGGCGTTATTGCATCTACACTGTCCTTTGCGTCTACACTCTCATGTTGACAAAGCGGCTTGCTTTGTCGACAGAACTGGATGTAGTCTAGACACTCTTTGTCAACAGTACCTGTCGACAAAGCCTCTGTCAACAAAAGCCTGTAGTCTAGACGTAGCCCAGGTGCCCCTGAGTACAACCCCCAGCTAAAACCCATCCAGTATCTCATTGACAACCTGCACCCTGTCCTGGAGAAAGACTCCTCACGGCTCCCTCTCACAGGCCCTGGGAGACTGGCCAGTCCTTGCCCACAGACAGCCCCCAACCTGAAGCAAACACTCATTGGCAGCCACACACCAGAGCATGCCAGTAATTTCAAGGGGAAGGTGTGACAGCGCCCCCCCCCCATGCTTTATGAAATGGACTTATGGACATGAATGTATATAACTCAAAGGTGCTTTGGGCGAATCATTGCACGTAACTCATCCATCTGCATGTCATGACCCGCTGGGTCTGTCTATCCTATTCTGGTGTGTGCATCATACTTGTGTGTAAAATTAGACATTTGGAGTGGGAATATTTCATGGGTTTTAAACGTGTGAATGCAAGTGACCAAGGGAGGCCACAGTGTCTGGGCAGTCACATGTGTAACCCTTCTGCGAGGCCGAGTTAATAGCAGCAAGGGCCGGGCTCAGTATCTAGGGTTGTGTCTACATTGGCGCGATCTTGTTCAAAAGCAGCTGCTTTTGCGTAAAAACTTGCTGCCTGTCTACACTGGCACCGAGTTCTTGCGCAAGTAAACTGACGTTCTAATGTATGAAATCAGGGCTTCTTGCACAAGAACTCTGATGCTCCCGCTCAGGAATAAGCCTTCTTGCGCAAGAGGCCAGTGTAGACAGGCAACATGAATTTCTTGCGCAAGAAAGCCCTATGGTTAAAATGGCCATCAGAGCTTTCTTGCTAAGAGAGTGTCTACACTGGCATGGATACTCTTGCGCAAAAGCACATCTCTTGCGCAAAAGCACATGCCAGTGTAGACGCTCTCTTCTGAAAGAGTTTTTGCACAAGAGCACTTCCGCAAAAGAGTTCTTGTACAAGATCATGCCAGTGTAGACGTAGCCTGAGGGTCTCCTCCCAACAATATAATACAACACCGGCTTGATCCCCCACCCAGTGACCTGGGAAATCTTACACACACCCTTGGGTGCCTCAAAGAGGCAATTCTTTCCCTCTCGCAAGCACAGAGCCTTGGTATAGCAGCAAATCTTTAATAACATGAGGTAACCGACATCAGCATTAAATTGGGAAAACTCCACAACTCTGATTCATAGACCAAACATGAGCAAAGACCCACCCCCCCAGCCAAGAATCACCCGAAGTCCCCAAAAGTCCAACACCCCAAGAGTCCCTTGAGTCCAGCAACCCAAAAAAATGTCCCAAAGTCCGACACCCCCAATGTCTCTGCACTGGGCCGTGCCTCTCCAGGGTTCAAAAGTTCACCGACAGGGTCGTACCATCCCAACCTGGGTGGAATGGAGGGGGGTAGGGGTTGATACACCTTACGTGGTCCGCCGATGGCTCTGCCTCTCTGTAGGGTTCTGCTGCCGCCGTCAACGCAAGTCACTCCGCCACACTCCACCTGCTGTCCCGTGAGCCGCTCCAGCCCTCCCACGAACTGCCCTGCTCCACCAGCTGTCTCGGTCCACGTCCCTGGCTGCCAGCTGGTTGTTCCTGCATCTGCTCCTACTGGCCACCTGCTGGTCATCCCCACCAGCCGCTCTGCTGGCCGCCTGCACCCGTCGGTCGTTCCCACAAACTGCTCTGCTAGTAGCTCAGCAGTATAGCATCAGGCTCCCCACAGCAATTGCAGCTCTTCAGCAAGTTCAGCTCATGGCAGAAGAGCTTCAGTGCGAGTGCATTATCAGCCCACAGTGAAGTCAGCTCAGCAGCTCGCAACTAGACTCCTAATAGAATCCCAATTAACTCTGATATTCCACAGGGGGGGGGGGGTGCAATTAGCATGTCTGCAGCCCTCAGACATGGCCCCAGCACCAGGTACAAATACCTCTCCCCAGCCTCTCTCAGCTTGACTGGGTTTGGAACCCATGCCCCTTGTCTAGCGAGTGCTACTTAGTTGATGGTGAATCCCTCTGTCCTAAAACAGTTCCACTATTCCACTGTCCTTGATTCACATAATCAGGGTAACAACACTTTATCCCCCCTGCCTCAATAACAGAGAGACTGGGGATCCCACAGTGGCCAAAGTGACCATTTGGGCTGCTGTGAGCACAGACTAGGCGGGGTGGGTGTACCTATGCAAATGAGATCATCCCCTGAAGTCTTTTTGCACCACTCACCAAAATTCACCACCAGATGTCAGGGTAGAGCTTATCCTGACCCTGCTTACAACCGTAAATCGCCGTTTGTCCTTCAGGCTCAGCAGTGGTCAGTAGGGACGGGCCAGGTGATAAAGGAATCTTTAAAAACAATAGGAAAGTCAGAGTCTTTGGTCTTTGGCTGGACATACCCGAGGAGGGTGAACCAGAGACCCCAGGGGAAGTTGAAATTTCCCTGGCTTGAAGGTGTAACTGGAACAGAAAGGCTGCGTCTAGACTGGCATGATTTTGTGGAAATACTTTTAACGGAAAAGTTTTTCCATTAAAAGTATTTCCGCAAAAGAGCGTCTAGATTGGCACGGATGCTTTTGAGCAAAAAGTGCTTTTGCGCAAAAGCATCCGTGGCCAGTATAGACGCGATTTTGCACAAGAAAGCTCCGGCGGCCATTTTCGCCATCAGGGCTTTCTTACGCAAAAAATTCTTCCCTGTCTACACTGGCCCTCTTGCACAAGAACACTTGCGCAAGAGGGCTTTTTCCCGAGCGGGAGCGTCAAAGTATTTGCGCAAGAACACTGACAATCTTACATTAGATCGTCAGTGTTCTCACGCAAATTCAAGCGGCCAGTGTAGACAGCTGGCAAGTTTTTGTGCGCAAAATCTTGCCAGTATAGATGCACCCTTAAACAGTTTTAGGGTGAGTTTATAATACATTCATGCTGAGGAGTTTAGTATTAGAATTGGCAAAGTGTTTTCTGTTACTTTTCAGTTTGCAATCTACTTTGCTCCACCTGTTCTCACTTATAACCACTTCAGTCCTACTGCTGGTACTTCATAAAATCACTTTTATTTCCTATCAAGCCCAGTGTAAATAACTGTTATCAGGGTGGGCAACCAGTGTGCACATTCCCCTGTTCATTGCTAAAGGAGCTTACCTAAATAATTCATTGGAGTTTGATCCCATTTGGGGAGTGGTATCCAGGGAAGCTGGGCCCAAAACTGCACTCTCCTTGGACCTGAAGAGGTTCAGTGTCTATGCAGCTTCTTGGTCGGGGGGCAGAGACCTCAGCTCTGTGCCTTGGCTGGGAGAGACCAGGGAGCTAGCTCAGCAGGACCAGGCGGGGAGGAGCCCCAGAGAGCGGGAAGGCGAGTGGCAGTGGCTGTGTCAGCACCCTGGGAGGTGCCCCCAAGGGATCGTCTGTGACCGCACTGCATCCCAGTGATGCAGCGAGCAGGGTCAGTGTTCACAGCTGGTTGCTCTGGGTGCTGGTGTGATTTTAAGTGGCTTCTCAGTGTGGTTTTTTTGGAGGCAGACAAAGGGGTTGCTGGTTTGTTGTTTCCTGTTGGCTTATTTCGGGTCAGAGAAAGAAGCAGGGAAATGAGGGAGAGTGAGGTGCAGAGGAAATGGGAGCTGCACAGAATCCAAGCAGCAGAGAAGGAAGCAGAACACAAGAGACAAATGGAGTTAAGGAGGCTTGAGATAGGAGCCCAGGCTGCCCAGGAGGAAACTCTGACTATTGCACCTTGAAGAAGACAGAGAAGGAAAAGCTCATCAAAGAGCCTTGGAACTGAAACGGCTCCAACTAAAGGCCTTAAGAGCTGCTCGCGAGATGAGGGAGACAGAGGCTGCAGGAACTGGCCGTACTTGCTGAGAACTTTGCCCCACTGACTCAGGGAAATGACCGTTGTAAGGGGGCTGAGCCCATCCCCAGGACTGGCAGCAGTGAGAAGGGGCCTTGTGCTGAGATCCCGGGGGGGGACATGCCACAGGGGCTGCAGGGGGGCAGAGACAAGAGAGAGTCTCTCTCATTCCCCTTCCAGCTACGCGGGACAATTTGTGGGCGGGGGAGGGGTGTAGGAAGCTGGCCCTGCCCCTGAGCTGTTGCCCCGTGTCAGTGGGTTTGTCCAGGCTGGGTATGTCCAGGAGGGGTGTGGGAATGGCAGGGGCCAGGTCCAGCCCCAGGAGTCACAGGGGTGTGGGCCTTGGAGCAGAGTCGCCAGGCAGAGGCTGAAGACCAAGAAGCGACTGTGGGAGCCGAGGGACCCAGGGGCCTGGTGGGTTTACCCCATGGGGAGCCACCAAGCTGGCCCTAGATGTGGGGGGGGGCAGAAAGCTCAGTCTGGCTGTAGATGCAGGGGAGCTTGCTGACGGGTTGCCGGAGGAGGGAGGTGGAGGACACCTCAGCGGGGGAGGGGATCTGGTGCCATTGGGGCCCCATCCCCTCCCAGAGCCTCCAAGGGTGCTGGCTTCGGTATCCCTCCTTGAGGAGAGAGACCCCTGCAACGGAGCACTGCCCTGGGTCTGGTGAGGTCTTAGAGGGGGGACGAGACACTGCTCCACACAAACGGTCTAGAGAGAGGGCGAGGGATGAGATCTGCACTTGGAAACGCTGCTCTAGCGCTGGTTGCTGGTGATCTTGTGTCTGTCCCTGCGACCCTTCTGGGTCAGTGCAAAGAGACGGCTGTGGATGACAAACCTCTTGAAACTGCAACATGCTTAAGATTTTGTGCCTGCTGGGGACAGGAGCACCAGGATCCCAGGATCTGGCAGCTTCTCAGCTAACAACTGTGCCTGGCCTTGGAGCTGGGTATAGCAGCAGAGGCACAACTAACCTGCTCTGTTGTACGGAAAGGGAAACTGAGGCACACCGCCTCACAGCAATGGTGACTAAATACCAAGACACTAACACATGGAGAGACATTGCTACCTGCATTCTGGAGGCGCTGCTGCACCCTGATGCATTTTCAGACCATCGGGGGACAGGAGCCCAGACCTTTGGAAAAACTGCCATGAGTGGCAACACAGGGCTTGGTGACACTGGAGTGCTGGATACACTGGACACTGTCCAACCCTCTGGCAGTAATTTCAGGGGGAAGGTGTGACAGCCCCCCTTCCCCTATGCTTTATGAAAGGGATGTATGGACATGAACGTACCTAACTCAAAGGTGCTTTGAGCGAATCATTGCATGTAACCCATCCATCCATCTGCATGTCACGACCCACTGGGTCTGTCTATCCTATTCTGGTGTGTGCATCATTCTTGTGTGTAAAATTAGACATTTGGAGTGGGAATATTTCATGGGTTTTAAATGTGTGAATGCAAGTGACCAAGGGAAGCCTCAGTGTCTGGGCAGTCACGTGCAAGTAGCCGTTTGTCCTTCAGCCTCAGCAGTGGTGGGTAAGGACGGGCCAGGTGACTCCCCAGGCAATAAGGGAATCTTTAGAAACAATAGGAAAGTCGGAGTCTTTGGTCTCTGGCTGGACACACCCAAGGAGGGTGAACCAGAAACCCCAGGGGAAGTGGAAATTTCTCTGGCTTGAAGGTGTAACTGGAACAGAAACAGTTTTAGAGTGAGCTTATAATGAGTTTGTGCTGAGAAGTTTAGTGTCAGGCTTAGTGAAGTGTTTTCTGTTATTTTTCAGTTTGTAACCTACTTTGCTCAGCCTGTTCTCGCTTATAACCACATCAGTCCTACTGCTGGTACTTCAGAAAATCACTTGTATTTCCTATCAAGCCCAGTGTAAATAATTGTTATGGGGGGGGGCAACCCGTTCACTGCTAAAGGGGCTTACCTAGGTCATTCATTGTGGGTTCTGATCCCCTTTGTGGAGTGGGATCCCAAGAGGCTGGGCACTAAACTGCACTCTCCTTGGACCTGAAGAGGTTCAGTGTGTGTGCTGCTTCTCAGGGGGGCAGGGATCTCACCTTGGGGCCTTGGCTGGGGGAGACCAGGGAGCTGGCCCACAAGGACCGTGTGGTGAGGAGCCCCAGAGAGCAGGAAGGCTAGTGGCAGTGGCTGTCAGCACCCCAGGAAGCCCCCCTAAGGGGTCGCCTCTGACCTCACCCCATCGCATCGTGATCTGCAGGGTGAAAGTTCACAAACAGTAAACTCCTCCCTCGATATGGGGAGGATACGAAACAGCTTTTGTTCACCAAGCTAAGAGTCATAAAGACTTACTTCACTGAAAGCCAGACTGGCAGAAAGAAAATACAAAACAGGTCCATTAAATGCAGAAGGATAGATGTGAAGTACATTTAAGTGATAGCAAACACATCAAAGCAGTTTATGGAGGCAATAAAATAAAACCACAACCTAAGGTTTTTCAGGTCAAGATATTGAGAACGATGCTTCAGAAGGCATCTTTTCTTAAATTAAACATGCCATAACTATGTCGCCATGGCAAATGTGGTGTGCTTTGGGTGGCAGAGATGATCCATCAGGAGAGGTGAGGCAGGACAGGGCCGGGGGGGGGGGGGAGAGGGAGAGCAGGGGCGGGGCTGAGGGGAAAGAAGTGGGGAAGGACATGGGCCTTTTGGGGTCCAGGCCCAAGCAATGAGAAAAGGGGCAAACTTGAGCACACAGATGGACTTCCCAGTTTGTGGCACTGACCCTGCACGATAAGGGCAGGAAAGGAATTAAGCCCTCTCTGACTGTCCACAGGTGATTCAGGACAGCGGGCCCACCTCCATGCGCCAACCAGAGCTCGGTCTGAGAGCCAGAGCACCAGGAGAAAATGTTATGTCCATTTAGGAGTAAGGAGCCTCAGCAGCCTGCCCCTGATCTGTGTGGTCCTTGCCCCATAGATGATGGGGTTTAACATGGGGGGCACCAGAACATACATATTGGCAATGAGGACGTGGGAATGCTGTGGCACACTGTGGCCAAAGCGCTGCGTGAGGAAGGAGAAGAGGCCTGGGATGTAGAAGGCTAAAATAACACAGAGGTGGGAGCTGCAGGTCCCAAAGGTCTTGAGCCGAGTGTCATTGGTGGGGAGGTGGAAGATGGCCCTGAGGATCTGGGTGTAAGACACAACGATAAAAGACAAATCCACACCAGTCAACAGGAATGCCACCGAGAGGCTGTAGTAGCTACTGACGCTGATGTCGGCGCAGGCCAGCTTCACCACGGCGATGTGCTCACAGTGCGTGTGAGGGATGAGGTTACTGCCGCAATATGGCCACTTCCTGGCCAGGAAGGGGTGAGGCAGCATGAACATGACACCACGTAGCACCACGGCCACGCTGATCTTCAACACCACCGGGTTTGTCAGGATGGTGGAATGTCTCAGGGGATCGCAGATGGCCACGTAGCGATCAAAAGCCATGACCATGAGAATCCCAGACTCCATTGCAGAGAAGGAGTGAATGAAGTACATCTGGGTGAGGCAGGCAGTGAAGTCAATCTCCCTGGAGTTGAACCAGAAGAGGCTCAGTGTTTTGGGAAGGGTGGTTGTGGACAGGAAAAGATCTGTGATGGCCAGCATGCAGAGGAAATAGTACATGGGCTCATGGAGGCTCGGCTCTGCCTTCACAATGAACACAATGCTGATGTTCCCCAGAACGGCTACAGCGTACATGGCGCAGAAGGGGATGGAGATCCAGCCATGGGCCGCCTCCAGGCCAGGAACTCCCTGCAGGATGAAGGCGGAGGGGTTGGTGAAGTGGGTTGTGTTGGAATGTGACATGGAGCAGGGTGGAAGGTGTCCAACTCTGAGGCAGAAAGATGGCTGCTGCATGCACCATACATTCCCCAACTTCCTGTGTGTGTCCAGGGTAGAAGGTGACAGTCACAATAACAGTGCCTGGATGGAAAGATGATGTCAACGTGAGAGATCACACACACGGCTGGAGGCTCCTCTCAGGGGTGAAGCAGCTTGGTCGCTCTTCACACCCTGAAAAATGCCATTCTTGCTACTCAGAGAAATGAACTGTGAGCAATTGACCCTGCTAATGCCAATTCCACCTCTGGTGGTCAGAAAGTCCCCCACGACGTGGCCTGGGAACCTTAACAGGCCCCAAGCGGGAAACCCCAGTGAAGATACTTGTTATCCAGAATGGCTCCTTAACTGAATGGGGCCCATGCTGGAGGGTCCGGGCTGGCGGGGGTTCTCCATTCACACACTGGAGGATCCGGGCTGGCGGGGGTTCCCCATTCACACACTGGAGGGTCCAGGCTGGCAGGGGTTCCCCATTCACACTCTGGAGGATCTGGGCTGGAGGGGGTCCCCCAGTCACATGGTTGCACAAATCTGAGAATGAAAAAAAACAAAAAGTGTTTCCAAGACATTGCTCAGAACTCCAGTATATAGAGGGAGAAAAGCCTGTTGAGCGTCTATGGGGTTAAGTTTAGAGATGGAAGCAAAAGGGGTGATGTTGTGGTTGGTGTCTGCTCTAGACCGGATCAAGTGGATGAGGTAGACGAGGCATTCTTCAGACAACTGAAAGAAGCTTCCAGATCACAGGCCCTGATTCTCATGGGGGACTTCAATCACCCTGACATCTGCTGGGAGACCAATACAGCAGTACACAGACAACCCAGGAAGTTTTTGGAGACTGTTGGGTGTAACTTCTTGGTACATGTGCTGAAGGAAGTGAAGAGAGGCCATGCGCAGCTCGACCTGCTGCTCACGAACAGGGAGGAACTAGTAGGGGAAGTAAAGTTGGGTGACAACCTGGGAAGCAGTGATCATGAGATGGTAGATTTCAGGATCCTGACCAAAAGAAGAAAGGAGACTAGCAAAATACACACCCTGGACTTCAGAAAAGCGGAAAAGGGCAGCTCCCAGACAAATGCACTAGGCAACGCAGTATGGGAAGGAGGTGGACAGCCACTGGTGGGGAAAGAACAGGTTAGGAACTATTTAGAAAAGCTAAACATGCATAAATCCATGGGCCCGGATTTAATGCATCCGAGGGTACTGAGGGAGTTGGCAAATGTCATTGCAGAGCCTTTGGCCATTATCTTTGAAAACTTGTGGAGATCGGGAGAGATCCTGGATGATTGGCAAAAAAGGCAAATGTAGTGCCCATCTTTAAAAAAGGGAAAAAGGACAATCCAGGGAACTACAGACCAGTCAGCCTTACCTCAGTCCCTGGAAAAATCATGGAGGGGATCCTCAAGGAATCCATTTTAAGCACTTGGAAGAGGGGAAAGTGATCAGGAATAGTCAGCATGGATTCATCAAGGGCGAGTCATGCCTGACCAATCTGATTAGCTTCTACGATGAGGAAACTGGCTCTGTGGACATGGGGAAGTCAGTGGATGTGATATACCTTGACTTTAGCAAAGCTTTTGATACAGTCTCCCACAATATTCTTGCCAGCAAGTTAAGGGAGAAGGGATTGGATAAATGGACTGTAGGATAGATAGAAAGCTGGATAGACTGTCGGGCCTAATGGGTAGTGATCAACAGCTCGATGTCAGGTTGGCGGCCAGTTTCTAGAGGAGTGCCCCAAGGATCGGTTCTAGGACCGATTTTATTCAACATATTTATTAATGACCTGGATGAGGGGATGGATTGCACCCTCAGCAAGTTTGCAGATGACACTAAGCTAGGGAGAGAGGTAGATACGCTGGAGGGCAGGGACAGGGTCCAGAGTGACCTGGACAAATTAGGGGATTGGGCCACAAGAAATCTGATGAGGTTCAACAAGGACAAGTGCAGAGTCCTGCACTTGGGACGGAAGAATCCCAAGTATTGTTACAGGCTGGGGACCAACCAGCTAAGTAGCAGTTCTGCAGAAAAGGACCTGGGGGTTACAGTGGATGAGAAGCTGGATATGAGTCAACAGGGTGCCCTTGTAGCCAAGAGGGCTAAAGGCATATTAGGGTGCATTAAGAGGAGCATTGCCAGCAGATCCAGAGATGTGATTATTCCCCTTTATTCGGCTCTGGTGAGGCCACACCTGGAGTATTGTGTCCAGTTCTGGGCCCCCCACTGTCAAAAGGATGTGGACGCATTGGAGAGGGTTCAGTGGAGGGCGACCAAAATGATGAGGGGGGTGGAGCACATGAGCTACGAGGAGAGACTGAGGGATTTGGGTTTGTTTAGTCTGCAGAAGAGAAGAGTGAGGGGGGATTTGAGAGCAGCCTTCAACTTCCTGAAGGGAGGTTCCACAGAGGATGGAGAGAAGCTGTTCACAGTAGTGACGGGTGGCAGAACAAGGAGCAATGATCTCAAGTTACAGTGGGGGAGATCTAGGTTGGGTATTAGGAAAAACTATTTCACTCGGAGGGTGGTGAAGCACTGGGATGGGTTCCCTATGGAGGGGGTGGAATCTCCATCCCTAGAGGTGTTTAAGTCTCAGCTTGACAGAGCCCTGGCTGGGTTGATTTAGTTTGGGTTGCTCCTGCCTAGAGCAGGGGGCTGGACTCGATGACCTTCTGAGGTCTCTTCCAGCTCTATGATTCTATGGCGTTCAAGAGGAATGTAGCAAGTGTCTTTCTGCTTCTCAGTCAGGGGTTTCTCACATTGCTTCTCACTTGTGTCCTCCCCGAGTTTTCTGTGAGTCAGCGGCCCCCGACCCAAAAAAAGGTTCCCACCCTTGTTAATATGGATAACAAGAAAATCCAATTACGGTAGCGAGAGGGTTCTGTGACGGACCGGACCAGTCTGGGCACAGCTGAGGGCGTCCACTCAGTGCGAATTGCTCAAATTCCAGGCTCCTTACAGCCCCCAAACTGGAGACCTTCCCAAACAGGCCACAAACCAGTCCCACAGAACACTTCAGCTGCCTGCCAGAAGCCTCACGAGCAAAACCTCTCCGACACCCCAGCAATATCTGTGCCCCAAATGGCCCCAGGCCTCATACACAGGTGAGGGGTCTTAGAACCCAATCTCACCTTCCCTGAACAAGTTCTGTCCGGTTCCAAGAAACCAGACACAGATCCCAGGTCAATTTACCCTCTGGATCTTACCCACAAACCACGCTGAGCCAATCCTTTAGAATCTACCATCTAAAGGTTTATTGCTACAAGAAAGAAAAGCGTGAGAGTGAGGTTGCTAAAGTGTCATACGTTACATGCATCGAATCTCCCAGTACTCGATGCAGGCTCTAGCAGAGATGTTATAGCTGCTGGCTTAGAAGTCCTTTTTAGACATCCTAGGTTAAGATGGGTCCACAGTTCTTTCCAGCTCTTCGATCCCTGCACTGCTGCCTCTGGGATGAAGTGCTGAGCTGAGTCCAAAATGGAGACGGCCACATGGCCAATTTATACCTCCTTCCTGATCTCTTCTTGGCTGCAGCAGGTCGCCTGGCCAGCGGCCTATCCCTGTGTCCCCTGCTGGTAGCCCTTAGGTGTCGTTCCTCATTCCAGAGGTGTGTCCTTGGCCCATTGAGTGCTATTGTCCCACAGAGCCTCAGTAATTAGCATGTCTATAGGCCGAGCTCTGCCCAATGCTCAGCCACACACAGAGAAATATTTAATACTCGCACCAAGTACATACTTATAACTTCACACGCAGACATTATACATTCACATGAATAGCATATATGAAATTAGCAGACAGTAAGCTTCTATTTGACATCTCGCATGGCCCCCTATATACTACTTTTGGGACCAACAACCCCCCCCCCCCGCCATGGGTGCAGCAATGATCTGCCTGCCTCACTCAAATCCAGTAACATGACACCCCCAACGCAAAATTGATGCAGGAGGTGATGCTAGTAACATCACCGAGGGCATCACGCAGGTTCCCCCACCCTGGACAAGGCGTCTGCCACAATATTCTCCTTCCCCTTATGTGGACGATGTCCATGTCATATTCCTGCAGGGCCAGGCTTCAGTGCAGCAACCTGGAGTTGGTCCCCTTGGCCTTGTGCAGCCAAACCAGAGGGGCGTGGTCACTCCGCACAGTGAACCTCCTGTTGTACAGGTAGGGTTTGAGCTGCTTGCCAGCCCACAAGATGGCATAGCACTCCTTCTCAATCGTAGCGTAATTCCGCTCCGCGGGGGACAGCTTTTTGCTGAGGTATGCCACGGGGTGTCTCCTGTCCCCCACCCCATCCTGCATCAGCACCACCCCCAACCCGATGTTAGAGGCATCGGTGCACAACATAAAGGGCTTGTTGAAATCCGGGCTGGCTAGCACGGGTTCCCGGGCCAAGGCATTCTTTATGCTCTGGAACCCCGCCTTGCAGGCCTCTGACCACACCACCCGGTCTGGCCTCTCCTTCTTAGTGAGGTCCGTGACTGGGGCTACGACCTCACTGAACCCCTTCACAAACCTCCTGTACTAGTTGACCAGGCCCACAAACGACTGGACCTGCATATTTGTTTAGGGAACAGGCCAGTTCTTAATGGCCTCCACCTTCAGGGGTTTGGGGCGCACCACCCCACTGCCCACCATGTGCCCCAGAGAGGTCACCTCGGCAGCCTCCATCCTGCATTTGGACACCTTGACAGTCAGGTTGGCCTCCCTGAGTCACTGCAGCACCACCCCCATGTGATTGAGGCGATCCCGCCAGGAGTCACTGAAAATGGCCAGGTCGTCAATATAGTCCCTAGCAAAACCCTCCAGCCCTTGCAGGACCTCATGGATCAGCCTCATGAAGGTGGCCCCGGAGTTCCGCATGCCGAAGGGCAGCACCCTGAACTCGTACAGGCCAGACTCCACGATGAACGCAGACTTTTCCTGTGCATCAGCATCCAGGGGGATCTGCCAGTACCCCCTAGTCAGATCCAGAGTACTTATAAACTTTGCCCCCCCCCAGCGTGTCTAACAGATCCTCTATTCTGGGGGTGGGGAAGGGGTCAGGCTGTGTGATAGCATTCAGCGTCCGGTAGTCCACGCACAAGCTCATGGTCCTGTCCTTTTTAGGCACCATCACAATAGGGGAAGCCCAGGGGCCCCAGGATCTGGTGATTATGCCCATGGCCAGCATGCTTTCCACCTCCTCCTGGATCTGCCCCTGCATCTTGCCCTTGGCCCTGTAGGCTCTGCTGGGTGCTGGGCAGGGCCCTGTCGTGTGGATAGAATGGGATATCCTGTCCGTGAGCCCCGGCCTGTTGGAGAATGTTCCCTGGGGATGCTTCAGCAGCGCCAGCAACTCCCCCCTCTTCAGGGAAGTCAAGCCTCCCCCATCTCTATGCTCTCGAGGGGCATCTCTTCCTGACTCTCAGCCACCATGTCCACTAAAGGGACCGACATGGCCTCCTCCTCAGCACAACAGATCATGTTCACGTTCACGTCCCTCTCTAGGTACGCCTTCATCCTGTTCACGTGCACCGTCTGCACCCCGCCCCGGCCACGGGCCTTCCCCACGTCCTAGGTCACTTCATTCACCCTCTCCGCTACCTCATAGGGCCCGTTCCAAACGTCCTGCATCTTATTCCTCCTCACCGGATCCAATACCAACACCAAGTCCCCTATCTCAAATGCCCTCTCCATGGCAACCCTGTCATACCAGGCCTTGTGGGCCTCTTGGCTGTCACTCAAGTTTTCCCGAACTAGCTCCATCATCTCCTTCAGCCTGTCCTTGAACTGAGTCACATACTCAGTCATTGGCTGCCCTGCCCCTTCTATATTGCCCTCCCAGGCATCCCGAATCAAGTCCAGAGGCCCCCGGACCTGCCTCCCATAGAGCAGCTCAAAGGGAGCAAACCCTGTCGAGTTCTGGGCCACACTCCTGTAAGCATACAACAGGTAAGGCAGCAGCACATCCCAGTCACTCTGGCGCCTGTCCACATACATCCTCAGCATGGATTTCAGAGTCCCATTGTACCTCTCCACTAGCCCGTTCGTCTGTGGGTGGTAGGGAGCAGCCTTCAGGTGCTTGATCCCACACAACTCCCACAACTGTCTGAACACCACGGACATGAAGTTCGACCCATGATCAGACAGGATTTCTTTGGGGAAGCCCACCCTGCTGAAAACAGTGAACAAGGCTGTCGCCACCGTCTCTGCCTCCACGTTGGACAGAGCCATGGCCTCTGGGTACCTTGTAGCAAAGTCTACCACCACCAGGATGTACTTTTTCCCATTCCTGGAGGGCCTCGGGAGTGGGCCCACAATATCCACTGACACTCGGGCAAAGGCCTCCCCAAAAATGGGCAGCGGCTGCAGGGGCGCCTTGCAGGGGCCCCTGGATCCCTTCCGCTTCTGGCACAACTCACAGCTTTGGCAATATTCCCTCATTGACCTGAACATGTGCGGCCAATAGAAGTTCTGCTCCAGCCTGTCACAAGTCTTGCCCACGCCTGGATGCCCTGCAAACGGACCGTCATGGGCCAACCTCAACAATTCCTCCCCGTACACCTCAGGCACCACCAGCTGCCTGCAAGTCGCTGCCTGGGACCCTTTCTTCCACTGGGGGGGGTTCCCTGTATAGCAGCCCCTCTTGTATAAGAAATCTGCCCCTCTCCTCAGTGGCAGGGGCCTGGTTCTGTGCATCATCCCTGGCTTTCTCCAGGGACTCATCGCTCTGCTGGGCCTCCCGGAACTCCTGCTGCGTGCCCCTCAGCGCTAGAGCTACGTCCACCCCCTTGGACAACCGCCCGTCATCCTCCGCGTGGGACACACTCTGGGCCTGCTCACCCTCCGCCCCGCTGCTACCCGCCGGGGTGTCGCTTCACCCCCATATTCCTTCTGTGACCTGGTCACCACGTTAACCTGGCTAGGCATATCTGCTATGTTGTTCCCCACCAAGACATCCGCGGTAATCAAGTTCCAGACAGCCACCATCACCTGCCCCCTGAAGTCCCCCCACGCGAGATGGACTATAGCTACAGGCAGGCTCACCGAGTACTCAGACAAGGCCACTATTGTTATACTGTTCCCAGGTACCACGTCCTCCGGTCTCACCAGGTGCCCCTTGACTTTTGTGATGTCCAAGCCAGTGTCTCGCCAGCCACTACACCCAACTCCATTGACCTTTGCCTCCCCCATAAACATCTCACTGCCCTTCCACGCCTCCGTCCTGCCATACCGGGTGAGCTCACTGCCCCCCCTCACTCCTCCATAGGTTACATTGTTAACATTAGCCACTGCAGTGCTCACACCTGGACTCAGGGTGGTGTCAGGGGCCTCGCTGGGGTCTGTGAGCCCTGCTTGGGTGCACACTGTAATTGAATTGGTGCTTACAGAGCGGCCGGGAGCTGCTGGCCTCGGGCTGCTCTTCAGGTCTGGACAGTCAGGCCTTACATGGCCAGATCTGCCACAGTGATAGCACTTGGCCTGCTTATCCTTGGGGAGGGCACCCCTGTTCTCGGGGCTTCTCTGAGTTCCCTCAATGGACTCAGGGCTGGGTCTGCTCCTAAATCCCTCCCTCCGTTTAGACTGGGGGGAAAGGTGCTGAGTCTTCCCCAGGGGTCTGTGCCCGTCCCGTGCCCTGTTCTGGGTATGGGCGTCTGCAATCTCTGCAGCCCGTAGGACCGACTCAGGCTCCTGGTCACACACAGCCGCCCTGACCTGGTCAGGTACGACATTCAGAAACTGCTCCAGCGTTATCAAATCCAGCAGTTTCTCATAACTCCCATTTACTTTTGCCCCCATCACCCACCTTTTAACAAAGCCCATCAGCTTATGGGCACATTCCACATAAGAACAATCATTGGACATCCTAAAACTCCTGAACTTAACCCGGTGGGATTCAGGGGTAACCCTGAACCGCTTCAGTGCATAGTCCTTAAACCGCCAGTAATCTAACGCTTCCTCCTCCCCCATGTCATTGAACACCTCCCTGGCCTTGCTGGTCAGTCTGGTCATCAGGACAGGCATGCGCTGCTCATCTGGGATCTGGTTCATGTTACAGACGTGCTCAAAGGTGGCTAAAAACTCCTCAATATCATCATTATCGCTGTAGATGGGACAGATCCTTTCCCAACTCTTGTTGGCAAGTGGGGCTGGGCTCGCAGGTTGCTGTACCCTTTGTTGTGCCTCCAGTATCTGGAGTTGGCACTGCTGGGAACTCTCCTCCGCCGCCCTCTCCTCCATTCGCTGCGCGTGGTCCTGTGCACATATCTCTGCCAGGGCCCTCTCGTGTTCTAGCTCCATTTTCCTCAATGCCTGTTGCCTCTTGATTTCCTCTGCAACTGCATCCGTGGCATCTGCTGGGGGCCGCTCCTTGGCCCGCAGGTCATCCTGCATCAGCAGAACTGTCAGCTGCTGCTTCGTAGTTTTCTTTAGGAAGCCGATGCCCTTCTGTGAGCACAAATCCTTCAGAGCCTCTCTGCTTAGGCTCTCATACTGGTGCTGACTCATTGCAGCTGCTCTGTACCCAACCAAACTCTCAACACCAAAAATCAAATTTAGACAGCGTGGGGTCCTGACCCAAAGCTCAATTGACCAAGATCTGTAGATCCTGCCGACTACGCCACTGCAACAGACCGGGCCAGTCTGGGCACAGCTGAGGGTGTCTGCTCAGGGCGAATTGCTCAAATTCCAGGCTCCTTACAGCCCCCAAACTGGAGACCTTCCCAAACAGGCCACAAACCAGTCCCACAGAGCGCTTCAGCTGCCTGCCTGAAGCCTCACGAGCAAAACCCCTCCGACACCTCAGCGATATCCATGCTCCAGATGGCCCCAGGCCTCATACACAGGTGAGGGGTCTTAGAACCCAATCTCACCTACCCCGAACAAGTTCTGTCCGGTTCCAAGAAACCAGCCACAGATCCCAGGTCAATTTACCCTCTGGACCTTACCCACAAATCACACTGAGCCAATCCTTTAGAATCTACAGTCTAAAGGTTTATTGCTACAAGAAAGAAAAGCATGAGAGTAAGGTTGCTAAAGTGTCATACGTTACATGCATCGAATCTCCCAGTACTCGATGCAGGCTCTAGCAGAGATGTTATAGCTGCTGGCTTAGAAGTCCTTGTTGGACATCCTAGGTTAAGATGGGTCCACAGTTCTTTCCGGCTCTTCGATCCCTGCACTGCTGCCTCTGGGATGAAGTGCTGAGCTGAGTCCAAAATGGAGACACGGCCACATGGCCAATTTATACCTCCTTCCTGATCTCTTCTTGGCTGCAGCAGGTCGCCTATCCCTGTGTCCCCTGCTGCTAGCCCTTAGGTGTCATTCCTCATTCCCGAGGTGTGTCCTTGGCCCATTGAGTGCTATTGTCCCACAGAGCCTCAGTAATTAGCATGTCTATAGGCCGAGCTCTGCCCAATGCTCAGCCACACACAGAGAAATATTTAATACTCGCACCAAGTACATACTTATAACTTCACACACAGACATTATACATTCACATGAATAGCATATATGAAATTAGCAGACAGTAAGCTTCTATTTGACATCTCGCATGGCCCCCTATATACTGCTTTTGGGACCAACTACCCCCCCCGCCCCGCCATGGGTGCAGCAATGATCTGCCTGCCTCACTCAAATCCAGTAATGTGACAGGTTCTTTTAAAGTCTTGGAAGCACTCTAAAACTTCCTGATTTATGCTTCAAATCATATCTCACTAGTGGGTGGGTGCCCAAGGGTAAAGTTCCCTGAGAGCAGGTTGTCTGAGAGTTGCTTCTTTCACCTGCCTCTGCACCATGGGAAACTGGCCACTGGCTACTGTGCTAGATGGACTGCAGGTCTGATCCAGGCTGGCAGTGCCTGTCTTCGTACCCGTGGCAGAAAACCAAGGCCATGCTTTTCTGATTTTCCTTCCATTCCTGGGAGTCTCTAAATTTTGCACCGTGTCTCATCTGGATTCCTGCTTTTTTCCTTTCAGGAACAAAAGCTGGAAATTCCCTGGACCTCTCGGGTACATTATGTTGGCTGCCAGTGACACCAAATCCCCTTCTGCAGTTTTTCTTCTCACCGGAAAACCCCGGCAGGAAAATGTGCATCTCTGGTTCTCTCTCCCCTTTGGCTTAATGTATCTGATTTCCCTAGTAGGCAATTCATTCCTTCTGTTCATTATAAAAACTCCACATCTGGAGTATTGTCCAGTTCTGGGCCCCCCACTATAGAAAGGATGTGGCTACATTGGAGGGAGTCCAGAAAAGGGCGACCAAAATGATTCGGGGGCTGGAGCACATGACCTACGAGGAGAGGCTGAGGGATTTGGGTTTGTTTAGTCTGCAGAAGAGAAGAGTGAGGGGGGATTTGATAGCAGCCTGCAACTCCCTGAAGGGAGGTTCCAAAGAGGATGGAGAGAAGCTGTTCACAGTAGTGACAGATGGCAGAACAAGGAGCAATGGTCTCAAGTTGCAGTGGGGGAGGTCTAGGTTGGATATTAGGAAAAACTATTTCCCCAGGAGGGTGGTGAAGCACTGGGATGGGTTCCCTAGGGAGGGGGTGGAATCTCCATCCCTAGAGGTTTTTAAGATCCTGCTTGACAAAGCCCTGGCTGGGCTGATTTAGTTGGATTGGTCCTGCTTTGGGCAGGGGGCTGGATTTGATGACTCCTGAGGTCTCTTCCAGCTCTATGATTCTATGATTCTACATGTGCCAGGGGAAACATCCGCACTAGAACAGACCTGAGGAAAAATTTCTGGGGTAATTGGTACCTTCTCAGCTGAAGCAACTGCTCGTTTGCTACAGTGGCCAGAAAAGAGATAATGTTTGAATGCCCATGTAATGGAATGGAGAGTAACCTGCTCTGGACTGGGCTCCGTTTGGCTCTGTGGAGGACACAGCAAATAAAAAAGGGGGTTCTATGGCCGGCTGAGAGAATGTGGGAGGCTGCCCTGTATGAACAGACTGAGACAAGGCAGGGAAGCAGAATATGAGAATCAGCTAAAGAATGGGAGGGATTACACTGCAGAGCACAGCGAAAGGCACCTCCCACATGGCTTAAGCGACGTCCCGAATGAGGCGAGGAGAGAAGCCATCTTGCCCATTTTGAAAAGTTCTTAGAATTGGTCCAGTGAGGCGCCCTGGCACCTCCTTTCTTTCTGGCAGAGGAAATTCATGTAATAGCCCCAACCCCCTTAACAGTCAGCGCCCTGCGATGCAGAAGGGGCAGAGTCTGGGCAGTCTGGGCAGTTGCAGCTCTTACTGCAGGGGGAGTTTCCCTTAGTGGGGCCTGAGCAAACTATGGGCCAGGGCTGCAGGATTTCACCTTCTATTGTACATCTACGAACACCTTTCATCCGGGTGGGTCTGCTGAGCCTCTGGAATGCAGTCAGCTTGGGGCTGGAGGCCACCAGCCAGGGCGGGTGGGTGTGCACAGAAAAGAGGGGCCTTTGGCCAGTGATAATAGGCCGTGGGACATTAAATCCCTGGGTAGAGGAGAAAGGACCCCAGACTTACTCTGTATCCAATGACTCGCACATTGACTGGGGCTGTGGAGCAGGGGAGCTCCTCAGCCAGAGCTGGTACCTGTGAGTGCTGAGAGGGACTTGTCTTCCCTGGGAACCCCCCTCAGGCAGCCGCATCCCGCACCTCTCTCAGCCCAGCGTCTGCAGCAGCTTCCCACGCCGAGAGCCAGCACAGGGCTGTGCACTGGTTATAACACAGCTCTGGGCTGTCCCAGGGGGGTTCGCTCAGCCTCTAGGGGACAAGTGACATCTCAATATAAACAGGCTGGAGAGAAGCCTGTCTGGGCTTCTGGTGCTCATTATCCAGTGTTAGGAGTAAACTGCAATTAAGGGCCCTTCCCACAGGGGGAGGAGAACTCCTGGGGTCTGGGGTGCATCAGAGGGGATTTGGCTGCTCTGTGCAGTTATTTATATTTATAAAAAATAGCTGATTAGGGAGAAACCTGGGGATAATGCCAGATATCCGTAGGGTCTGATACCGTTTAAACGTCCAGGGTGGATGTGGAGTTAATAGACTGATGGGAAAATGACTGAGGTCTGAACACTTTCTGAAGAGGCACAAGTCTGCCACTCAGGCCAGGCCTACACTATGCCAAGAAATCGAACTAGGACCCACAACTCCAGCTCTACGACTAGCATAGCTGGAGTCCTCTTCGGTGGTGTCCCCGCTGCTGGAGAGACTCTCCCATTGACTTCCCTTACTCCTCGCAACCCTCTGGAGTACCGGGGCTGACGGGGGTGCTGTCATCAGCCCTGGCTTCCCATCATAACCACCACCTCTTCCTCACTCCAAGAGTTTGGGTTTCATAGAAACATAGAACCACAGAGCTGGAAGAGACTTTAGGAGGTCATGAAGTTCAGCCCTCTGCCCAAGGCAGGACCAAGCCCAACTAAATCAACCCAGCCAGGCCTTTGTCAAGCCGAGACATAAAAACCTCTAGGGATGGAGATTCCACCACCTCCCTAGGGAACCCATCCCAGTGCTTCCCCAGCCTCCTAGGGAAATAGTTTTTCCTAATATCCAACCTAGACCTCCCCCACTGTAACTTGAGACCATTGCTCCTTGTTCTGCCATCCGTCACTACTGTGAACAGCCTCTCTCCATCCTCTTTGGAACCTCCCTTCAGGAAGTTGAAGGCTGCTCTCAAATCCCCCCTCACTCTTCTCTTCTGAAGACTAAACAAACCCAGATCTCTCAGTCTGATCCCCTTAAAATCCAGTAACGTGACAGGTGGGGAATACGATTGGGTGTCTGAAGTGTCAGGAGCAAAGTCGAAGGGGAGGTACCAAGCATGTCATTAATGATTGTCTCCATCTATAAATGTCGGAGCACCTCGACTTAACTCTTTGTCCAGCCTAGCAGGCACTAGTGGAATCCAGACTAGTGACTGAGCTGGGTCCATTGTCACAGGCACATATGCGTAGTGTCTCAAGGGCCGTCTGGCTACCGACAACTATTTCTGCACCTCGCTTGACAAGAAACCTGACCTGGTGCCTTCATATCTTATCTGAGTCTGTGGTCTTTGGGGGCTCCCTTGCAGTCTATTGTGCTAGCTCTCTGCACAGAGCTGGAATGATATACTGAGGGAGCCTACGAACACACACGCAGCTGAATGTTTCTCATCCCTAACGGAGCAGACCTGTCAGGACGCCAGTGGTTCCTTCTGACCTCACCTCTGACTGGTCCATGTGCTGCACTTAGCGCTACAGGGACTGTAGCTTTGCTGGGGGATGTTTGCTTGCTTGCTTGCGTGTACTGGAATACAGATTGGTTTGGAACACGTGAGTTTCATGGATCGAACACAGTAACCGTAGGATGCCTGTGAAGCATGAAACAAACCCCCTCACGGGGGGAGAGAGGGAGGGAGGCAGGAGGGGAGGCATAGCCCAAGAATGTCACAGGCTGGTGTATGCCCACGGTTGAGGTGCAGCCCCGCTGTGTGATGTGCTGTGCGGGGGGAGGCCATCAGGGCTACTCTGCATGTGGATGGGCGAAGCGTCCATCGGCAGCCTGCAGGAGTCAGCCCAGGGGAGCTTGGCAGGCAGGTGTGGAGTGCGGCAGGTGGCACCCAGGGACAGGGGGGCGGCCTTCTTTGCAATTGCTCATAACTGAACCCCCCAAAACCTGCCCCTTATCTCATCTCTTTTGCCCACAGTCTGCCTCTGTCCCACATCTTCTCCAAGGCTCTGTTCCTTCCCCCCACAGGCCTGCCCTGTTGCTTGCCTCTCCCTTCCCATCCCACTGTCCATCACGGGACCATTTTCACCTCCCTCTTCCCACCCCCAGCTGGAAGGAACCATGTCAGATTTGGGAGGGGTGGCAACTTTAACCATGAGTTCAATGGCCACTTAGGCTCTTAAACTCTAATTTCTTAGTAGATAACTTGACAATCACCTGGCAGTAGCACTGTGCTGATATTCTCTGCCATCTTGTGCAAAGTCACTCCAGGGACACTGGTTAGGGTTAACATTTTAGTGTCAAAGGGAATATACACAACACAACAACCGCCCAGGGATGCATGCCCTGTCACCAGATCCCAGCTCCTGGTAAACAGAGGCATGGGACACCAATCCTACTCCTCCTGGCTAATAGCCATAGACTGAGCCAACCTTTATGAACTTATCTAGCTCTTACGGGCAATGTGTTATGGTCTGGGCCTTCAGAGCAACCACTAGCAACAAGTTCCACAGGATGATTGTGACAAAATATTTGTTTAAGTTTTTTAGAGGGTGTAGCTAGACGTACAGGCAATGATCAATTTGTGGACAGGCCCTGGATGTCTACAGCGGCAATACGATAGTTTCTGTCTTATTGTTTATCCTTTTCCTATTGACTCCCACATTCTGTTATCTGCTTAGTGTGCAGTGGCAACTGGAGAAGCTGTTTCCATTGAAGTCTGCACTGTGACTCCAAGATCTCTGTCTTGAATGGCGACAGCTAATCGAGACCCCCTCATTTATATGGTTCGGGTTAATTTTTCCAAGGTGCATCACTTTGTCCACACCAAATGGCTGCACCTTTTGGGATTGCATCAGAGCCCCCTAAGGCACCCTGTAGCCACCTCCTGCAAATCCTGGCTTCTCCTTCAGCTGGAGTGTGTCTCTGCTGTAATCACAGCCCTGCACCCAAAGAGTCCCCTCTGCCCCCCCTTGGGCCTCTCTCCTGCCCCAGGTTCTTCTGGTCCTTCCAGTCTTTGTGTTTTGGAAGGTCTGGACCAACCCCTCCTCTTCTGGGGAGTTTCCATCCCTTCCATGCCCACCTCTCTGCAGAGGGAGGGATCACATGATGATTCCCTGTTGTGTTCACTCCTTCTGGGGCAACTAGCATTGGCCACTGTGGGCAAACCGGACACTAGGCTGGATGGGCTTTTGGTCGTTTGGTCGTTAATATGTTCACTGAGTCAGGGAATAGTGTACAGGTGTTGTATTGTGTTTGCATGCATTTCTTGTGCAGTCTAAAGTAGAGAAATTATTTTAGCGAGTGGTAACCATTATCCGGGGTGGGGAGGGAGACACACTGAGATTGCTCAGTTAGAAACCAAAACACATTTCCTTTAAAGCAATCCAGCCCTGGTTTCCATCCAAATTACAAGTCAGATATGAGGATGATGTCTGAAAATCTTGTTCATCACATAGAAAAGTTCTAACAACCTCAAAGGCATGGACACTTCAGTGAAGATGTTGGATCTTATGCAAACACCTGGTTGCAGCCCACTCTTATTAACTCAACCAAGATTTGTGTAAAAAGCAAAGGGAGGGAGCATATTAGTTAAAAGCTCATTCTACACAGGGAGGTGAACGGAGTTTCTAAGTCAGATTTCAAAGAGGCAGCGAGCTTCGGCATTGCAGAGTTCTCTCAGAACTGGCACATAGCCTCCATTTCAGTCTCAGTATCAGGGTGGTGCTGGGTGTATCTGGGGATGGCAACTTTGTGAGTCAAGCTTCTGCTGATGCCCGAGATCTGTGGAAGAACCACGAGCGCCACAGCGTCAGATATGGCTGTTCCCCATTGAGCAGTTCACAAACAGGGCTGATCCAGACGGTGCTTGGTCCTATCGTGGGGGTGGGGACTGGACTCGACGGGTGGGAAACAATGAGGTGGATTTGGAAAAGGTTTGGAAGCGTGGAGTGGAGTGACTGGCCCCTGGGCGATGGCCTGAGAGAGAGGACAGTCAGACTTAACTGGCCCAGAAGTTTAACAACTAATTCCTAAAGTCAGTTCCCCCTCCACCAGCTGCTTAACATGTCTGGATGTGGCTTTGCATAGGAACATGTATGACGGTGTTAACCTTTCATTTGCAGCCTCACTCTTGTATTTTCCAGCCTCCCTGTCCCGGCCCTGTTGCAGGATTGGCATCTGCATGCCCTCTTTTCTGTTTCTACCAAGCCCAGAATAATGTCACACATGTTGCCTGGAGCCATGGTCTTTCACAGCCACAGGCGATCAATGGCCCTTCACACTTGCATTGACGCAGTCCCAAAGGTCACCTCCCCACATTGAACTGAGTAGCAACCGATGTCTGGCATGGCCAGCGTCCAGAGTGATTGCACAGTGCGGGTAGCTCTCATCCTCTGGTCCATGTGCCTCAGGCCTGGGGCGGCCTATCACACAGGCCCACGAAAGCGCTGTTCCTCACCCAAAACTTCTGTGGCCACAGCTCACTGCCCCTCTGGGGTGGGACACTGTGATCCCACCATGCAGAGGGGGCCTCCTAAGCCTGAAAGTTCTTTCATCTCTGGCCAGCTCCCTCCCAAGTGCTCCAAGCAATCTCGCATCCTAGCATGTGTGCATGGCAGAGTCAGCACTGGCCACCCTGTGCTTTGCAGTCCAAGGAACAGCTCCGCTGCTGCTCACAATATGGTAGTGAGAGCCAGTGGGACAGAGAACACTGCAGAGGCCAGTCCTGCAGACGGAAAGGACAGAGCATGCTGTGAACACAGGACAGCCCCCAGTGCCAAGGGGAGCACAGAGACCGCAGGGATAGACAGCAAGAGTACAGCTGAGAGCCCTGGCATAAGCACCTGGCCTCCCTCTTGCACTGTGCGCAAACCCCAGGCAAGTCCTACACTCAAATACACCTTCACACCCCAGACTTCTGCCCACTTGCCCTGGCCAGGAGCCGGACCTGTGTACGCTTGTTAATCTCTCTGCATAATGCTGCCAAGATCCCAGCAAAGCAGGCTCCAGAGCTAAAGCCTCGTGCAGAGCTTATGTGAGACTTAGCCTCCCTGTTCAACTCCAGCTGTGGGGCACTGGGGGCCTTGCAGCCCCAGGGAAGGTGCCGTGTATGTGTGTGACTAGTCAGCTCATGGGGGCTGTGCCACGGATCTCCCTCCACATCAGCTCCACAAGCTGCCCAGCATCCCGCATGACCCAAGGATTTAACCATCTGCCTCAGCTGTTGTCCTCCCCACTTCAGTGTGCTGATCCTGGGACATGCCCTGCTGGCCTGGCTCAGGTCAAAGGGGTCCCTGCTCAAACCCACCACAGGGACCCTGAAGGCTACTGGCCCAAAGCAGAGAGAGACGAAAGGGAGCTGACAGATAAGAGAGAAAAGTGCACCAGGGGCTCTTCTTTCAAGGCTTCATAGTAGAGCGTTGGGCTCCTGACCCTCACCTGCTTTGTATGCACATCCTGGCTTCCCTCTTGGCTACTGCCTGGCCTGCCAGCCCCAGTGCTGCGTCCTCACGGCCCTTCCTTGTCCGGCAGTAGCAGCTCCTAGCCCTGCCCCGGAGCAGATGGGGCCCAGCTGGGGCTAGAGGGGGAGGGGTGGAGAGGATGCAGGGAATGAAGAGGGTTGAGGAGGGGAGGAGAGGAGTGGGCAAGAGGAGGAGGGCTTTCAGCTAATTTTGATGGGAGCAGGGGGCACATGTAAGTCATAAAGGCCACAGGTAAATCATAAAAATGGCGACTTGGGAGACAGGTCAAAAACTGGGGGTGGGAGGCAAAATTATTGGCTGTAATTGCAAGGCTAAAGGGGAGACAAGACACAACTATGGGGCAAAATCAAATCTGTGTTGCAATTGTCTGTATATTAGACTATGTCTAGACTACAGGGGTTTTTTGAAAAAAGGCTTCACCTGCATCAAGACTGCCACTGCGTTCTTTTGAAATTAAATCGAAAGAACGCGGCAGTTTTTTTGACAGCGGTAAGCCACATTTTATGAGGAAGAACACCTTTTTTCAAAAGAGGTCTTTTGAAAAAAGGCATTCTTGACCGTAAACAGGGCTTTTTCGAAAGAGAGCATCCAGATTGCCTGGGTGCTCTCTTTCGAAAAAGCGGATCACTTTTTTGAAAAAGTTGTGGCTGTCTAGATGATCTCTTTTGAAAGAAGTGTGTAGTCTAGATGTACCCTTTGTGTAATAAGTTTGGGGCATATGCAGGAAGAACATAAAATGCTAGTAAATGACCACAAGTATGACACAGTTCTCATCTCACTCAGGAAGGACAGGCAGGGGAAAAGGGGAGAAATTGTTGCCTTATATATTAAAACTAACCAATAGCCCATCATAAGATGGGATTTGGGGGTCTTTCCAGAAAGGAACATAAACACTGTCAAATCAAGTGTAAAACTATAATAAGAAAAGCAAAAAAAGATTTTGAGGAACAGCTAGCCAAAAACTCAAAAAGAAATAACAAAATGTTTTTTAAGTACATTAGAAGCAGGAAGCCTGCTAAAAAACCTGTGGGTCCCCTAGACGATCGAACTATAAAAGGCGCAATCAAGGACGATAAAGCCATTGCGGAGAAACTAAATGATTTCTTTGCTTCAGTCTTCACGGCTGAGGACGTTGGGGAGATTCCCAAATCTGCACCGTCCTTTGTGGGTAATGAATCTGAGGAACTGTCCCGGATTGAAGTGTCATTAGAGGAGGTTTTGGAACAAATAGAAAAACTTAATGTTAACAAATCTCCGGGACCGGATGGCATTCATCCAAGGGTTCTAAAAGAACTCAAATGGGAAATTGCTGAACTATTATCTGTGGTTTGTAACCTATCCCTTAAATCGGCTTCCGTACCTAATGACTGGAAGGTAGCCAACGTGACACCAATATTTAAAAAGGGCTCCAGAGGCGATCCGGGCAATTACAGACCGATAAGTCTAACTTCAGTACCGGGCAAATTAGTCGAAACAATAGTAAAGAATAACATTGTGAAGCATGTAGAAGAACATAATTTGTTGGACAAAAGTCAACATGGGTTTTGTAAAGGGAAATCCTGTCTTACTAATCTATTAGAGTTCTTTGAAGGGGTTAACAAACATGCGGACAAGGGGGATCCAGTAGATATAGTATACTTAGATTTTCAGAAAGCCTTTGACAAGGTCCCTCACCAAAGGCTCTTGTGTAAATTACATGGCCATGGGATAAGAGGGAAGGTCCTTTCTTGGATTGAGAACTGGTTAAAAGACAGGAAACAAAGGGTAGGAATAAATGGTAAATTTTCAGAGTGGAGAGGGGTAACTAGTGGTGTCCCCCAAGGGTCGGTCCTAGGACCAATCCTGTTCAACTTATTCATAAATGATCTGGAGAAAGGGGTAAGCAGTGAGGTGGTAAAGTTTGCGGATGATACCAAACTGTTTAGAAAATAAGACCCGGAATATCTTACTGCCCCTGTATAAAACTATGGTACGCCCACATCTTGAATACTGTGTACAGATGTGGTCTCCACACCTCAAAAAAGATATTTTGGCCTTGGAAAGGGTTCAGAAAAGGGCAACTAAATTGATTAGGGGTTTGGAACGGGTCCCATATGAGGAGAGGTTAAAGCGACTGGGACTTTTCAGTTTAGAAAAGAGGAGACTGAGGGGGGATATGATAGAGGTGTATAAAATCATGAGTGGTATGGAGAGGGCCAATAAAGAAAAGTTATTTATTAGTTCCCTAAATAGAAGAACTAGAGGACACCAAATGAAATTAATGGGTAGCAGGTTTAAAACTAATAAAAGAAAGTTCTTCTTCACACAGCGTGTAGTCAGCATGTGGAACTCCTTGCCAGAGGAGGCTGTGAAGGCTAGGACTATAACAGAGTTTAAAGAGAAGCTAGATAATTTCATGGAGGTTAGGTCCATAAAAGACTCATAGACTCATAGACTTTAAGGTCAGAAGGGACCATTATGATCATCTAGTCTGACCCCCCGCACAATGCAGGCCGCATAATCTCACCCACCCACTCCTAGAATAATCCTCACCCCTATATCTCAGATATTGAAGCCCTCAAATAGTTTGAAGACCCCAAGATGCTGAGAATCCTCCAGCTGTGATCTGTACCCCATGCTACAGAGGAAGGCGAAAAACCTCCAGGGCCTCTGCCAATCTACCCTGGAGGAAAATTCCTTCCCGACCCCAAATATGGCGATCAGCTAAACCCTGAGCATGTGGGCAAGACTCCCCAGCCAGACACCCAGAAAGTTCTTTATAGTAACCCCTATCATCCCTCCATTGACCTATTTACCACTGATAATAACTAGTCAATTAGTTACCAAGACCATGTTGTCTTGTCAAACCATCCCCTTCATAAACCATCTAGTTTAATTTTGAAGCCAGGTAGATCTTTTGCCCCCACTACTTCCCTTGGAAGGCCATTCCAGAACCTCACTCCTCTAATGGTTAGAAACCTTCGTCTAATCTCAAGTCTAAACTTCCTACTAGCCAGCTTATATCCATTTGTTCTTGTGTCCACATTAGTATTAAACTTAAATAATTCCTCTCCCCCCCTAGTATTTATCCCTCTAATATATTTAAAGAGTGCAATCATATCCCCCCTCAGCCTTCTTTTGGTTAAGGTAAACAAGCCAAGCTCCCTGAGTCTCCTTTCATAAGACAGGTTCTCCATTCCTCGAATCATCCTAGTGGCCCTTCTTTGTACCTGTTCTAATTTGAATTCATCCTTCTTAAACATGGGAGACCAGAACTGCACACAGTATTCCAAATGAGGTCTCACCAATGCCTTGTATAATGGCACTAACACCTCCTTATCCCTACTGGAAATACCTCGCCTAATACATCCCAAGACCATATTAGCCTTTTTCACAGCCATGTCACAGTGGCGGCTCATAGTCATCCTATAATCAACCAGGACTCCGAGGTCCTTCTCCTCCTCCGTTACTTCCAACTGATGTGTCCCCAGCTCATAACTAAAATTCTTGTTATTAATGCCTAAATGCATAACCTTACACTTCTCACTGTTAAATTTCATCCTATTGCTATCACTCCAATTTACAAGGTCATCCAAATCTTTCTGTATGATATCCCGATCCTTTTCTGAATTAGCAATACCTCCCAACTTTGTGTCATCTGCAAATTTTATCAGGACACTTCCACTTTTGGTGCCAAGGTCAGCAATAAAAAGATTAAATAAAATTGGCCCCAAAACTGATCCCTGAGGAACTCCGCTAGTAACCTTCCTCCAACCTGACAGTTCCCCTTTCAATATAACCCGCTGTAGGCTATTAGCCAGGGGATAAAATGGTGTCCTTGGCCTCTGTTTGACAGAGGCTGGAGAGGGATGGCAGGAGACAAAGCGCTTGATCATTGTCTTCGGTCCACCCCCTCTGGGGCACCTGGTGCTGGCCACTGTCGGCAGACAGGATACTGGGCTAGATGGACCTTTGGTCTGACCCGGTACGGCCGTTCTTATGTTCTTATGTTCTTATGTTTCCTCCACATCCATGTCTCTCCCTCTCTCTCCTCCTACTGCCTTCCCCCCGCCACCTCTCCTCCATCTCCTGCCTCTCTCTCCGTCTCTCTCTTTCCCTTCTCCTCCCCCTCCTGCCTCTCACTCAGGGGACTCCCAGTACTACATGGGGAGCATGGGGCCCAAATGGCTGCTTGCTCCCATGAGGTGGTATGGCTGAGCGGCGCAGAAGTCAACCAAGCACCACAGCGGGAGGCGAAGGGAGGCGGGGCAGTGACATTCATGGCTAGGGGGCGGGGCCTCGAGCTGCTGTCACGCCGCACGTCACTGCCCTGCCCCCCTTCACCGTAGCGCTCGGCTGACTTCTGCATTATTATCATTTCAGCGTTACAGAGTCACAGACATTGGGCTACTATATATATGATATACACACTTGGAATGAGGCTGACATGGAAACAGGGCACAGATTTGTTGAGAGTCTCTGGGTTAGGTTAAAAGGGGTAAAAACCAAGGGTGATGTCATGCTAGGGGTCTACTACAGACCCCTTCCCCAGGCAGAAGAGGTGGATGAGGCTATTTTTTGAACAACTCACAGAATCATCCAAAGCGCAGGACCTGGTGGTGATGGGGGACTTCAGCTACCCAGACATCTGTTGGGAAAACATCACAGCAGGGCACAGATTGTCCAACAAGCTCGTGGGATGTGTTGGAGACACTTGAGTATGTCAGAAAGTAGGGAAAGCTACTAGGGGGAGCCTTTTCTAGAGTTGATTTTAACAAATAGGGAGAAACTGGTTAAGAATTTGAAAAGGGAAGGCAGCTTGGATCACAGTGACACTGAAAGGATAGAGTCCATGCTCCAAGGGAGCAGTAGGAGGCATAACAGCAAAATAAAGACAATGGATTTGAAGAAGACAGACTGTAGCAGAGTCATGGAGTCAGTAGGTAAGGACTGATGGGAAGCAAGGGTGTGAGTAGAAACAGTTAAAGAGAGTTGGCAGTTTTTCAAAGGGGGCATTATTAAGGGTGCAAGAGCAAACTATTCCACTGCGTAGGAAAGATTGGAAGTCTGGCAAGATACTACTGTGGCTTAATCAGGAGATCTTGCATAATTGAATAATGAAAAAGAAGTCCTACAACTAGTAAAAGATAGGTCACGTTAGGATGAACATAAACAAATAACAAAAGCATGTTGGGGCAAAATTAGAAAGGCCAAGGCACAAGAGTAGCTTACATTAGCAAGAGACATTAAGGGTAACAAGAAAACTTTCTACAAATATTGTAGAAGCAAGAGGAAGACTAAAGACAGGGTATGACCATTACTTACCAAAGAGATAACAATAACAGAAAATGTGGAAATGAAAAGAGGTGCTTAATGAAATCTTTGGGGTTTTGATTTTCATCAAGAAGGTTGGTGGTGATTGGATTCCTAACATAATGAATGCTGGGGAAAATGAGGTAAGTTCAGAAGTTAAAGTAGCAAAAGAACAAGTTCAAGATAATTTAGCCAAGTTATATGCCTTCACCTCCCCACGGACTGATTAAATGAATCCAAGAATACTCAAGGAGCAGATTGAGGAGATAGCCGAGCCTTTAGCTATCATCTTTGAAAAGTCATGGGAAATGGGAGAGATTCCAGAAGACTGGAAAAAGGCAAACCTAAGGACAAACCAGGAAACTATACAACAGTCAGATAAACTTCTGTACCAGGAAAGATTGTGGAACAAATAAGTAAGGAATCTATTTGCAAACATTTGGAAGATAAGAAGTTGATAAGTAACAGTCTGCATTGATTGGTAAAGAACAAATCATGTCAAACCAAATAGCTTTCTCTGATAGGATAACAAGCCTTGTGCAGGGGGCAAGTGGTAGATGTGCTATACCTGGATTTTAGTAAAGCATTTGGTACAGATGTGCATGAATTTCTCATTAATAACCTAGGATAATGCAATGTAGAAGGGGCTACTATAAGGTGGATACATAACTGTTTCGATAACCATTCTTAGAGACTAGTTACAAGTGGATCACACTCATTCTGGGGTTCCACAGGTATCAGTTTTGGGAGCAGTTCTTTTCAATATCTAAATCAATGATTTAGCTAATGGCATAGAGAGTATGCTTTTCAGTTTTGTAAATACTAAACTAAGAGGGGTTGCAAGTGCTTTGGAGGATAGGGTTATAATTCTAAATAATCTGGACAAACTGGAGAAATGGTCTGAGGAAAAATAGGATGAAGTACAATAAGGATAAATGCAAAGTAATCTACTTAGTTAGGTACAATCAGTTGCACACACACAAAATGGGAAGTGACTGTCTAGGAAGGAATACTGCGAAAAAGGATCTAGGGTTCATAGTGGACCACAAGCTAAATATGAGTCAACAATAGTGCGACACTATTGCAGAAAAAGCAAACATTCTTCTGGGATGTATTAACAGAAGTGTTATAAGTAAAAAAGACATGAGGGCTATGTCTACATTGCACTGTCTTGTGCAAGAACATATGCAAACGAGGTGTGGTGATATTCATCACTGTGCCTCATTTGCATATGTTCTTGTGCAAGAGAGCACAATGTAGACGTAGCCGAGTAGTAATTCTTCCTCTCTGTGATGTGCTAATCACTCCTCAACTGGAATATTGTGTCCAGTTCTGAATGCCACATTTCAAGGAAAAGGAAGAGAAATTGGAGAAGGTCCAGAGAACAGCAACAAAAACAATTAAAGGTCTAGAGAACATGAGCTAGGAGGGAAGGCTGAAGGAATTGGGCTTGTTTAGTTTGGAAAGGAGAAGCCTGAGAGGAGACATGATAGCAGCTTTCAAGTACCTAAAACGGTGTTACAAGGAGAAGGGCAAATGTATTCTATTCTGAGGATAGGACAAGAAGCAATGGTCTTTAATTGCAACAAGACATGAAAACAATGTTTAGACATGAAGAAAAACTTCCTGTCTGTCAGGGTGGTTGGACACTGAAATAAATTGCCTGGGGAGATTATGGAATCTCCATCACTGGAGATATTGAAGAGCAGGTTAGACAGACATCTATCAGGGATGATCCTGCTGTGAGGGCAGGGGATTGATGAAATTACCTCTGGAGTTTCCTTCAGGCTGAGATTCTATGAAGTGGTTTGGGCTTTGTGTATATTGCTAAAACAAAGGCAGAAACCTTGGGGGAAGAGTTGGTGATGGGGGTTTATATGGGTCAGGGGAAGGGACCTCATGGGCCCAGGTACCAGCAATTAGAAAGGTGGAAGCCCTTTGGGTTAGTGAGTTGCACATACACTGATTCTTCAGTTTCTTCAGCTGACACAGCCCAGTGAGGACAGGGGAGAGTTTACTGGCACTTTCTCTGTTCAGTCAGTGATTTGAGTAACAGGGTGCAGCACCATGTAACCCACCAGCCCTTCACGGAGCTCAGTCTCCATGCCAGAGCACAGGGGAAAATTTTAGAACCCTTTCTGAGTAAAGAGTGAGAACAGCCTCGCCCGGATCTGTTTGGTCCTCACCCCATAGATGATGGGGTTTAGCATGGGGGCCATCAGGATGTACAAGTTGGCAATGAGAACGTGGAAACGCAGGGGCAAATTCTGGCCAAATCGGTATGTGAGGACGATGAAAATACTAGGGATGTAAAAGGCTAAGATGGCAGAGAAGTGAGAAACACAGGTCCCAAGAGTCTTCAGCCGGGCATGCTTGGTGGGGAGGCGGAAGATGGATGTGAGGATCTGGGTATAGGACACGGCGATGAAAATCATATCCAGCCCAGTCATACAGAATAGCAAAGCAAGGCCGTAGTAGCTACTGACACGTATGTCACTGCAGGCCAGGTTCACCACAGCGATGTGCACGCAGTACAGGTCAGGGATGATATTGGCTCTGCAATACGGCCACTGCCTCGCCAGGAGGGGTTGGGGCAGTATGAGCAGGCCACTGCGCAGCACCACGGCCAGGCCAATCTTGGCCACCACAGGCTTTGTCAAGATGGTGGAATGTCTCAGGGGATCACAAATGGCCACATAGCGATCCAGAGCCATGGCCACGAAAATCCCAGACTCTACTGTGGAGAAGCAGTGAATGAAGAACATCTGGGTGAGGCAGGCATTGAAACCGATCTCCCTGGCATTGAACCAGAAGATGCTCAGCATTTTCGGAAGGACAGACGTAGTTAGGACGAGGTCAGTGGCAGCCAGCATGCAGAGGAAATAGTACATGGGCTCATGGAGGTTCGGCTCCCTTTTCACAATGAACAGGATGGTGATGTTCCCTAAGATGGTTATGACGTACATAGCACAGAAGGGGATGGAGATCCAGACGTGGGCCCCCTCCAAGCCAGGGATGCCCAGCAGGATGAAGATGGAGGGGTTGGTGAAGTTGGTTATGTTGGAATCTGACATGGAACAGGGGAGGTGTCCAACTGTGAGGCAAAACAGTGTTTCCTGAGTGTATTAGATGTTCCCCTGTATGTGCCTGGGTTCTTGGGTGATGGTCAGAGTACAAAAGCCTGGAGGGAGAGGCAAGGTTAATATGAGACGCGCCATGCACTAAGAGAGGCTGTTCTCTTGGGCAAAGCAGATTGGTCTCCCCACACACAGGAAATTGTCATTTGATTATTCAAAAAAATGAATGTTGAACAACTGAGCCCACTAATGTCAATCCATATCTGATGGTGCTCCTGTGTCCTCAATCCCTACATGTTGTGATGTGGGAAATCTTCATTGTGCCTGGAGCAAACACAGGAGCTGATGCTGGTTTGCTCCATAATGCAGGAAAACCCAGGCTCAAGAGTCCATGCCGAATGATGTTCCCCGTTCCT
This sequence comes from Pelochelys cantorii, assembly GCA_032595735.1. Taxonomy (NCBI): domain Eukaryota; kingdom Metazoa; phylum Chordata; order Testudines; family Trionychidae; genus Pelochelys; species Pelochelys cantorii. The sequence continues at coordinate 1,364,529 of CM064326.1, read as the reverse complement.
CTCATTGCTCAAAATATGAGCATGGAAAAAACCAAAACTTTGCCAAGACTTGTTGTCAAGGCTGATTCCCCACTCTGGCATGATGAAAGCAGAAGTGGAGGCCCGCAAAAGCAACACCAAAACCTGATCTTTCCAGGCTATAAAACTCCCCCCTCTCCCCCACACACACATCTTAAAAACCCAGATTTTGGGGATAAAAATCCACTGCCACTGTCAAGTGCTTTTGAACCCACAAACAGGGGTGGACACTTGAAACCAATCCCAGGGCACCCCAAGCTCTTTTCCCCAAAGTGCTTGAAAAGAAAAAAGAAAATACAAATTGCAGTCTGTTGTGGCTGCCTCTCTGTCAGGCAGGTAGATCCACCTTCCAGGACACACACAGACCTTCCAAGACACAAAAATGAACCAATACCAGTTACTTAGAAAAAGAAAATAACCTTTTATTACCAAAATAAGATTACAGTTGCTAACATGATTAAGGTGACTGGATGGTAAGAGTCACAAATTAATAAACTCATGGATTATGTCTAGACTGGCATGATTTTCCGCAAATGCTTTTAACGGAAAACTTTTCCGTTAAAAGCATTTGCGGAAAAGAGCGTCCCTGGCCAATCTAGATGCGCTTTTGCGCAAGAAAGCCCCGATCGCCATTTTAGCCATCGGGGCTTTTTTGCGCAAAACAATTCTGGGTTGTCTACACTGGCCCTCTTGCGCAAAAGCATTTGCGCAAGAGGGCTTTTGCCCGAACGGGAGCAGCATAGTATTTGCGCAAGAACACTGACAATCATACATGAGATCGTCAGTGTTCTTGCGGAAATTCAAGCAGCCAGTCTAGACAGCTGGCAAGTTTTTCCGGAAAAGCGGCTGATTTTCCGGAAAAACTGGCCAGTCTAGACACAGCCATGGGGGATTCCCATGGGCTCAGGACTTAGTTATAGAAGGGAGGAAACCCCATTTCTAAAACACAGACCTTAGATCCAAATTCCCAGACCAGAAAACAATAAAACCAGATGGATTTATCCGGGCTGTGCCCTACTTACGGATGGTGAAGAGTCTTTTCTTGGAGAGAGACATGTCCTCTGTCCCTCTCAGTATCTGGACAGCCAACTGGCTCAGAGACAAAGGAAGGAAAACCCCAAAATTCCTTTGTCTCAGTTTGAAATCCCTATCTGCATTTCTACTGGCTGAGCAGATACCTGGCGAGGTACAGGGACATAGTTAACCCCTTAGACCCCAGGCTGCTGCCCATCCCTCATGGTTATGGCACTTGTGCCTGGTTAAAATACCCCAGCTAGGACACCCCTCAGGGAAAGTCCCCAGCTGTCGTTGGTTACATCTGCTGCTTCACTGGAGTGGCCAAAACAAACTCAGTGCTCAGATGCCGAAGGGATGGGCTAGAGATTGAACTGCCCGACACATGCTGAGTTTGGTCACCCAGGGTCTCTGAAGGACACGACCAAGCACATGCAAATGGACCAACAGAGATCAGTCCAGCCAGTGACAGCTACTCATGCGTAGTGCTTCCGGAGGGCTGATTGCCCAGAGCTGAGGAAAATGATCAGCACAACTAGGCAGGAAAATGAGGCAGAAGAATGGCAGTGCCTCCTGGGAGTTCTGTAAGAAGAGGTGAGTAGATAGCTAAAAAGCCACTATTCCCCAGTTACAAAGTAGAAAACTGGACAAAAAAGCCACTTGATTGCAAAGTGAAGGCAGCAGTGAGGCTGGGGGAGGAATACATGACAGACGGGGAAAGGGAAAACTGAGAGCAAGCAATAGAAAGGGAAGTTATGGAAATTGACATGGGACTTTAAAGACATCAGGGAACATCCATGCATGGCCAAGCTGGGAATAACACAAGAGAGATTGTTTTCAGAGAGGTAGCTGTGTTAGGCTGTTCAAGCAAAACCAATGAGCTAGCCCCCTAAAAATGGCCAATTTAGTACGGCAGGCACTTGCGTGAGTTGCAGTTCACTTCTGAAGTCTGTGAAATGAAAGAAAAAGAAACAGACAGTAGGGATGCAGAGATGGGAGAGTCCTGCGTTGTGGCAGCGGCTGGTCCCTGCCATCCCTCCTCCTTCTGTGGCTTTACGGTTCTGTGCAGTAAAGTCCTTTTGTGGACCAGGCCTCGTGGAAACACAAGTGCTGGAATTCCCCACTGGGGTAACAGATCTCTGGAGCAGAGGGGCCGGTGGAGTGGGACCCACAGATGAATTGGGCACTGTCACTGGTGCTGCTGGCCTCCCCTTTAGTCAGGGGGTCTGGCACCTTCAACTAGACAGCACCATTTCCAGCTGCTTATCAATTTGCCAGACTGCAAGTAACCGTGTAGATGGATATTTCGCACTCTAGAAGTCTGCTGCCGGCCAACATTATTTATAAAGTCTTGGGCACAACAGCTCAGATGGCTTCTCACACAAATCTAGGAGAGAAGATGCATTTCTCGTGCTGCAAAATACTGACCATTGTCCCCGAGAGCAGCCCTGGCATTCCCATGCTGTCTGCCTCAGTCACGTCAGGTAACGGCCCCTCCATGAACAGCCAGACCCCTGTGATGCAGGAGGAGGGGCAGTGTCTGGGCATTCACACACCACTGGCTCCTGACTTCTTCGGTCGGCTCTTACTGCAAGGGGAGTCTTTGCTAAGTGAAGTCTGAGTACAGGCCACAGCCTCAGAACTAGGCCTTGTGATGTGCCACTAGCACCTTATGTCCTAAAGATCCCCGCACCACTGGAATGCAGCCAGCTCTGGCCTAGAGGCCCTGGGGGCGGGTGAGGGTGCACAGAAAAGAGGGACCTTTTGGGTCATGATAATGAAACAAACTCATCCCTGTGGCAAGGGCCCTGGCATGTTTAATGGCTGGGCAGAGCAGAAAGAACCCCAGACTGGTTCCACCATCCCAGCATGCCCTACTCTCTGCCCCTCACACCCACGCTGCCCTGGGGCTGTGGGGCAGGGGAGCCCCTCAGCCAGAGCTGGTACCTGTGAGTGCTGAGAGGGACGTGTCTTCCCTGGGAACCCCCCTCAGGAAGCTGCGACCTGCACCTCTCTCAGCCCAGCGTCTGCAGCAGCGTCCCACGCCGAGAGCCAGCACAGGCTGTGCATGGTGTATAATGTAGCTCAGAGCAACCCCAGTGGGGTTAGCTGGGCCTCTTGTGTATAAGCGACTATTTCAATATAAATTGGCTGGAGACTAGTCTGTCTGGGCTGCTGAATTCTGTATCCACATGGAGGAGCAAACAGCAATTAAGGGCCCTTCCCACAGGGCAGGGAGAACTCCTGGGCTCTAGGAGTGAGTGGGAAGGGAATGGGCCATTCTGTGCATTTGTGTGTGTTTAACAATCACAGGCGATGAGTAAGAAAATCCCAGCAGATGTCCAGAGAACCCCCAACGACCACAGGACCAGATAAGCAGTGAAGGCACCTGCCAGCTTGAGTGCAACGAAGCCCAGTGCTGGTGCCCAGCAGATCTACCAGACCCCTCTCACACATGTGTGCTTGTTGCCACGGTGGGCACTCTCAATGATGGGATTCTTCTCAGCCCCCTCAGCCAGACCAGGGCAGCCTCCTTAGGCACATTGTTACACACCAGTACACACGTCACACCTCACTGCTGACATGTCAGGGTGCCACCCTCAGACATCACCTGGACACTTGGGGCTTCAGTTAAATCATCGCTGTCCCATCAGACCTGCCCTCTCTCTGGGCTGCTCTGTCCCTGTTCCCTGGGGGGGGGGGGGGGGTTGCCTAGGCCTCAGGCCTCACACCCAGCCTGTGGCTGGTCCTTTAGCCCCTCTTCCGACTCCAGGGACCTGTCCTGGGGACAGAGGCTTTGCCCTCCCCGCACACTGCCCTGGAATAGGAGCGAGCCCTCAGGCAGAGTTCAGACTGGATTTTTTCAGGCTTTGGAGAAGGGCAGTGAAGTGAAGTCTCACCCAGCCAAGGTTACAATGACATGGGATTCGTTCTCTCCCATTTGGTTCATTTCCTGCTACTGTCGCCTACATGGAATTAAAATGTGATGTCCCAGGCTGAGTCAGACTGTCCAGGACGGCCCCAGCTACAGGGCCCTTGGGCTTCTCGGGTATGTCTAGACTACATGGCTCCATCGATGGAGCCATGTAAACTAGTTTACCCGGCATAGTCAATGAAGCGGGGATTTAAATAATCCCCGCTTCATTAAAATAAAAATGGCCACCACGCTGTGCCGACAATCAGCCAATCCAGCACAGCGTAGCAGTCTAGACGCGGATCGGATCAGTTGACAAGGGAAGCCTTTGTCAACTGCTCCTGTAAACCTCATTTCATGAGGCATAAGGGAGCGGTCGACAAAGGCTTCCCTTGTCAACCGCTCCACGTCTAGACTGCCACACTTTCTGAAGCCACCCCCCGCCCATGGCACAAGGTTTTCTGTTCAGTGAATTAATCACAGGTTCACCGTGGCTGCCCTTTCTCCTTCCTCTCACAGTTGCGGGCAGCTGCTGTGCCAGTAGCTCATTAATTTGCTTAGTTACCCAACAGCCCCCCACATTCTGTGCACCCAGCCCTCAGCTTCCTGCTGCCCACAGATGCCTTCTCCGGTGCTGAGGCCACATGTGTGTCCCCTCCCCCACAACTTAAATTGTTGCTTCAGTGTCTGTCGGCAGACAGGACGCTGGGCTGGACGGAGCTCTGGTCTGACCCAGCCTGGCCATTCTGGTGTCTGTGTGTGTTGCAGTTGGACTCAGTCCGTCCTCCGTTCCCTGGCGGGTACCACCCGTGTCAGACTCAATGGCATGTCGAAAGGCGATGCTTGCACCCATTCCAGGGTAGCTCCCATGTGCTCGTTCATCAGGAAGTGGTTCCAACTCCAAGCTGTGGCCAGCTTAAAATCAGGCTTTCCATCCTGGAATCCATATACCTGTAGGTAACATTGCATCGTCACTTGCATTTCTTTGTGTCTGAACTTAGGGATATTGCCCAAAGCCTTGGACTCTTATAGGTCTAGCTGTGGGGACCACCTCTCAAGGAGCATTCACACCATGCCAGAGAGCTCGGTGCGTACGGCCCTTCAAGCACACAGAGATCTCACAAAGGCCCATAGAAGAAATGCACCCTGCAGGAATATGGGCCGTGGCTGCTCCTGTGAACCATCGAAGCCTGTCAGGACTTCTGACATGCTCATGTGACCTGGACTCCAGCTGGGGCCAGGAACCTTCCACCAGCAGAGGCTGTGGGCTTTGCTTGGGAGAGGAAAACTCCATGCCCAGGGCAGAGGATATGAAAGGACCCCTTGAAATATACCAGGCTGGTCTGGGCACCGCTGAGAGTGTCAGATCAGGGCGAATTGCTTAAAACTAGGGCTACTTACAGCCCTCGACTGGGGTCCTTCCCTAGAAGGCACCAAACCAGTCATCCAGAGCATGTCAGCTGCCACTCTGGCCAGCAAGAAGTCTCACAAACAAAACCCCTCAGGCACCCCAGCATTCCGTGTGCCACAACCAGACCCACATCTTCTGCAGGTGAGAGATTATAGACCCATTTTACCAACCCCAAAGAGGCTCTCCCAGTCCCAAAGGACCAGCCACGGTCCCAGGTCAATTTATATCTTGGATCTTACCTGCAAGAGCTCGCTGGGCCAGTCCTTTAGCCTCTAAAATCTAAAGATTAGTTAATAAAAAGAAAGAAAAGGTTAAGAGTGAGGTTGTTAAAGAGAATACATCACATACATTAACCACCCAGTTCTTGATGCACACTGCTCAGATGCCGAAGGGATGGGCTAGAGATTGAACTGCCCGACACATGCTGAGTTTGGTCACCCAGGGTCTCTGAAGGACACGACCAAGCACATGCAAATGGACCAACAGAGATCAGTCCAGCCAGTGACAGCTACTCATGCGTAGTGCTTCCGGAGGGCTGATTGCCCAGAGCTGAGGAAAATGATCAGTACAACTAGGCAGGAAAATGAGGCAGAAGAATGGCAGTGCCTCCTGGGAGTTCTGTAAGAAGAGGTGAGTAGATAGCTAAAAAGCCACTATTCCCCAGTTACAAAGTAGAAAACTGGACAAAAAAGCCACTTGATTGCAAAGTGAAGGCAGCAGTGAGGCTGGGGGAGGAATACATGACAGACGGGGAAAGGGAAAACTGAGAGCAAGCAATAGAAAGGGAAGTTATGGAAATTGACATGGGACTTTAAAGACATCAGGGAACATCCATGCATGGCCAAGCTGGGAATAACACAAGAGAGATTGTTTTCAGAGAGGTAGCTGTGTTAGGCTGTTCAAGCAAAACCAATGAGCTAGCCCCCTAAAAATGGCCAATTTAGTACGGCAGGCACTTGCGTGAGTTGCAGTTCACTTCTGAAGTGTGTGAAATGAAAGAAAAAGAAACAGACAGTAGGGATGCAGAGATGGGAGAGTCCTGCGTTGTGGCAGCGGCTGGTCCCTGCCATCCCTCCTCCTTCTGTGGCTTTACGGTTCTGTGCAGTAAAGTCCTTTTGTGGACCAGGCCTCGTGGAAACACAAGTGCTGGAATTCCCCACCGGGGTAACAGATCTCTGGAGCAGAGGGGCCGGTGGAGTGGGACCCACAGATGAATTGGGCACTGTCACTGGTGCTGCTGGCCTCCCCTTTATTCAGGGGGTCTGGCACCTTCAACTAGACAGCACCATTTCCAGCTGCTTATCAATTTGCCAGACTGCAAGTAACCGTGTAGATGGATATTTCGCACTCTAGAAGTCTGCTGCCGGCCAACATTATTTATAAAGTCTTGGGCACAACAGCTCAGATGGCTTCTCACACAAATCTAGGAGAGAAGATGCATTTCTCGTGCTGCAAAATACTGACCATTGTCCCCGAGAGCAGCCCTGGCATTCCCATGCTGTCTGCCTCAGTCACGTCAGGTAACGGCCCCTCCATGAACAGCCAGACCCCTGTGATGCAGGAGGAGGGGCAGTGTCTGGGCATTCACACACCACTGGCTCCTGACTTCTTCGGTCGGCTCTTACTGCAAGGGGAGTCTTTGCTAAGTGAAGTCTGAGTACAGGCCACAGCCTCAGAACTAGGCCTTGTGATGTGCCACTAGCACCTTATGTCCTAAAGATCCCCGCACCACTGGAATGCAGCCAGCTCTGGCCTAGAGGCCCTGGGGGCGGGTGAGGGTGCACAGAAAAGAGGGACCTTTTGGGTCATGATAATGAAACAAACTCATCCCTGTGGCAAGGGCCCTGGCATGTTTAATGGCTGGGCAGAGCAGAAAGAACCCCAGACTGGTTCCACCATCCCAGCATGCCCTACTCTCTGCCCCTCACACCCACGCTGCCCTGGGGCTGTGGGGCAGGGGAGCCCCTCAGCCAGAGCTGGTACCTGTGAGTGCTGAGAGGGACGTGTCTTCCCTGGGAACCCCCCTCAGGAAGCTGCGACCTGCACCTCTCTCAGCCCAGCGTCTGCAGCAGCGTCCCACGCCGAGAGCCAGCACAGGCTGTGCATGGTGTATAATGTAGCTCAGAGCAACCCCAGTGGGGTTAGCTGGGCCTCTTGTGTATAAGCGACTATTTCAATATAAATTGGCTGGAGACTAGTCTGTCTGGGCTGCTGAATTCTGTATCCACATGGAGGAGCAAACAGCAATTAAGGGCCCTTCCCACAGGGCAGGGAGAACTCCTGGGCTCTAGGAGTGAGTGGGAAGGGAATGGGCCATTCTGTGCATTTGTGTGTGTTTAACAATCACAGGCGATGAGTAAGAAAATCCCAGCAGATGTCCAGAGAACCCCCAACGGCCACAGGACCAGATAAGCAGTGAAGGCACCTGCCAGCTTGAGTGCAACAAAGCCCAGTGCTGGTGCCCAGCAGATCTACCAGACCCCTCTCACACATGTGTGCTTGTTGCCACGGTGGGCACTCTCAATGATGGGATTCTTCTCAGCCCCCTCAGCCAGACCAGGGCAGCCTCCTTAGGCACATTGTTACACACCGGTACACACGTCACACCTCACTGCTGACATGTCAGGGTGCCACCCTCAGACATCACCTGGACACTTGGGGCTTCAGTTAAATCATCGCTGTCCCATCAGACCTGCCCTCTCTCTGGGCTGCTCTGTCCCTGTTCCCTGGGGGGGGGGGGGGGGTTGCCTAGGCCTCAGGCCTCACACCCAGCCTGTGGCTGGTCCTTTAGCCCCTCTTCCGACTCCAGGGACCTGTCCTGGGGACAGAGGCTTTGCCCTCCCCGCACACTGCCCTGGAATAGGAGCGAGCCCTCAGGCAGAGTTCAGACTGGATTTTTTCAGGCTTTGGAGAAGGGCAGTGAAGTGAAGTCTCACCCAGCCAAGGTTACAATGACATGGGATTCGTTCTCTCCCATTTGGTTCATTTCCTGCTACTGCCGCCTACATGGAATTAAAATGTAATGTCCCAGGCTGAGTCAGACTGTCCAGGACGGCCCCAGCTACAGGGCCCTTGGGCTTCTCGGGTATGTCTAGACTACATGGCTCCATCGATGGAGCCATGTAAACTAGTTTACCCGGCATAGTCAATGAAGCGGGGATTTAAATAATCCCCGCTTCATTAAAATAAAAATGGCCACCACGCTGTGCCGACAATCAGCCAATCCAGCACAGCGTAGCAGTCTAGACGCGGATCGGATCAGTTGACAAGGGAAGCCTTTGTCAACTGCTCCTGTAAACCTCATTTCATGAGGCATAAGGGAGCGGTCGACAAAGGCTTCCCTTGTCAACCGCTCCACGTCTAGACTGCCACACTTTCTGAAGCCACCCCCCGCCCATGGCACAAGGTTTTCTGTTCAGTGAATTAATCACAGGTTCACTGTGGCTGCCCTTTCTCCTTCCTCTCACAGTTGCGGGCAGCTGCTGTGCCAGTAGCTCATTAATTTGCTTAGTTACCCAACAGCCCCCCACATTCTGTGCACCCAGCCCTCAGCTTCCTGCTGCCCACAGATGCCTTCTCCGGTGCTGAGGCCACATGTGTGTCCCCTCCCCCACAACTTAAATTGTTGCTTCAGTGTCTGTCGGCAGACAGGACGCTGGGCTGGACGGAGCTCTGGTCTGACCCAGCCTGGCCATTCTGGTGTCTGTGTGTGTTGCAGTTGGACTCAGTCCGTCCTCCGTTCCCTGGCGGGTACCACCCGTGTCAGACTCAATGGCATGTCGAAAGGCGATGCTTGCACCCATTCCAGGGTAGCTCCCATGTGCTCGTTCATCAGGAAGTGGTTCCAACTCCAAGCTGTGGCCAGCTTAAAATCAGGCTTTCCATCCTGGAATCCATATACCTGTAGGTAACATTGCACCCAGCAGTTACATCGTCACTTGCATTTCTTTGTGTCTGAACTTAGGGATATTGCCCGAAGCCTTGGACTCTTATAGGTCTAGCTGTGGGGACCACCTCTCAAGGAGCATTCACACCATGCCAGAGAGCTCGGTGCGTACGGCCCTTCAAGCACACGGAGATCTCACAAAGACCCATAGAAGAAATGCACCCTGCAGGAATATGGGCCGTGGCTGCTCCTGTGAACCATCGAAGCCTGTCAGGACTTCTGACATGCTCATGTGACCTGGACTCCAGCTGGGGCCAGGAACCTTCCACCAGCAGAGGCTGTGGGCTTTGCTTGGGAGAGGAAAACTCCATGCCCAGGGCAGAGGATATGAAAGGACCCCTTGAAATATACCAGGCTGGTCTGGGCACCGCTGAGAGTGTCAGATCAGGGCGAATTGCTTAAAACTAGGGCTACTTACAGCCCTCGACTGGGGTCCTTCCCTAGAAGGCACCAAACCAGTCATCCAGAGCATGTCAGCTGCCACTCTGGCCAGCAAGAAGTCTCACAAACAAAACCCCTCAGGCACCCCAGCATTCCGTGTGCCACAACCAGACCCACATCTTCTGCAGGTGAGAGATTATAGACCCATTTTACCAACCCCAAAGAGGCTCTCCCAGTCCCAAAGGACCAGCCACGGTCCCAGGTCAATTTATATCTTGGATCTTACCTGCAAGAGCTCGCTGGGCCAGTCCTTTAGCCTCTAAAATCTAAAGATTAGTTAATAAAAAGAAAGAAAAGGTTAAGAGTGAGGTTGTTAAAGAGAATACATCACATACATTAACCACCCAGTTCTTGATGCACACTGCCAGCGTACAAGTTTCTGGTGTACATCCTGTGTCAGGGTGGGTCAGCAAATCCTTCCCTGCCTTTGTCCTTAGCAAAGGTGCATCTGGAATGAGGAGCAGGATTGAAGACAAGATGGAGGCACCCTCATGGCACTTTTATATTCTTGGTGCCTCCCAAACTGGAGGTGGTCACATGATCACATGACCTGTCTGTGTCTTACATGCAAGGAGCCATGACACACTGGCTGGCCTGCAGACTTCCAGAGGCATCCCTCAGGTGTGTGTTGGTCACTCTGAGAGCCACTGACCATACAGCATCACTAATTAGCACAGCCATTCCCTGGATAACCATCCCTCACAATGGGTGGTCCAAGAACATTTACATACAAGAGCAGAGCCAATACTCAGAACTTCACAGAAACATGGAGGGAAGAGATGATCAAGTTGGTGGGGCCTTGAGGGGCAGGGGAATGAGATCCAGGGGTCCAATATCCAGCAATTAGAAAGGGGGAAGCCCTAGGGGTTAACGAGTTTTCCACAGACCGATTCTTCATTTTCCGGCGCTCACACAGCCCAGTGAGGCCAGGAACGAGGTTACTGACACTTTCTCTGTCCAGTCAGTGACTCAGGGAAGAGGGCCCAGCACCGTGTCACCAACCAGGTCTTCACTGAGCTCAGTCTCTGAGACAGAGCACTGGGGAAAACTTTAAGGCCCTTTTTGAATAAAGAGCGAGAACAGTTTGTCCCGGATCCGCTTGGTCCTCGCCCCGTAGATGATGGGGTTTATCATGGGAGGCATCAAAAGGCACAAGTTGGCAATAAGAACATGGAAATGCAGGGGCAAAATCTGGCCAAACCGCGCTATGAGGAGGATGAAAAGATTAGGGATGTAAAAGGTTAGGATGGCACAGAGATGGGAGCTGCAGGTTCCAAATGTCTTGAGCCGGGCGTCCTTTGTGTGGAGTTTGAAAATGGCCCTGAGGACATGCATATAGGATACGGCGATAAATAGCACATCCAGACCTGTCAGACACAATGACACGACGAGGGCATAGTAGCTACTGACACGAATGTCGGTGCAGGCCAGGCTCACCACAGCGATGTGCAGACAGTATGGCTGGGGGATGATGTTGGTTCTGCAATATGGCCACTGCCTCGCCAGTAAGGGATAGGGCAATATGAGCAGGCCACTGCGCAGCAACACAGCCAGGCCGATCTTGGCCACCACAGGGTTTGTCAGGACGGTGGAATGTCTCAGGGGATGGCAGATGGCCACGTAGCGATCCAACGCCATGGCCATGAAGACCCCAGACTCTACCAAATAGAAGCAGTTAATGAAGAACATCTGGGTGAGGCAAGCACTGAAATAGATCTCCCTGGCATTGAACCAGAAGATGCTCAGCATTTTGGGCAGGACAGACGTAGTTAGGATGAGGTCGGAGATGGCCAGCATGCAGAGGAAATAGTACATGGGCTCATGGAGGCTCGACTCCCTCTTCACGATGAGCAGGATGGTGAAGTTGCCCAAGATTACTATGACGTACATGGTGCAGAAGGGGATGGAGATCCAGACATGGGCTCCCTCCAGGCCAGGGATGCCCAGTAGGATGAAGGTGGAGGGGTTGGTGAAGTGCGTTGTGTTGGAATGTGCCATGGCCTAGGGGAGAAGGTGTCTGACTCTGATGCAGAACGGTCTCTCCCGCATGCACCTTATAAGCCCCTGACTTCTTCTGTGCGCCCAGGGTTGAAGATGACGCTTGCAGAACACATGCCTGGAGGGAGAGAGAACGCACGACTGAAGGCTCTGCTCACGGGGGAAGCACGTCAGTCTCTGCACACACTGAAAATGTCACTTCTGTTAGTCAGTGAAATTTGCTTTGTACAACTGGCCCTGCGAAGGTCTGTTCCATGTTGGATGTTGCTCCCTGGGCCAACAATCCCTGCAGCTTGTGCTACTGGAAACCTTAACAGGCAGCAGGGAGAAACATGAATGAGGACACTCGTTACCCGCCATTGCTCCGTAACGCAGTGAAACCCAGGCAGGTTTCCCTGTTTACCTGATTGCTCAGAGTGGGAAAACCAAAGACTTGTGCCCAGTTACAAACAGATCTAGGATGCCCTGAGGGACAGCCCCTGGGTGGCATTGATTGCAGGTCAATGGAAACACCTGCTGTGTTTGGCCTGCAGTGCTATGGCCAAAACAAGCACAATTTTCAGATGCCTAAATGTGGGATTGAAACTGGCCTGAGCAGGGCGTGTGCTCAGAGTGGGTCCCTCAGTCTCTCGAGGCAATGTGGCAGCACACAGCCATCTCTGAGAAGGGCAGAGCAGCGGGAAACGGGATTCCTGAGACCAGCTGTGGCAATGGGGCAGGCTGCCTTATTGAGCCAGACTGAAAACTCTGGGACTGTTTATTTTAGAGAAGAGACAAAAAACTGGGCATGTGAGAGAGGAGACACAAATCAAAAACTGGAACTTCTAGGGTGCGTCTACACTACTCCATTATTCCTGAATAGCAGTCGTTATTCTGGAAAAACAATACTAGTGTCCGCACAGCAATTGAAATATTTTGAAAGAAAATCGAAATAACGGAGGGCTTTTTCTGACGAGGGTAAACCTCATTCCACAAGGAATAACTCCTCTTCCAAAAAAGCTCTTTCAGAAGAGGGGGTGTAGACGATCCACTGCTGCTATGTCGAAATAGTTCTCCCCAGGACATTCTCAGTTATTCCTCCCCAGTGCCTCCTGGGGGTCTAAATCGAGGTAGAGCATCCACACTAGGGGAGCCTGCCTCAGGCTCATTTGGAGGCTTCCCTGCAGAGTGGACGCTCTGTTTCGAAATGGGCTATTCCGGAAGATGTCTTCCACAATAGCTTTATCCGAAATAAGCGTGCAGTGCAGATGGAACCCTAGAGAAGAGACAGGCTGACACAGGAGGGGATGGAGTAAACAGCCCTCTTTATTGAGGATACTCATTCCACCACGGACCCCCAACACTCAGTTCTGAGTGGCAATGCTTTGGTACCTGTTACTCTCCTTCATCCATTTTGCTTCTGCATTCACAAAGCACGATGGGGTTCTGGTATTGCATGAGGGGATGAAATACTTACCAGTCCGTTCGCAGTCAAGGAGGCTGTCAAACAGCATCTACAGTAGAAACATAGATTCACCAACCCAGGAATTATGAACTGAGTGATAAACCACACACCTCAGCTGGAACTAAAAATACACAATCAGGCTGCAGCAATGCCACATATTTTTTGTATTAAATGCAAACTATTCAAAATAAACATATTGACAAGGTGAGGCAACCGTTAAAAGCTGATGGGGGATTAGTGAGAAAATCAAGGAAACAAGGAATATAATAAATGCCAGTCAACAACATGGTTTACAGAAACTAAGTCTTGTCAGATGAATCCAGTCGCATCCATTACTAATAGAACACTGTTGGCTAATCTCTGAAACACGTGATTTCTGCAGGGGAAGTCCCTCAGATAAATAAACCAACACTCTGCAATATCAGTTCAGTGCACATCAAACAGACTGGTCTCTGGTAACTGACAGATGTCAGAAAGCCTTTGTCAATGGGCCTTTGCCAGCCAAAGGGGCGTCTCCAGTGCCGCTCTGCAGGGATCACTTTCTCAGCCTGATTCTGTCAGATATTTTTTTCACTGGCCTGGCAGGAAATAGAAAATCTGTCCCAGTTAAGATTTGTGACTGAGGGCAGAGTGGTCACAATGAGGGAGGCGGGACAGGCGCCCAGATTGAAGTGGAGTGTTTGCTGACTTGGGCCTACGCAACCCTAGCATTTAAACAAACAAAGGCCACGTTCTTGTCTCGGAGGAGGGACCCACCGACGAGAGAACTCTGTTAGGGACACAGAGATGCTTCACCTGTCAGGTGGCTTGGTTAGGTAGCCACAGTTACAAAAGTGTGTTTTAAACCCAGGTGCATCGCTCCAACGTGGGCTGGACCGGAGGCTCAGAGGGGAAGCTGCCTGATCAGCTGGCCGCGGTGTTCAGCAGCGGTGGCACCCCGCTCCAGCCGGTGGGGGGGCTTTCCCTCTGCTCCACGTGGAGCGCGGTGCACCTGGGCTGAGCCAGCGCCATGGCCAGCTGGCCGGGCAGCCACTCCTCCAGCCCAGCTGCACCGTGCTCAGCCCGGGGAAGCTGCGCCTGGGCTGGGGCAAAAGAGGAAGGGCTTCCCGATCAGCAGGAGTGCGGCACAGCTTCCCCAGGCTGAGCGCAGGGCAGTTGGGCTGGAGAGCAAAGAGGAGTGGCTGCCCAGCCAGCTGGCCATGGCGCTGGCTCAGCCCAGGTGCACCACACTCCACGTGGGCTGAGTCTGAGAAGCAGAGGGAGGGAAAGCCCCTGCCCCGATTGGCTGGTAGGAGCCTAGGGGGGCTAGACAGAAGAAAAACTGAGGCTCCGGCAGCACCCTCACCTTTAATTCACCGCCCCTCAGGAGCTGCGGAGTCGCAGGGCAGGAGCTGGGGCTGCAGGCGGGATGTGTCTGGGCGAAGCAGCCGCTGCTCTACTGAGTTCCATGGGCCACCTCTAAAGGCGCCCGTGGGTCAACCCGAGGGTGTTTTACCGCCCCCCATAGGATGGCGCCCTGGGCAGCTGCCCAGCTCGCCCACCCCTTAATCCGGCCCTGTGTCTACACTTGCAGCCTAATTCAAAATAGGGCTGCAAATGTAGGCATTCAAAATTGCAAATCAAGGCCGGGATTTAAATATCCCGAACTGGATTTGCATCTTCCCGGCCGGGCGCCATTTTCTGAAATTGACAAGCCCGGAATAACTGCCCGCGTCTACACTCGGCAGTGAAACGGGCATTCGAAATAAAGCCCTATTTTGAAATACCTGTTATTCCTCCTGCAATGAGGTTTAACAGGTATTTCGAAATAGGGCTTTATTTCAAACGCCCGTTTCACTGCCGACAGTTCTTCCCAGGGACCCTAGCAGCTCCAGCGAGGAGCCCCTCACAATGCCCTGCTCCCTACCACACACAAGTCCTGGGGCAGCCCCTCCGTGAACAGCCCTGAGGGGAGGAGGGGATGGTGTCTGAATTCGCACACCGCTGGCTCCTGAGCTCTTTGCTCAGCTCTTTGCTCAGCAGCTCTCATGGCAAGGGCAGTTATCACTGAGAGGAGGCTGAGCAGAGTCCAGGCCGTGGCCACAGAATGAGCCTTGTGATGGGCATGTCCTGAAATCTTACATCCTGGAGGATCCCCAGGCCACGGAAATGCAGCCACCTCTGGCCTGGAGGCCATCCGCTGGGGCGGGGGCACTGAAAAGAGGGACCTTTTGGTTAGTGATACCAGAGCAAACTCATCCCCTGTGAGAAGGGCCTAGGGATGTTAAAGCCTATGAAGAGGAGAAAGGACACAGAGTTAATCTCTGCCCCTCACACCCATGGTCCCCTGGGTCTGTGGGGCAGGGGAGTCCCTCAGCTAGAACTGGTACCTGTGAATGCTGAGAGGAATGAGTCTTCCCTGGGAACCCCCCTCCGGCAGCCGCGTCCTGCACCTCTCTCAGCCCAGCGTCTGCAGCGGCATCCCATGCTGAGAGCCAGCACAGGGCTGTGCACTGACTCTAATACAGCTCAGAGTAATCCCCATGGGCTTCACTCAGCCACTAGTGAATAAGTGACCATCTCAGTATAACCAGACTGGGACAATCCTGTCTGGGCAACTGAATTCTTCATTTATACTGAGGAGTAAACAGCAATTAAGGACCTTTCCCACAGAGAGAGGAGAACTCCTGGGCTCTGGACTGAGTCAGGACAGAACTGGCTGCTCAGTGGATTTGTGTGTCTATTGCAGTTGATTAGTAAAGTAACTGGGGAGGATGCCTAGGTCCATAGGGGCTGATAGTCTGGACATGTCCAGGAGGGATGGGCAGGGGGCAGACAGAGAGAGCTACAGAAAGATGAGAGAAGGGAAATACAAACCCTTTCCAGTCACTTGATCATTCCTGGCTCTGTTGAGGTTGCTCACTGGATGCTACATTCCGTGTTCCTCTCCCCTGGGCACTGGGCACTGTGTGGAGAGGGGACGCTGGGCTAGATGGACCTTTCGGTGGGACCCCGTACGGCCATTCCAATGCTCTCACGTTCTGTGGATACATGAGGTCTCACAGGGGCACAACTAGCTGTTTGGGGTGGGTGGGACACGTGCGAGGTGTGTTTCTGGGCCACCCCCCTCCTCTCACTGCTCATCTCTTGAGCATTACTGCTTAGCCAATGTTAATTATTGTAACCCATCGTTGCAGTGTATTAACGAGGGAGTCAATATATTTGTGTGGCTTGAATTGCTCCCAGTATTTCATTTAAAGAACAACAAACAGAGATGTTATGCAAGTCACAAACCAGCACTTCCCATGGCATGAATAAAATCCAGTGCCCCGTAATGGAAATCTGAGAGCTCTTGCTTTGAGCAGGGGTGAACATCAGTTACATTTCTTATGGGTACTGCTGTATCTTACCCCGGTGGGCGCTCAGGGCTGTGCTCTTGGGGGGTGCACTATGTTAGTACTTGTAACAAATGTAAGTGTGGGGTACAGTGTGGGAGGAGGTCAGAGGTTTAGAGTGTGGAAGGTTTAGGGCAGGAGGGTTTTGAGGTTCTGGAATAAGGGCAGGGGTTTGGGGCTGGGGTGACGGACCAGGCCAGGTCTGGGCACTGCTGAGGGCGTCCGCTTAGGGCGAATTGCTCAAACTCCGGGCTCCTTAGAGCTCCGACTGGAAAACTTTCCCAAATAGGCCACACACCGGTCACACCGAGCGCTCCAGCTGCCAATCCAGCCAGCAGGAAGCCTCACGAGCAAAACCCTTCAGACACCCCAGCTCTCCCTGTGCCACAATCAGCCCTGGGCCTGCACACAGGTGAAGGGTTATAAAGCCCAGTCTCACCTACCCTGAATGGGTCTTTCCGGTCCCAAAGAACCAGCCACAGATCCCCAGTCAGTTTACACTTTGGGTCTTACCCACAAGAGCACGCTGGGCCAATCCTTTAGAATCTAAAGGTTTATTAACAGAAAAAAGAAAAGGTGGAGAGGAAGGGAACGTCTACATTTGCTCCTGAGTTCGAGCTAGGGATGCAAATGCAGGTGGGTGAAATTGCTAAGGAAGCAAGGATTTAAATATCTCGTGCTTCATTAGCAAGATCTCCCCAGCGCGCTAGTTCAAATCACAGCTGATTCGAATCAGGAAGTGCATGTCAAGACGCGTTAGTTCGAACCAAATCCCTTGGTTTGAACTAGTGTTATTCCTCATCTTGAGCAATGGGTGTGAATTAGCATAGTCACTGACTGAACAACTGTTCTTTAAGCAGGCAGTCCAGGCGCTTGCTCTGTCTCAGGCAGAGAACACTCACAGGACCAGCACAGAGCCCATATTCATAACGCCACATACAGACGTCACACCGGTACACGAGTAGCAGAGATAAAATCAGTAGAACAGAAGCTTCCATTTGCCACCTCACATGGCCTCTTTGTACAGACTTTGGGGAATCAAATCCCTCCCCTCCCCCGTGGGTGCAGCAGTGATTTGGCTGCTCCCCTTAAAATCCAGTAACGTGACAGCTGGGCAGGCTCAGGGCAGGGACGTGGGGGTGCAGGAATCAGGGCAGTGGGCTGGGAGAGGGGCAGGGCAGGGGGCTGGGCAGTATGAGGGGCACAGGCACCATTTTGGGAGGTGGGGGGGGGCTGCAGCCACACGTACCAGGTCACTGCTGCTCAGGGGAACAGGACGAACAGGACATGCGGCTGCAGGCTCTCCACCCTGCGTAAAGGGTGCAAGAAGGTTTAGGGGCTGGAGTTGCCGTGGACAGGGTGGGGGGCCATGACCCCAAGCCAGCCTCTTTCACCTGCCTGGCTATTAGTACTTAGCAAGGCAGCGGCAGGTGAGCCCCGGGAGCTCGGCTCGGAGGAGTTGCTGCCGAGGCCGGACAAGGGCAGCCCACTTGGGGTAAATTGTTATACCCAGATACAAATATGTGATGCCTCACTCCCGCTGTATCCGGTTGTCACCCCCTGATCTAGTCTCGATAGATGGTGGTTCAATCACATCGTCACTGTCCCTCACGTTGTCACGTCAGACCCTGCCCTGGGCCTGGGTCATTCTGTCCCTGTTACCTGTGAGGAATGTGTTGGTACTGAGCTGTCTAAGGAGGTGTTACCAGCCCTGTGCAGTGCGCTCACGGCCTGTGCCTAGTGCCTCTGGGGTACGAGCGTTGCTGCAAAAACAGCCCTGTCCTAGCCAAGTGCTGTGAGCAGGGCCTGCCTCTTCCTCCCAGCTTCAACAAAGTCTTGAACATTCTTGCCTATTGCTCTAGCCTCCCACCAGGCTGTGGTTGATGTTTCAGCCCTTCTTCTTACTTCAGGGACTGGCCCGAGGGACAAAGGCTTTGCCTGCCCCCCAAAGCTATGCGGGGGAGCTATTCTAGGTTGAATGTGCACAAACAGGGACAAACTGTTTGAGAGTGTCAGAGTGCAAGGCAGCTTGGTTAAAATGATGATGAAGTGATAATGTTCCTGTTTCCAAGGAATGGAACCAGGGGAAACAGCAAAACATAGACAACAGATTTCCTGAAGCGAGACTTCAGCAAACTCAGTGTCCTCCTGAGATCCCTTACGGTTCTGTGAGTCTCTGATTCTCAGGAGAGGGTTGGGCTCAGGGGCTACAGGTAGAAGAACGGCACAAACTTTGGAGGAAGAGGTGATGAAGGGAGGTGCACCTTGCAGGAATACATGGGGCAGGGGAAAGGGTCTCATGGGTCCAGATACCAGTAATTAGAAAGTTGGAAGCTCTTTGGGTTAATGAGTTGTACACAGATTGATTCTTCACTTTCTTCTGCTGACACAGCCCAGTGAGGCTAAGAACGAGTTTACTGGCACTTTCTCTGTCCAGTCAGTGACTCAGGGAGGAGGGCCCAGCCCTGTGTCACCAACCAGCTACTCACTGAGCTGAGTCTCTGAGCCAGAACACTGGGGAAATCCTTAGACCCATTTTTGAGTAAAGAGCGAGAACAGCCTGGCCCGGATCCGTTTGGTCCTCACCCCGTAGATGATGGGGTTGAGTGTGGGAGGCATCAAAAGGCACAAGTTGGCAAAAAGAATGTGTGAGTACAGGGGCAAAATCTGGCCAAGCCGGGCTATGAGCACGATAAAAAGATTAGGGATGTAAAAGGCGAGGATGGCGCAGAGGTGGGAGCTGCAGGTTCCAAATGTCTTCAGCCAGGCATCCTTTGTGGGGAGTTTGAAGATGGCCCTGAGGACATGCATATAGGATACGGCGATAAATAGCACATCCAGACTTACAACACACAATGTCACAACGAGGGCATAGTAGCTACTGACACGAATGTCAGTGCAGGCCAGGCTCACCACGGCGACGTGCAGACAGTACGGCTGGGGGATGATGTTGGTTCTGCAATATGGCTGCTGCCTCGCCAGAAAGGGACGGGGTAACACAAGCAGGCCACTGCGTAGCAATACAGCCAGGCCAATCTTGGCCACCACGGGGTTTGTCAGGATGGTGGAATGTCTCAGGGGATGGCAGATGGCCACGCAGCGATCCAACGCCATGGCCATGAAGATCCCAGACACTACCAAATAGAAGCAGT
This sequence comes from Pelochelys cantorii, assembly GCA_032595735.1. NCBI lineage: Eukaryota > Metazoa > Chordata > Testudines > Trionychidae > Pelochelys > Pelochelys cantorii. The sequence continues at coordinate 1,344,817 of CM064326.1, read as the reverse complement.
CAATGAAGTACATCTGGATGAGGCAAGCACTGAAATTGATATCCCTGGCATTGAACCAGAAGATGCACAGCATTTTGGGCAGGACGGATGTAGTTAGGATGAGGTCGGAGATGGCCAGCATGCAGAGGAAATAGTACATGGGTTCATGGAGGCTCAAGTCCCTTTTCACGATGAACAGGATGGTGAAGTTGCCCAAGATTACTATGACGTACATGGTGCAGAAGGGCATGGAGATCCAGACATGGGCCTTCTCCTGGCCAGGGATGCCCAGCAAGATGAAGGTGGAGGGGTTGGTGAAGTGCGTTGTGTTGGAATGTGCCATGGCCTAGGGGAGAAGGTGTCCAACTCTCAGGCAAAACGGTGTCTCCAGCATGCACCGTACAAGCCCCTGACTTCTTCTGTGCGCCCAGGGTTGAAGATGAGCCTTGCAGAACACATGCCTGGAGGGAAAGAGAACGCACGACTGAAGGCTCTGCTTATGGGGGAAGCACGTCAGTCTCTGCACACACTGAAAATGTCACTTTTGTTCGTCAGTGAAATTTGCTTTGTACAACTGGCCCTGCGAGGGTCCGTTCCATGTTGGATGTTGCTCCCTGGGCCAACCATCCCCGCAGTGTGTTCTGTGGGAAACCTTAACAGGCAGCAGGAAGGAACATGAGCTTGGACACTCGTTACCCGCCATTGCTCCATAAAGCAGTGAAACCCAGGCAGAGTGGGAAAACCAAAGACTTGTGCCCTGTGACAGATCCATCTAGGATGCCCTGAGGAACAAGCCTTGGTTGTCATTAATTGCCGGTCAATGGAAACAGCTGCTGATTCGCTGCCTTGGCCAAAACAAACACAATTTTCAGATGCCTAAAAGTGGGATGGAAATTGACCTGCACAGGGTGTGTGCTCAGAATGGGTCCCTTGGTCTCTCCAGGCAAAATGGCAGCAGACAGCCGTCTCTGGGAAGGGCAGTGTAGGGGGAAATTGGGTTCCTGAGACCAGCTGTGGCAATGGGGCAGGCTGCCCTAGTGAGCCAGACTGAAAACTCTGGGAAGAGTCAAAAAAGTTGGCATGTGGGGGAGGAGAACCCAAACAAAGAATGGACCCAAGCAAGTTCAAATGGTCAAACAGGGTGTGTCTAGACTACAGAGTTTTTTCGAAGAAACTGTACCTGTGTCTAGACTACTGCCTCATTCTGTCAACAATAAATTGAAAGAACGTGGCAGTTTTGTCGACGGCAGTATAACACCTTTTTTCAAAAGCCATCGTTTGAAAAAAGGCGCTAATGCATGAAAACAGGGGTTTTTCGAAAGAGAGTGTCTAGACTCTAGAATAATCGAGCCTGCTTTTTCAAAAAATTTTCTTTCTTTCTAGATGCTCTCTTTCAAAAGAGGCTTTTCTGAAGATACTTTCAAAAAAGCCATTTTCAAAAAAGGCATGCAGTCTCGACGCAGCCACAGAGACCAGTCCCAGCGAGGAACATCACAGACACTTAGTGCTTCAGAAGTTTTGAGTCCCCAAAGCTGAGGGAAATTATGGGCAAAACTAGAGATTGAAATGGGAATGCAGATCGGGAGTTCTTTATGAGGTCACTCTGGCACAAACAAGAAAGTAGAGAACTTTGCAAAAAGCCCCACTGCAGATGCAATGAGAACAACTGGTAGTGGGGAGAAGACTGTGCAGCCAGAGAAAGGGAAGTTATGAATATTGATAAGGGACATTAAAGACATCAGGGACATAGCCGTGGCAGGTTAAGGATATCCAAAATGAGATTATTAATTGTATTAAGAACAAAAGAAAATGTAAAACCAGGCTTATGCCATTTCCCAGAAGGAGACTTGAAAGTTGTGAATGTTGCAGGAAAGGTCCTTGTAGTCACAAGATATTTTGCTTCTGCATTCCCAAAGAAGCATGAGGAGGTTCTCGTTGTCACAGGAGGGGATGAAATACCTACCAGTCCATTTGCAGTCAAGGAGGCTCTTAAGCAGCTCACAGAGTCGAAACATAGACTCATGAACCTGGAGTTACGAACTGAGCTATCAGCCACACACCTCACTTGGAACTAGAAGTACCCCAGCACGCAGGAGCAACACCCGATTTCTTTTCTTAAAGGAAAATAAAAGGCAATTTTATGTTTACTAGTAACTATTCAAATAAATAGAAAGTTCACCACACTGACAAGGTGAGGCAACAAATAAAAGCTGATGTGGGATTAGTCAGAAAATCAAGAAATATAATAAATGCCAGTTAACAGCATGGTTTATGGAAACTAGCTCTCGTCAAATGAATCCCATGTCATCCATTAATGCTAGTACACTCTTGGCTAATCAAGGGAACTCCTTTGAAATTTAGTGTCTCTGAGGTATGTGAATTATTGGGGGAAAACATTCAGCAAAATAAATGAACACTCTACAGCATCAGTTCAGCACCCAGACAATTGACTAGTCTCTAGTAACTTACAGATGTCAGAAAGCCCTTGTCAATGGGCTGTTGTCAGCCAATGGGAATGTTTCTAGTGCCCTTGTCCGGCCAAGGAGGCAGTGGAAATCACCCCAGTGACTGAGCTCTGTGGACAGCCCTGGACACACCTTCTTAGCAGAACAGGAGGGATCTGATCCAGGGAGCGATAATTTGATTTTGTGGTCCTTGGGGTTTCTCTTGGAGTCTGTTTGTTTGTCTGAGCAGAGCCACTGTGACACACAGAGGTCTCATTGGGATGGCTTAGGCATAATAAGTCCTGCATCTTGGCAGGGGTTGAGACATATTGACCCTGCAGCACCTTCTTTTAAGAGCAGGTTGGACAGACATCGGTCAGACAGTGCTGGGTCCTGCTGTGAGGGCAGGGGGCTGGACTCGATGACTTCTCGAGATCCCGCCAGTTCTAGTGTTCTAGGATTCTATGACTCTCACTCTGTGGCTCTAGGGTTCTCCTTTTTATGGGCCAGGCCTGAGTGAAACACAAGTTATGGAGCTCATTACAGGGGTAACCCCTTGCCCCAGATGTTACTGGAGCAGAGAGGCTGGCGGAATGGGACTCACAGATGATCTGGGCATGGTCGATGATACTGGTAGAACCCCTTTACTGAAGGGGTCTGACAGCTTCAACTAGAAAGCGCCATTTTCAGTTGCTTATCAGTGTGCCAAAGTGCAACCATTTGGACCGACATCTCCCCCGCTGGGAGTCTACATCCAGCTGAAAGGGTTTTTAATGGTTCACTCTCAACAGTTCAGCTTCCTTCTCATGTGGAGCTAGGAGAGAAAATGCCTTCCCCATGCTGAAAAGTTCCCATCAGTGTTCCAGTGGGATCCCTGGCATTTCTCTGTTCCTACCACGTGACATAAGAACAGCTGTACTGGGTCAGACCAAAGGTCCATGGAGCCCAGTAGCCTGTCTGCCGACAGTGGCCAGCACCAGGTGCCCCAGAGGGGGTGGACCGAAGACAATGATCAAGCGATTTGTCTCCTGCCATCCCTCTCCAGCCTCTGACAAACAGAGGCCAGGGACACCATTTTATCCCCTGACTCCTGAGGTCTTTACGTAGGTCTTGCTTTAAGGGGAGTTTGCATTAAATGGGGTCTGAGCAAAGTACAGGCCATGGCCTCAGAATTTGGCCTTTCTTGTACAGTTAGTAACACTTGGTGTCCTGAAGTACCCCCTGCGCCACTGAGGCCATCAGCTCGCATAGGTGGGGAGTAGAGAACAGAGGGGCATTTTGGCTCATGAAACTGGAGCAAACTCACCCCGGTGGCAAGGTCTCTGGGATATTTAATGGCTGGGCAGAGCAGAAAGACCCCCCTCTGTGTCCCATCATGCCGTCTCTTGTGCTGGGGCTGTGGGGCAGGGGAGCCCCTCAGCCACAGCTGGTACCTGTGAGTGCTGAGAGGGACGTGTCTTCCCTGGGAACCCCCCTCAGGCAGCCGCGTCCCGCACCTCTCTCAGCCCAGCGTCTGCAGCAGCGTCCCACACCGAGAGCCGGCACAACTGAGTTAATTGTTTATTATATAGCTTGGTGCATCCCCCGTGGGGTTTTCTCAGCCTCTAGTGAGTAAGTGACCGTCTCAATATAAACAGTAATCAGGGCTTTTCCCAGAGTACAATGCAGACTTTTCGGCTCTAGGAACGAGTCACAGAGGAATTGGTGTTTTGTGTATTTTTATATATTTAAAAATACTGGTTGATTAGTAAGATGACTGGGTCCCATAGCGGCTGATATCCTGGACATGCCCAGGAGGGATGGGCAGGGGGCAGACAGAGAGAGCTACGGAAAGAGGAGACAAGGGAAACACAAACCCCTTTTGGTCACTTGATGATTCCCGGCTCTGTTCAGGCTGCTCACTGGAAGATGCATTCCCTGTTCCCCTCCTTTGGGCACTGGCCACTGTGTGGCGAGGGGACCTTCGGTTGGTCCATCTAGCCCAGTCTGGCCGTTCTGATGCTCTAACATATTGTAGACATCTGTGTATCAAAGGTCAGTGACTCCCATCAGTAAGTAGCTTCAGACTGGGCAGCACCTTTCCCTGAAGGGCCATCAAACCACCTAGCAATGGAAGGCCATTGTGAATCCATCCCCTTTGCATGGATCGGCAATCAGAGACAAGGGAAGACATGAGCTGGCCAAGTCACACATGGAACGGGTGTGAGCCTGACATGTAGAGCCCCCGAGACCTGACTTCCCCGCTATAACCACGTCTCCCCGTCACTGTGGGGGATGAAGAGGAAAGAAGGCAAGAGGGAGCCTGAGCCATCCTCTGAAGGTGAAGCTGAGAACTAGCTGGAATTTGGGAGCTCCCCAGTCCCATGAGGTGTGAAAATGTCCCTGGGGATGGAGGCAGCCGGGCAGTGTGATGAGACATTACTGGTGTGGTGTCCTGAGAAGAACCTCGCTCTGCCCAGTGAGGATGCCCATTCGTCTGTGTGTGTGTGCTCCCCTGTGCGCCGTGCTGGCTCTGCTAAGCACCGCAGGTGGGGAGAGAATCCCCAAGCACCCCAGAATCAGAGAAGGAGCAAAAGCACCCGGCCAGCATTATTACCAGCGAAGCCTGGTTCTAGTGCCCAGCAGACTGTCAGGCCCCTCACCCACCTGGGTCCATTGCCATGGACCGGCTCAGCGAGCGGTGGGATTCCCCACTGGCCCTCAGCCAGACAAGGGCAACCCCCTTAGTGCACATTGTTATACACAGGTACACACACATCACACCTCACTCCTGACGTGCCAGTTTGTCACCTTCTGTCATTGCCTAGACACATGCCCTGACTTCTGCACCCTCAACCACTGCCCTGACGCCCTCCCCCGACACCACCCAACCCCTTGCTCTATGCATCCAGTGGTTGGCAGTTACTGTACAATTTAAACCTTAAAATTTTGAAAATAATAATAATTAGTATAACACAAAGCAATACAAAAGCAATTAACAAAAGATTTATTATAATACCCTAATTGAGCCTAGTTCACTTACACTTCACCCGTATGCACCTACAGTAGCAAGCAAGAGGTTCTTGGCCCCTTTGACTCCCACGCTTCGGGATACCGTGCATTGCGGTAGCCGGAGTGAAGGGTCTGTTACCTCTAGTTACAATGTGGGTCAATCCTGCTCGCAACCTCCCATCGATTCTTCTTACTAAGCCCATTTTATAACAAAGTGAGACTTGGTTGTTCTAACAATATTTACCAATTAATTACATATCATGTAGGATCCCTATTATACCCTTATTTGGGGTACATCCTGCTACTCAGGAAGTTGTAAAACAATGTGCTTAGTTAACAGTTCTATGGCTGCCTCTGCTTTTTGCTCATCAGAAATGAAATGTACCAGTTCACTCCCAGTTTTCTTGGCATGATTGCACTGTACTATGCAGGATACGCATGACTGTGCAAAAACATTCCTGCCACTCAAAGGCCCAGCCTTGCCTGTGTGCTCCGTACACCAGACTTGAGACAGGCCTGGGCTTTGATTTGTTAGAGATCAGTCTTTTGGGTAAAGCAGACATTGTTGTTTTGGATTGAATAATGTTTGAAGTTGAAATCCTACTAATTTAAAGCTGTTCTTTTACTTCCCTTTTGCAAGCACAGTAATACAAAATTCTTTGATGTACATTTAATGTCTTGAACTTTCCTATCAGTGTAATCTATGCAAAATGACTTTGCCTGGTCAACGACAGGCCTCACCTGCTAATTTCAAACGTTTGCTTCCAGGAGACATCAACAGACTCAGCCAACCTATTGGAAAAGGGGGGGCTCATCGAGTGAATAACCGCACTTGACTGACAATGGGCCTTGAGTGGTGCCAATCCACATCCGATGAGCTTTGCTGAGAGCACAGAGACCAGCATGTGAGCCGTGGCTGCTGCCTAAAAAGGACTGAGTTGTGCATGGACATGTGACTTGCTTATGTGACAAACGCCATCTTGGGACAGACTTACATCCAGGGAGAACAATGGGATTCCCTCCATGTGGGCGAGGCTCTAAAAGGGCCCTAAATGTTCCTCCGTATTGTCTTCATTCCAACTTGTCACCTCTGAAGGATCCCTGCTATGAACTGAGCCCACTGAATTGACCTCGTTATCTCTTGCCTTCCTCTTGATTGGAACTCCTTTCTTTTCATGTGTCTGTATATTTATACCTGCCTGTGGAATTTCCACTACATACATCTGACGAAGTGGGTCTTTGCCCATGAAAGCTTATGCTCCAATACATCTGTTAGTCTATAAGGTGCCACAGGACTCCTCGTGGTTTATGCAGATTCAGACTAACACGGCTACCCCTCTGATACTCAGTTCCTGGCAGTTGCATCAAGCTGCCGCTGCACAAGCTTTTGTCCATATTATGACTCCACTGAGGGTGTGTCCAGACTACAGGTTTTTTTCAAAAAAAGTGAGCTTTTTTCGAAAAACCTTCACCTGCGGGTTATGGCAGCTGGCCTGGGCACAATGTCATTGCCAGAGGGCTGGGAACGGGCTGTCGTGGCACCCAATGGACTTGCTGGTGTTCCCACAGGGGTCAGAGAAAGGGGCGGCCAGCTGGCCTAGCCTGGCTAGACTGCTGCTGCGTACTTTCAAAATTAAATCAAAAGAAAGCAGCAGTTTTTTCGACTGTGGTAAACCTCATTTCACAAGGAAGTGCTCTTTCAAAAAAGGTGTTCTTGAATGCAAACTGTGCTTTTTCAAAAGAGAGCGTCCAGACTGCCTGGGTCAGCTCGCTTTTTCGAAAGGAGTGGTTGCCATCTAGATGCTCCCATTCGAAAGAGGCTTGTAGTCTAGACGTAGCCTGAATGTGCACAGGGAACCGGGGTATTGTCCCATCCTATGTACCCATGTGGTATGGAATCAGGCAGCAGGTGCTGGTTCTCTTATCCACAGCAACAAGCTTCACAGACACACGTGTGCACCACACTGCCGATGGCAGCGTGGACCTGTGAGTGCTGGTGCATGTGCACTGCCAGGGACGCAGGACTCCCAGCTTGCAGGACTTTGTGCAGTCCCAGCCAAACACTCCATGCTCCATGTACCTCACACCCAATTGTCCACCCCTTGCAACTGGCCATTGGGTCTGCTCCTCCACAGCCAGTGAGGAGGGGAACATCCAAATATCTTCTCTGGATAGGCAATGATTTACCTGAATGATTGTCCAATTTACACCATTCCGCACGCACCCATTCCGGGGGGCCCAGTGGGGTCCTCCCCTTCACATTCCCATAGGGCTTCTGGGGACCCCTCTGGCTGCTGTTCCAATCCAAGGCACCATCGTAACACAGAAGTGCTAGCTGAGCTTTGTGTGGTCCCAGACATGCCTCCCCCAGGTTAGCTTTCTCAAGCCATCCCCCACCCATGGCAAGAGGTTTTCAGTTCAGTGGATTAATCAGAGGTTCACCTCAGCTGCCCTTTCTCCTTCCTCTCTCAACTGTGGGCAGTTGTTGTGCCAGTAGCACATTAGTTACTGTTCAGTTGCTTAGTTACCCATCAGTCCCCCAGATTCCATGCACCCAACTGTGTGATTTCTGCTGCCCACATATCCCTTCTTCGGTGCCCCTCCCTCACAAATTAAAGTGTTGCTTCAGCCATCCACAGGTTCATAGAATCCTAGGGCTGGCAGAGACCTCAGGACGTCATTGAGACCAACCCTTTGCTAAAAGAAGAACCAAATGTATGTACTGCAGTTGGGATGGATACAGTCCACCCCCCACACTGAAGAAAGAACACGTTGAAGAAAACTGCTTTCACCCGTTCCACAGTAACTACCATGTGTTTGCCCATCAGGAAGTAGTTCTGGCTCCAGGCCACAGGCAATTTGAAATCCGGGTTTTCCCATCACAGAACCCATATGACCCCGAGATCCCTTTGTGCAGGACTCCTTCCTGGGCAGCCATTTCCATTTTGTATGTGCATGACTGACTGATCCTTCCAGGTATGTCTATACTACAAAGTTAATTCGAACTAACAGCTGTTAGTTCGAATTAACTTTAATAGCGGCTATACATGCAAACCACTAGTTCGAATTTAATTCAAACTAAAGGAGCGCTTAATTCGAACTAGGTAAACCTCATTCTACGAGGACTAACGCCTAGTTCGAATTAAGTAGTTTGAATTAAGGGCTGTGTAGCCACTTAATTCGAACTAGTTGGAGGCTAGCCCTTCCCAGCTTCCCCTGGTGGCCACTCTGGGCTAAACCAGGGAAACTTTTCTGTCCCCCTCCCAGCCCCAGAGCCTTTAAAGGGGCACGGTCTGGCTACAGTGCTCATGCCAGTTGCAAGCCTGCCAGCACCCAGCCAGCAGACCCTGCACCTGGCACGGCATGAGCCAGCCACCCGCTGCCACCCAGCCCTCCACCTCTTCCCAGGACCAGGCTGGCGGCTCCCAGGAGCCTGCCCGGGGCCGCAAGAGGTGGGCGCCCGCCTGGTCTAGTGCGGAGATCGTGGACCTCATCGAGGTTTGGGGGGAGGCCTCCAACGTCCACGATCTCCGCACTAGGCACAGGAATGTGGCCGTCTAGGGCAGGATAGCTGCCAGCCTGGCCACCAAAGGCCACATGCGAACCCAGGAGCAGGTTTGCATGAAAATCAAGTTGGTCCAGTGAGACCCCCGACCCTGAGCCCTGAGCTTAGAACATAAGAACATAAGAACGGCCGTACTGGGTCATACCAAAGGTCCATCTAGCCCAGTAGCCTGTCTGCTGACAGCGGCCAGCACCAGGTACCCCGGAGGGGATGGACCGAAGACAATGATCAAGCGATTTGTCTCGTGCCATCCATCTCCAGCCTTCCACAAACAGAGGCCAGGGACACTGTTCCTACCCCCTGGCTAATAGCACTCCATGGACCCAACCTCCATGAATTTATCTAACTTCTCTTTAAACTCTGTTATAGTTTTAGCCTTCACAGCCTCCTGTGGCAAGGAGTTCCACTGGTTGACTATGTGCTGTGTGAAGAAGAACTTTCGCTTATTAGTTTTAAATCTAAATGTCCATTCATTTCATTAGGTGTCCTCTAGTCCTTCTATTATGGGAACTAATGAAGAACTTTTCTTTATGCACCCTCTCCACACCACTCATGCTTTTATAGACCTCTATCATATCCCCCCCTCAGTCTCCTCTTTTCTAAGCTGAAAAGTCCAAGTCTCTTTAGCCTCTCTTCATATGGGACCTGTTCCAAACCCCTGATCATTGTAGTTGCCCTTTTCTGAACCCTTTCCAAGGCCAAAATATCTTTTTTGAGGTGAGGAGACCACATCTGTACACAGTACTGAAGATATGGCGTACCATAGTTTTATACTTCCCCTCCTCCTTCTTCCCCTGGCTTCCCCCTTCCAGCTCCCTCCTCCCAGGTTTCCCCCTCCCCTCTCCCACCCTCTCTCTTCCCCTCTCCCACCTCCTTTTCCCAGTCTCCCCAGAGGTTAATCCCCCCACCCCCAGTTTTGTTAAATAAAGAGAGTTTCCATTTTTGAACACACGTGTCCTTTATTTTTTACATCAGAAAGGGGGGCTAGGGAGGGGTAAGTGGAAGGAGGTGAGGGAGGAATGGGGCAGGAGCCCCCGATGGGGAGGACTGGGGTGGCTCTGCGGGCTCCTCGGGGTGGAAGCTCTCCTGCAGGGCCTCCTGGATCCTGACAGCCCCCCAATTGACCCCCCCGGATGGCAGCCTGCGGCAAGTGCAGTCGGGCTGATGGCCGAGTGCTGTGATGTGCTGAGTGCGGGCGCTCAGGGCACTCCAAGTCAGCACTGCTTTGCTGTCCCTCATCGAGGTAGACCAGCAAGGGGGAACCCTGAGAACTGTCTGTCCGGGGTCGGGGTTGGGTCCCTTTCAGCACAGCCCTTGGCTAGCCTGAGGCAGCAGCTCCACGCTCTAAGTCCTAACCTGATGCCCTGCCAGCACTGGTTCCAGCCAGCCGTAACTTCGGTTCAGGGTCCACTCAGTGTGGACATGCTATTTCGAATTAGCAAAATGCTAATTTGAATTAGTTTTTAGGTCTAGATGCACTAATTCGAATTAGCTTAGTTCGAATTAGTGCTGTAGTGTAGACATACCCTCCTAGTGGAGCACTTTGCATTTGTCCTTATTGAACTTCATCCTGTGTCCCTCAGACCATTTCTCTGATCTCTGTGGCACCCCACTTGTGCCTTTTCAGCAAGACTGTGATCAAAGGGGCCGTGGGAGGGGCCCTTCTGAAAGGCTCTGTCAGTCGGACGTGAACAGCCTGTGAAGGGGCCTGAGCCGGCACTGCCTGGGCAGTTGTGGAGTCTGGCTCTGTCTGTGCTGCTGAAATGTGGGGGGACGCTGAGAGCCCCCCGCCCGCCGCCTGTCAGGCGCAGCAATGGGAAGGCCAAGGAATGGTGACAGTTTAGTGAGGGAATTCACACAAGCCCAAGGGCTGCCCAGGAACTGTGAGCAACAGAAACCTCCCCAGGCAGCCCTGCGCAATGGGAACGGCTCGGCCCCGGCCACAGCAAATGGGCTCCCGGCCAGGTGGAAGCAGATAGAAAAGGAGCAGTAGCATGACGAAGGCTCCTCACTCTCCCTAGGACAACGCACCTGAGAGTAGGCGAGGGACAAATTGAACTCAGGGAGGAAGTGCTGGTCCCAGGCAGGAAATAAGGAAACCTGCCGGAAGAGCCTAACCTGCTTGTGCTACATAACTGGGTGAGATCCTGCTCAGCTCAAATCCTGACTAGTGCTTTCGGCTGAGATTGTGGTTTTGTTTTATTTTTATGGTTAAGCTACTTTGATCTGTTTGCTATCCCCACAACCCCTGGAAAGCTCTCTCTATTGGGTAGGCTACCTAACACCCCGTGTGTTGTCTGAAGTGCAAGGGGGACAGTCTCAGCCCATGAACAGGAGTTGGTTCATGTCCACTTTCCATTGTCAAAGTGGTGCGCTGGGTAACACATTCTTACTGGCTGGGTTTTCACCATGGCAGGACAATGCAGCTGTGGGGTCTTACACGGGGGGGCTGGGGGTATTTGGCTGTAGCGTCGCTGTTGTGGGTTCATGAGTGGCTGGCCAAAGCACCCATGAAGACAGCTGGGTGTGGTCCCTCCCTGTGTTGGCATGAGGTGAGCTTTGCAGCTTGTCATGTCACCGTGCAAGAGGGAGCCCAGACTTGGGCGGCAGAGGGCTCAGCTGTACCTCAATCCCAGGTGTCACCCTGGGGAGGACCCATCACAGGGATTATCCACAAATTGATGGGGGAGAGGAGTGGTCAGTAACAAGGGTGGGGCTTTGAGGCAAGATGTGGAGCAGGGGCAGGACCTTGGGGTAGGAGTGGGTCAGGATGTGGGTCCTTGGGTGTCCAATTACAATGAGAAATAAAATTAGAAATGTGGCAACCCCATGAGTCATACGCAGACAGATTCCCCAAGATCTCATGTTGAGAACCAGAGTCAGGTCAGGACAGGAATTAATCTTTGACTGGCCAGTCAGTGATTCAGGGAAGAAGGCCCAGCACCCTCTCGCCTGCCAGTGCCGCTCAGAGCTCAGCTGGGAGCCAGAGCTCCAGCAGAAATGTTTCCTCTCTTTATGAGTAGAGTCAGAACAGCCTCTTTCGGATCTGCTTGGTCCTCACCCCATAGATGATGGGGTTCAGCATGGGGGGCACCAGGAGGTACACGTTGGCAAGGAGGACATGAAAATGGAGGGGCAAATTGTGACCAAATCTCTGCGAGAGGGAGGAGAAGAGAGTGGGGATGTAAAAGGCTAAGATGACACAGAGGTGGGAGCTGCAGGTCCCAAAAGTCTTGAGCCGGGCGTCTTTTGTGGGGAGGTGGAAGATGGCCCAGAGGATCTGGATATAGGATAGGGTGATTAGAATCACATCCAGACCAATCCTACAGAGTAGCACAAAGAGCCCGTAGTAGCTACTGATGCGGATGTCAGCGCAGGCCAGTTTCACCACATCTATGTGCTCGCAGTGTGTGTAGGGGATGATGTTCGTTCTGCAATATGGCCACTGCCTCGCCAGGAAGGGGTAGGGCAGTGTGAGGATGGCACCTCGTAGCACAACAACCAGGCCAATCTTGGCTACCACAGGGTTGGTCAGGATGATGGAATGTCTCAGGGGATGGCAGATGGCCACGTAGCGATCCAAAGCCATGGCCACGAAAAGTCCAGACTCAATCGCTGAGAAGCAGTGAACGAAGTACAGCTGGGTGAGGCAGGCATTGAATGCGATCTCCCTGGAATTGAACCAGAAGAGGCTTAGCATTTTGGGCAGGGTGGACGTAGACAGGACCAGGTCGGTGACGGTCAGCATGCAGAGGAAATAGTACATGGGCACATGGAGACTCGGCTCTGTCTTCACGATGAACAGGATGGTGACATTCCCCAAGATAGTTATGACGTACATGGCACAGAAGGGGATGGAGATCCAGACATGGACTGCCTCCAGGCCAGGAATGCCCAGCAGGATGAAGGTGGAGGGGTTGGTGAAGACGGTTCTGTTGGAATCAGACATGGAGTAGCAGAGAAAGAGTCCAACACTGGGACCAAACAGTCTTTGCTGAATGTATCGTATCTTGTCCCAACTTTGGGCATGTGCCCAGGGTTTTCAGGTGATGTCACAGTATGAATGCCTAGAGGGACAGACAACATTAGTATGGGGTGTGGCAGGCACTGCTGGAGGCTGTTCTCATGGGTGAAGCAGACTGGTCACTCTTCACACAAAAATGTCATTTTCATAATGCAGAGAAATAAATTATGAACAACGGACCCTACGAATGCTAATTGCATATTTTTATGGAGCAGAAGGCATCAATCAGTCCTACACAGCTTTGTGTGGGAAACCTTAATAGGCACCAACTGGAAACAGATATTAGGGAAATAAATGGGTGTCACTTGTAGCAACACCATGGAAACACCTATTCATATGCTGTAGTGACCAAAACAGAGGCAGTGGTGGGGTACATAAGGGATCAGATGGGGCTTTGCTTTGGTCACCCTGTCTCTGTAAAGGACGTAGCAGACAGAAATGAGGTTTCTGGGAGAGACAGGCTATGAGATGGGGGGAGGTCGCTATTTGTTGACAGACAGAAAGACTGGGACTATTTAGTTTAGAAAAGAGAGAAACGAGGGTGAAGATGGCAGAGGAGAGGAAACTAAAGAATGGAACTGATCGCATTCCCATGGAAAAGGAGAAAAGAGTTCCCAGCCAATACTATCTCCAGACATTTAGTGCTTCAAAAGGGCCAATTCCCCAAAGGGGGGAAAGCGAGACAGAAAACTGGCACTGAAAACTGGGAGTTCTTCAAGAAGAGGGCACCAGAGAGCTAAAAAGTCAGGATTCCACAGTCAAGAAAGTGAACAACTTTTTTGAAAGTCTGGTTCAGTGGCAAAGGGAAAGCATCAAATGGGAGGAGGAGCAAAACACAGCACATGAGAAAAGGGAAAAAACAGAGATTGTAGAGATCAGAATTACAATCTCAAAGAGAAGATTATCAAGTATATTACCAAAAAAGAGAAATTCTAGAAAACTTGAGTCCAATTCCTAGAGGGAACAAGGACATAAGAACATAAGAATGGCCGTACTGGGTCAGACCAAAGGTCCATCTAGCCCAGTATCCTGTCTGCCGACAGTGGCCAGCACCAGGTGCCCCAGAGAGGGTGGACTGAAGACAATGATCAAGCGATTTGTCTCCTGCCATCCCTCTCCAGCCTCTGACAAACAGAGCCCAAGGACACCATTTTATCCCCTGGCTAATAGCCTTTTATGGACCTAACCTCCATGAAATTATCTAGCTTCTCTTTAAACTCTGTTATAGTCCTAGCCTTCACAGCCTCCTCTGGCAAGGAGTTCCACAGGCTGACTACACGCTGTGTGAAGAAGAACTTTCTTTTATTAGTTTTAAACCTGCTACCCATTAATTTCATTTGGTGTCCTCTAGTTCTTCTATTTAGGGAACTAATAAATAACTTCTCTTTATCGGCCCTCTCCACACCACTCATGATTTTATAGACCTCTATCATATCCCCCCTCAGTCTCCTCTTTTCTAAACTGAAAAGTCCCAGTCGCATTAACCTCTCCTCATATGGGACCCATTCCAAACCCCTAATCATTTTAGTTGCCCTTTTCTGAACCCTTTCCAAGGCCAAAATATCTTTTTTGAGGTGAGGAGACCACATCTGTACACAGTATTCAAGATGTGGGCGTACCATAGTTTTATACAGGGGCAGTAAGATATTCTGGGTCTTATTTTCTATCCCTTTCTTAATAATTCCTAGCATCCTATTTGCCTTTTTGACCGCCACTGAACACTGTGTGGAAGTTTTCAGAGAACTGTCCATGATAACTCCAAGATCTCTTTCCTGATTTGTCGTAGCCAAATTAGCCCCCATCATACTGTACGTATAGTTGGGGTTATTTTTCCCGATGTGCATTACTTTACACTTATCCACATGAAATTTCATTTGCCATTTTGTTGCCCAATCACTCAGTTTGGTGAGATCTTCTTGGAGTCCCTCACAGTCTGCTTCTGTCTTGACTATGCTAAACAGTTTGGTATCATCCGCAAACTTTACCACCTCACTGCTTACCCCTTTCTCCAGATCATTTATGAATAAGTTGAACAGGATTGGTCCTAGGACTGACCCTTGGGGGACACCACTAGTTACCCCTCTCCATTCTGAAAATTTACCATTTATTCCTACCCTTTGGTTCCTGTCTTTTAACCAGTTCTCAATCCAAGAAAGGACCTTCCCTCTTATCCCATGGCCATGTAATTTACACAAGAGCCTTTGGTGAGGGACCTTGTCAAAGGCTTTCTGAAAATCTAAGTATACTATATCTACTGGATCCCCCTTGTCCGCATGTTTGTTAACCCCTTCAAAGAACTCTAATAGATTAGTAAGACAGGATTTCCCTTTACAGAAACCATGTTGACTTTTGTCCAACAAATTATGTTCTTCTACATGCTTCACAATTTTATTCTTTACTATTGTTTCGACTAATTTGCCCGGTACTGAAGTTAGACTTACCGGTCTGTAATTGCCCGGATCGCCTCTAGAGCCCTTTTTAAATATTGGTGTCACGTTGGCTACCTTCCAGTCATTAGGTACGGAAGCCGATTTAAGGGATAGGTTACAAACCACAGATAATAGTTCAGCAATTTCCCATTTGAGTTCTTTTAGAACCCTTGGATGAATGCCATCCGGTCCCGGAGATTTGTTAAAATTAAGTTTTTCTATTTGTTCCAAAACCTCCTCTAATGACACTTCATTCCGGGACAGTTCCTCAGATTCATCACCCACAAAGGACGGTGCAGATTTGGGAATCTCCCCAACGTCCTCAGCCATGAAGACTGAAGCAAAGAAATCATTTAGTTTCTCTGCAATGGCTTTATCGTCCTTGATTGCGCCTTTTATAGTTCGATCGTCTAGGGGACCCACAGGTTTTTTAGCAGGCTTCCTGCTTCTAATGTACTTAAAAAACATTTTGTTATTTCTTTTTGAGTTTTTGGCTAGCTGTTCCTCAAAATCTTTTTTTGCTTTTCTTATTACAGTTTTACACTTGATTTGACAGTGTTTATGTTCCTTTCTATTTATCTCACTAGGATTGGACTTCCACTTCTTAAAAGATGCCTCTTTGTCCCTCGCTGCTTCTTTTACATGGCGGTTAAGCCACAGTGACACTTTTTTAGGTCTCTTGCTATGTTTTTTAATTTGGGGTATACATTTAAGTTGGGCCTCTATTATGGTGTCTTTAAAAAGTTTCCATGCAGCTTGCAGGGATTTGGCTCTTGTCACTGTGCCTTTTAATTTCTGTTTAACTAGCCTCCTCATTTTTGTGTAATTCCCTTTTTTGAAATTAAATGCCAGAGTGCTGGACTGCTGAGGTGTTCTACCCACCACAGGAATGTTCAATGTTATTATATTATGGTCACTATTCCCAAGCGGTCCTGTAACGGTTATTTCCTGGACCTGATCCTGCGCTCCACTCAGGACTAAATCGAGAATTGCCTCTCCCCTTGTGGGTTCCCGCACCAGCTGCTCCAAGAAGCAGTCATTTAGGCCATTGAGAAATTTTAACTCTGCTTCTCTTCCTGAGGTGACATGTACCCAGTCAATATGGGGATAATTAAAATCCCCCATTATTATAGAGTTCTTTGTTTTGGTAGCCTCTCTAATCTCCCTCAGCATTTCAATGTCAGTATCACTGTCCTGGTCAGGTGGTCGGTAATATATCCCTACTGCTAATTTCTTATTATTGGAGCATGGAATTACTATCCATAGCGATTCTATTGAGCATGTTGATTCACTTAATATTTTTATTTCATTTGATTCTACATTATCTTTCACATACAGTGCCACTCCGCCACCCACCCGGCCTGCTCTATGCTTTCGATATATTTTATATCCCGGTATGATTGTGTCCCACAGATTTTCCTCATTCCACCAGGTTTCAGTGATGCCTATTATGTCAATCTCCTCTTTTAATACTAGGTACTCTAGTTCACCCATCTTATTAGTCAGACTCCTAGCATTTGTGTAGAAGCACTTCAAAAATTTGCCACTGCTTATTTGTCTGCCCTTCCCTGGCGCATTGGATTCCTTTGTATGCGGTTGTTTGTCTGCTCTGGCCCATGGTTTGCCCTCTCCCCTCCTCTCTTTCTGACTACAGCTTAGAGACTCTCTATCAATGGATTCTCCTCTAAGAGAAGTCTCCCTCCGATTAACGTGCATTTCTGCACCAATCGGCTTTCCCCCATCTCTTAGTTTAAAAACTGCTCTGCAGCCTTTTTAATGTTTAGTGCCAGCAGTCTGGTTCCACCCTGGTTTAGGTGGAGCCCATCCTTCCTGTATAGACTCCCCCTCTCCCAAAAGTGTCCCCAGTTCCTAATAAATCCAAACCCCTCTTCCCTACACCATCGTCTCATCCACACATTGAGACTCTGAAGCTCTGCCTGCCTACCTGGCCCTGCGCGTGGAACTGGAAGCATTTCCGAGAATGCCACCATAGAGGTCCTGGATTTCAGTCTCTTTCCTAGCAGCCTAAATTTGGCCTCCAGGACATGTCTCCTACCCTTCCCTACATAGGGAAGGACACCTGGTAATGTTGCAGAAAAAGTAGCTACGTTCTAGGAATAGTTTTGTTCTGCATTCAGAGAGAAGTCCAATGAGGTTCTCATCTTGCTTAAAGAGAGGAAGCACTTTGCAGTCCATCAGCAGTCCAGGGGGTGTCAAACACCATCAACAATAGAACTTTAACGTTTCGATCACCGACTGATCAACCATACAGCTGATTCACAACCAGATGTTTGCAGTCAGGCAGAAGCAGAGCCGACAAACACACAAACAAAAAGGCAAGTTCCAGAAAGTTCTGTTAAATGTCAACTATCAAAAATAAAGACAAAGTTTGAAAAAAAGATGACACAGGGAAAAATGTAAAATTTTCATGGGACTAGTTCAAGGAAAAGAAAAGTGTTTACACTGTGCCTCTGGCCTGTGGAACTCCTTGCCACCGACATTCCTGTAGCAAAGAGCGTGGCTGAGTGGGATTCACAAATGGACTGGCCATTGTGGCATTGCCCTCAGTTAAGGCTGCCTGACACCTTCACTGAGGGGACCTGATTTTTAGTTGCTGATAGGTGCGCACAAGTGTTTGAGAGGGAATTTCCCACCCTGGGTGTCTGCCTCCCACTGAATTGCTTTTTGAATGTCTCAGGGATACCAGTGCAGCTGAGATCTCCAATGAAGATTAAAGTCTGGTAACAGCTCCCCAACCCAGCACCCTGAGATGCAGGAGGAGGTGAAGGTCTTTGTACATTCACACGCTGTTGGCTCCTGAGGGCTTCGCTCCGTTCTTACTGCAGGGGGAGTTTTCCCCCTCTGGAGTCTGAGCAGACAACTGCTCACAGCCTTAGAATGGGGCTATGTGTTGTACAGCTGCTAACGCCTTTCCTCCTCACGGATCCCTGTGTCACCATCAGCCATAGTGGGAGGGTGTGCCCAGCAAAGAGGGACATTTTGGCCCATGATCATGGAGCAAACTCATCCTCTATGGTAAGGGCCCTGGGGTGTTTCATGGCTCTCCAGAGCAGAAAGAACCCCAGGCTGACTCTATCCCCTCATGCCCATGCTGCCCTGGGGCTGTGGAGCAGGGGAGCCCCTCAGCCAGAGCTGGTACCTGTGAGTGCTGAGAGGGATGTATCTTCCCTGGGAACCCCCCTCAGGCAGCCGCATCCCGCACCTCTCTCAGCCCAGCGTCTGCAGCAGCGTCCCATACTGAGAGCCGGCACAGGGCTGGGCACCATTTATAATATAGCTCAGTGCAATCCCAGCAGAATTCACTCAGCCTCTAGGCGAGCCAACATCTAAAAGACTGGAGACCAGAGACACTCTAAATCACATCTCTCTGCCCATGCCTGCCATTGCGCTGTTTCTACAGCAACTCATGGACCTTCCCACAGGGAGAGGAGAACTCCTGGGCTCTGGGCTGAGTCACAGAGGAACTGGCTGCTCTGTGTTTGTTTATGTTTTACAATTATAGTTGATTAGTAAGAAAACCTGGGTAAGATATGCTTGGGTCTCCCTAGGGTTTGATCCCATGTCATTGCCCAGTTGGGATGGGTAGGCAGTCGACAGAGACGTGGGGAAGATGCCGGCGGGGAGACACGAACACTTTCTGCAGATGCATGGGGCTGTTGCTAGGTGATCAGAGAGCAGTGACTGTCATCACACGGGGCAGCCCCTTTCACTGAAGGATTTGAAAACCCCTAGCAAAGGGAAGTCCCCAGGAATCATAGAGCCCTAGAACTGGCAGGGACCTTGAGAGTCATCCAGTCCAGTCCCCTGCCTTCACGGCAGGACCAAGCACCTTCTAGACCAACCCTGACAGGTGTCTGTCCAACCTGCTCTTCAATATCCCCAGTGATGGAGATTCCACAACCTCCCCAGGCAACTTATTTCAGTGTTTAACCACCCTGGCAGGTAGGAACTTTTTCCTAATGTCCAACCCAATCCTCCCTTGCCAGAATTTAACCCCACTGTCTTTTGTCCTGCTCAGAACATGCCTGCTAATACATCCCGGAATGAGGTTTGCTGTTTGCGGCAGTTTCACACAGTTGACTCATATCTAGCACATGGTCTGGAATGAGGCCTCGATCCCTTTCCATCACACCCCTTCCCAGGTAGTCATTTCCCATTGTGTGTGTGTACAGCCCTACCCTCCACACATTCGCATGCTCTCTATGCCATCATCGACATTGTTGGGAACCCGCTCAGTACGCCCTTAGAGCAAGACTGTGAGCTATGGATAGATGCTCTCTGGGAATGGCATTTCCATCATTTGTTAATGAGAAGGTTTGACGGGGCAACTTCCCTGCGCTGGCCCTTTAAGGGAGTGACGGGGTGAGGTCACAGAAGACTCCTTGGGGGGAGGAGGGTTTCCTGGGTGCTGACAAGGCCATGGCCACTCACCTTCCCGCTCTCTGGGGCTTCTCAACACCCAGTCCTGCTGGGCCCGCTCCCTGGTCTCCCCCAGCCAAGGCCCTGAGATGAGATCCCTGCCCCCTCTCCCCCCCGAGAGGTTCACAGACACTGAACCACTTCACGTCCAAGGAGAGTGCAGTTTTGGGCCCAGCTTCCCAGGATACCGCTCCCCAGATGGGATCAGACCCCAGTGAATTACTTGGGTGAGCCCCCTTTAGCAATGAACAGGGGGATGTGCCCACTGGTTGCTCCCCTCTCCCCTCCCTGCCCAGTAACAATTATTTACACTGGGCTTGATAGGAAATAAAAGTGATTTTATTAGGTACAAGCAGTAGGATTGAAGTGGGAATAGGTGAGAACAGGCAGAGCAGAGTAGATTACAAACTCACAATAATAGAAAACGCTTTGCTGTTCCTTTCCCAGCAAAGCCTTCCAAAGCAGGGCTTTTCCTTACCCTGGGATCTTTGGTTCTTTCCCTGGGGTGTGTCCAGCCAGACAGAGACAAAGACCTGCTAGTTCCCTATCATTTTACAGATTCCCCCTTTTGTATGGGAAGTTACCTGACCAGTCCCTACCAGTTAGGGAGGTCATGTGACTTCCTAGGACCAACCACTGCTAAGACTTAAGGACAAAAGGCTATTTACATATGATTGCCCAGACACTGAGGTGTCCCAGCATTGGAAACACCCTGGATGGCTTTCATTACACATTTAAAACCACAAAGCATTCCACACCACCTATGTGTCTAACTTTACACACAATGCACCACAATAAGATACACAGACCCAGCGGATTAGGACATGAGGAGTGATAGGTTACATGAGATCGTTTGTCCAAAGCACCTTTGAGTTAGCTATCTGTGTCCACAAGTCCATGTTCTAAATCTGGGGGGGAGGGTCCATCATAAAGGGGTTAAAACCCAGCCCAGGAGAGGGCTGGTGTGTTGGAGCTCTGAGGCCAGCAGCTACGGCAGGAATTAGCCAATTAGGGCCCAGCTGAGGGCAGTATAAATAAGGGCTCCTGGCAGGGCGGAGACAGACACACTCTTGCCCTAGCAGTGGGGCAGGAGGGACTTGGCTGTTAGGTGCCAGAGCAGAGCAGAGCAGAGCAGAGCAGGGTAGGGTAGGGTAGGGTAGGGTAGGGGGGGGGGGTGGTGGGCTCTGGCCTCACTCCCAGGCTGCAGGGCCTGAAGCAAGGCCTGAGAGTAGTAGGGCTGCAGGGGGGCAGCCAGGGCAGGCAAGGGCAGCAGGTCCACACCCCTTGCCAATGCTGAGGGGCCGAGTCAGGCTGCAGGTTGCCCCTGAGGAAGGGGCTAGATGAAGACTAGCTATGGGTCACTGAGGTGAGGGGGGCATAAGGAGTTGGGGGTTCCCTGAGGGGGAGGACCCCACAGTGTGGAGCCCTGTGACAGGGCAGTTCCCAGAGGGAGGACGCCGTGGTCTGGGAGAGACGTGGGTCCTAGCACAGAGTGATCAAGAATAACAAGTAATGGTGGATGAGAAACCAGCCAGAGGGGGGTGCTCCAGCACCCAAGAGCTAATTCCATGAGTGACCAGCAGGAGGTGCCTTTGGCAGTGAGGCCTGATGTGTCAACAGCTGTACTGAAGTCTAGATATACCACATCTACCACCTTCCTCCTTGCTAACAGCCTTGTTACCCTGTCAAAGAAAGCCATGAGATTAGTAGGACTTGATCTTTTTCTTGACAAATTCATGCTGACTGTTCCTTGTCACCTTATTATCTTCTAGATGTTTGCCGAAGGATTTCTTAATTACTTGCTCCATTAGCTTCCCTGGCACAGAAGTTAAACTGACTGGTCTGTAGTTTCCTGGGTTGCTCTTATTTCCCTTTTTATAGATGGGCACTAGATTTGCCCTTTCTTCTGGAATCTCTTCTGTAATGGACAGGAGGAGGCTAACCAGCATCCAGTGACTAAGGGGTTAAACTCAGGTAGCTAGCAAAGATGTTGGCCAGGGGGCCGGGAGAACCAATCAAGACAGAATATTGAAATTTGAATTGGATACAGGCTCCCTGCCTGCTTTCTTTGAGTGGGAGAGAGAAACCAGGAGTTGAGGCAAAATGATTTAAACCCAGGCAGGACTGCCATGTCTCTGAGGAATTCAGGGCACAGAAGTGGACTGAATAAAGAAAAGATTGGAAGTAAGTAAAGGAAACGTGGATCTAGTCATGATCAGGGTATTTTCTTTATTTGGTGGTTTGGTTTGAACGGCTCTGCGTGTATCTCTGCCTCTCCTCCCCATTTACCATCTAAGCACTGTGCCAGAGATTTTCTCTGTTTTAATTTGTTTTCCTTAGTTGATCTGTAACATCTAGCAACCAAGTCTGCGTTATCAAGTTTATCTTTGGTTTTGTAATAAAAATCACTTTTTTAAGGTGGTGATTTGATTCTTGTACCCTGGAAGGTCTGTTGGTGTGTCTGCAGGCCTCTGACTGAGGGGTCAGCTACCAGAGACCACAGCTTGTTTTTCTCTTTTCTTTTTCAAGCTCTTTTGGGTCAAAAGAACTTGGGGTACTCTGGGGGTGGGTTCAAGTGTTCACCCCGGTTTTGGGAATAAAATCACTTGATGGTGGCAGTGATTCCCCAAAATCTGGGTATTAGGATTCTGGGGGGAAGTTTTTTGTAAACAGTGTCTGTAGAGGCAAGGCTTTGAAGCTCTCTTGCAGGCCCCCATCTTCTGCACTCGGGGTATGTCTACACTAGCTCATTAGTTCGAGCTAGGTAGGCAAATCAGGGAACCGGGGTTGCAAATGAAGCCCGGGATTTAAATATCCCAGGCTTTATTTGCATGTTCCCGTCCGACCACCATTTTTAAATCCCCCTTAGTCCGAACTAACTGCCCACGGCTACACGTGGCAGTTTAAAGTTAATCCGAACTAAGTCCTTAGTTCCGATTAACTGTTATTCCTCATTCCACGAGGAGTAACAGTTAATCCGAACTAAGGACTTAGTTCGGATTAATTTTAAACTGCCGCATATAGCCACGGGCAGTTAGTTCAGACTAAGGGGGATTTAAAAATGGCAGCCGGATGGGAACATGCAAATAAAGCCCGGGATATTTAAATCCCGGGCTTCATTTGCAACCCTGGTTCCCTGATTTGCCTACCTAGCTCGAACTAATGAGCTAGTGTAGACATACCCTCAGATTGCCAGAGTGCGGAACAGCCCCGACATCTCCCGTCATACAGGACTTTTCAGATGATAGCTCATGGCTTGGCTATCTCCTCAGTCAGCCCCTTGAGTATTCTAGGCTGCATTTCCTCAAGCCCTGGGGATTGAAGACATTCAAACATGTCCAAATCATTTTGAACTTGTTCTTTCTCCATGTTAGCCTCTGAATTCTCATTTTCCCTGGTATCCACTGTATAAAGTGTCCAGTCACCACCAACCATCACAAAAATGGCCCACTTCTTGCACGGAACAGCTGGCTGAAGTTGATCCCAAGCGGGACAGAGGCGCTGCTGGTGGGCAGAACAAAGGGTTTTGAAGGCTTGGCGGCCACAGTGCAGCCTCCTTTGGCTGAAGGGTCACACCCACAACTGGGCAATTCATCCGTAACTGGGGCATTCTCTTGGATGCATGAGTGATGCTGAGCTCTCTCATAGCAGTGCCTCTGAGCAGTGCTTTCTATCATCTCCCATAGCAGCATCTATGTGCTTTCTGCCATCCCCTGTTCACTAGGAGACCCCATCCCATCCTGGGGAATGATGGCCTGGCCTCAGTGACACAGGCTTTTGTCAGTTCCCAGGCTGGACTGCAGCAATGCAACATACCAGGGCAGGTTGCCTGACACCTGCACTGCTCACAAAACTTCCCCCGGTACTAACGCTACAGAGAGTCTCCTCGGTGACACAGGCCACGGCGAACACATCAGACCTGTTCCCCATGCTCTGTAGTCGCTCCCCAGAGAACCAATGGCCTAGTCCATTTATAACACAGATCTTGCCCAACACATCGTAGCCAGTCCTTTAGAGTCTGAAATCTAAATGTGGAAGGAAGGAAGGTGGGAAAAGGAAGGAAGTTGAAATTGTTAAAGGAATACACCAACTGCAAAGTCCTGGGGGCAGGCTTGTAGCAGAGATGGAGTAATCTGCTGCTTAGATCAAGTCTCTTAGTGACATTGACTGTTTGGATGGGTCATCAGTCCTCTTGAGCTCCCATTCATAGCAGAGATCTGAGGTGATGAGCCAGAATGAAGGCAAATGATGGAACCCCCAGGGCCTTCTTTCCAACCTAGGCCATGTGGAAGGATCCCATTGTTCTTGCTGTGTAGACATATATCCCAAGATGGAGTTTGGGGCACATGAGAAAGCCCTTCTCCGTGCGTGACTCAGTGCTTTTCAGGCAGACACCACAGCCCACACTCCAGATTAAAGGTTTTCAGGAAAGTCTGTTCAATGTGGCTGGGTCTCCCATGTGTCATTGTTCATTGAATGCTCCTTGTTCGGCCAACCAACCTGAACAGCATCTCCCAGACTTGCCGGCTAGCTGTTCTGTGAGTGTTACTCCCGGAGCCAACATCTGAAATGCTGACACACAGCCAATGTTCATATTGTCAAGTATTGATTATTTTCAGGCATAACAGCTTTGCGCAAGAGGGTTTTTCTTGCGCAAGAAGGGGCAGTGTAGACATCTCCATCTTGCGCAAGAGCCTCTTCCGCAAAAATGGTGGCTCATTAGTTATACAAATGAGGCTCGGCGATATTCCACGCTGAGCCTCATTTGCATAGCTCTGGCGCAAGATCGCGCCAGTCTAGACACAGCCATGTAGTATAAACAGAACAGTGAGTTACAAGTTTTCTATAGACACCCCACTCGGCTCACTTTGTACAAGGTTTGCTGCAAACATAGAGCAGTGGTTGCAACCATGATCTGTACTTTTACACTCTGATAACGACCCACCTGGCCGGAGCGGGGACTGTGCTCCCAGGCTGATGGGATTTCTAGCCTGTGTAGGGAAGGTTGGTGAACTGTTTGCACCATCGAGGTGAGAGACAGCTGGATGCAAACCCTGCTACAGTATAGAATTTGGACGGGTTTCTGTTTAACTTTTTAGTTAACTGATTTTAATCTGGACGCTATTCCTTGTACTCACTTCAAATCGGTCCTTCTGTGCTTCTTATATCTGTTTTATATGTTTACCTAAAATGGACCAGTAAAGGAATTCTGCACAGGGGCCGGGGCATTGTCCTCTCCGCATTGAGAGAGGGGCAATAAACTGACATTGGTCAGGTTTCTGACCAGGGCAAGAGGCTACGGCTCTGAGGTCGTAGGCTTCAGAGATTATGGGGAACTGGCTGGAGCCTCTGTAATATTGGCTCATGAGTAGCCAGTTGAAGCATTCATGTATGGACCTACCTGCCAATCGATGGACAAATGTCACATAAAAATTGGCCATTTATGGGTGGTGTGTACTCTTTTCAGATCCTACACTTTTTTTGTAATGTCTAGATAGATTGACTCATGAAGCATTTGAGATAGCTAACATAACATAAGAACAAAGGGTCACCAAATGAAATGAATAGGCAGCAGGTTTAAAACAAACAAAAGGAAGTTTTTCTTCACTCAGCACACAGTCAACCTGTGGAACTCCTTGCCAGAAGATGTGGTGAAGACTGGGACTTTAGTAGGGTTCAAACAAAAACTAGATAAATTCATGGATGTTAGGGCCATCAATGGCTTTTAGCCAGGCTGGGTAGGAATGGTGTCCCTAGCCTCTGTTTGTCAGGGGCTGGGAATGGATGACAGGAGAGGGATCGCTTGATGATTCCCTGTTCTGTTCACTCCCTCTGGGGCACCTGGCATTGGCCACTGTGGGCAGACAGGACACTGGGCTGGATGGACCTTTGGTCTGACCCCGTCTGGCTGTTCTTACGTTCTTCTGAGAGCCTGTGCAATAGTTTACCAACAGAGCAATCTGTCCTGTGCTGTGGGAGATATGCCACATGACTTCATGTTGGCCTTTAAGATGGCTTTATGATGCTTCTACTGACCACCAATGGAGCAGTTTTCATGAACACGCTGGCTGTAGAAGACCATCTTTGGTATCCATGTATCATCCATCCTCATACTATGACCAGTCCTCCCACGCCCCTGACACCACACAGCTTACAGTCCTCTGGGTTAGGAATTGTGTCCCACCAAGTCACAGGGGCAATCTTTCTGAAGCAGCGACTATGGAATTGAGGGAGTTTCAAAACGTGCCGGCGGCAGATGGTCTGGGACTCCGAGCCCTACAGCAGGCTACTCGGGACAACTGCCTGACAGGCTGTACCCGTCGTATGAAGTTTAACGCCACACTCATTCCATAAGCGCTGGGTCAGTCTTCCGAAGGCCATGCTGGCTAGTTGAGCAGATCCATTGTCATCAGTATTAACGCCAGAGGACAGCACGCATCCAAGGGAGCAAAAACAGTGCATCCAAAACGGTGCACAGAGGTAGCAAAACAATCAAAAAGCTCCTGTGCATCTCGACTGAATCATAGAATCCCAGAACACGAGAACTGGAAGGGCCCTCAGGAGCTCATCAAGTCCAGTCCCCTGCCCTCGTGGCAGGACCAAGCACCATCTGGATCATCCCTGCTAAATGTTTATCTAACCTGCTCTTAAATATCTCCAGAGATCCCACAACCTCCCTAGGCAATTTATTCCAGTGTTTCACCACCCTGACAGGTAGGGAGTTTTTCCTAATGTCCAACCTAAACCTCTGCTGCAGTTTAAGCCCATTGCTTCTTGTCCTGTCCTCAGAGGCCAAGGAGAACAATTTTACACCCTCCTCCTTGTGACACTCTTTTAGATACCTGAAAACTGCTATCATGACCCCCCTCAGTCTTCTCCTTTCCAAACTAAACAAGCCCAGTTCTTTCAGTCTTCCCTCCCAGCTCATGTTCTCTAGACCTTTCATCATTCTTCATGCTCTTCTCTGGACCCTCTCCAATTTCTCCACATCTTTCCTGAAATGCGGTGCCCAGAACTGGACACAATCCTCCAACTGAGGCCTAACTAGCACAGAGTAGAGCGGAAGAATGACTCCTCGTGTCTTGCTCACAACACTCCTGTTCATGCAGCCCAGAATCATGTGCCAAGAATAAGCCTATAAATGCAGAGTCACCACAAACAGGAGACCATGGGCAGGTGGAGAGAAGTGTTCATGTAACTGCAGCTGGGGGTGTCCCTGTCAGTGCATGACTGAGTGCATGCAAGGCAAGGAGAAGATTGTGGTTCCCCACCACCATGCGGGAGGGAGCCCAGACTGGATGCCAGAGGGCTCCGGGTACCCCACTTCCAGGCTGCACCCCAGAGAAGTCTGGCCGAGCCACTCAATGAGCAGAGCCGGCTATACTCCACATCCATTTCCCTCAGCTCATGTGCTCAGTTACTGATCAAGACACCCAGGTTATGACAGAGAAATGAAGAATCCTGGGTCCTCTCCATCATTCTCTGTACGACCGTCTCCAAGTCATCTCACCCTGTGCCTCAGCTTACCCATCTGTGTAATGGGGAAATGTTCTGAGTGACTTTCCCTTGCTGGGTGTTTTGGAGATTCCTTCAGTGAAAGGCTCCGGCCGGTGTGGGGATAGTTATTGCCGAGAGCCACTGATCTCTGGTCCCTGAGGGACAGCCCCGTGTGCCTGCAGACAGTGTCTGTGTCTCCCCTCAGTCATCAGTGCCTAGCTCTGTCTGTCTGCCGCCCACCCATCCCAACTGTGCATTCACTGGGTATCAGGGTCGAGAGAAACCTTCATCCCTAGTTTGTTTCCTAATCAACTAGAACTATTAAATATACACAAACATGCAGAAAAACCAATTTCTCTAGGATTTGTCCCAGATCCCAGGAGTTCTCCTCTCCCTTTGGGAAGGGCCCTTAATTGCTGCTTACTCCCAAAGCTGGAGAAAGAGCCCAGAAGCACCGACTGGGTGGTCTCCAGCGTATTTCTATTCTTCTTTTCCCCCAGAGGCCAAGCGAACCCCATTGGCACAGCACAGAGCTGTGTTATAACCAGTGCCCAGCCCTGTGCCAGCTCTCGGCACGGGACGCTGCTGCAGATGCTGGGCTGGGAGAGGTGTGGGACGCAATTGCCTGAGGGGGGTTCCCAGGGAAGACACGTCCCTCTCAGCACTCACAGGTACCAGCTCTGGGTGAGGGACTCCCCTGCTCCACAGCCCCAGGGCAGCGTGGGTGTGAGGGGCAGAGAGTCGGTCTGGGCCCTTTGCGCTCTGCAGAGCCACGAAACATCCCAGGCCCTGCCCAGAGGGATGAGCTTGCTCCTGTCCTCAAATTGTCCCTTTTAGCTGTTCCTCCCAGCCGCTCTGGCTGGTGGGCTCCAGGGCCAAGGTGGCTGCATTTCAGTCACACCGGGCCTGTGTGGAGATGAAGGGTGTTAGTCAGTGAAACACTTGACGGGCTGCCATAGAGCCGATGGAGAAAGCTGCTCTTTCCTGCTGCAGAGAGAGAACAAACCATCCCGGCAACTTACGAGCAGTGAGAACATGGTCTTTTATTTAACGGTGTGAAACAAACTGAACTAATGGTGGGGACCCCCCCCCCCGACTCCAGTCAATTCGTGTGTCAATCCCTTTGGGCTCAGCTCTTTGCTCCCGCACGCTCTGTGGCCAGGAGTTCCACAGGCCCAGCTGGTGCCATGCAAACAGCTGTCGTTGCTCAGCGTTTTGTGTTCAGATGCTCAGGGCAATTGACTGTTCTCTTGTCTGTGCCGTGAGAGCCAGAATTGTCCAGGCCTGAGCGACCGGCTCTGGAGAGATCTGTAGGGTCCAAGCTCAGAAGGGGCCATAGGGCCACCCAGTCCAACCTCCTGGAGACCAGGGGCCATGAAATGTCACCAGCCCCCCTGCCCTGAGCCCCTGGGTGTGTGTGTGGCTGAGCCTGGCTCCACGCTGGGGTTCCATGTTCTATAGTCCCAGGGACACAGGGGCCCACATGTGTGCACTGCTCTGCTCCACCCCTATGGGTGACCCTTGCAGCCCTGGGAAACCCCACTGTGGGTGTGTCTGCACTGCAGAAACAGCCGTTTCTCCGGAAAAACTACACTTCCGTCCATACTGCAATTGCATTCTCGTGACAGAAAGTCAAAAGGACAGAGGGGTTTTCCGACAGCGGTAAACCTCTTTCTATGAGGAAGAAGCCTTTTTCCGAAAGAGCTCTTTCAGGAAAAGGCATGTGTGGACGGGGAAGAAGGGTTTTTTTCAAAAGAAGAGGCCTCCAGGAAAAAGCACTGGTGCCCCGGTGGCCACTCCATCCCCAGCAATCAGAACTTAAATGCGAGATAGTGTCCAATAAATGTGAATACTATGTGTCGAAAAAGATCGCTTTTTCATTGCGCTTTTGCTGTGTGGACACTCTCTTTCAAAAGAAGTTTTTCCAGAAGATCAGACTTCCTCTCTGCCCCATGGTACCCCCAACTCCTCCAGCCCTGCCACACCCCAACAGCCTCTCTGCCCCATGGCACCCCCAACTCCTCCAACCCTGCCACGCCCCAACCTCCTCTCTGCCCCACAGCACCCCCTAGCTCCTCCAGCCCTGCCACGCCCCACAGCCTCCTCTCTGCCCTACAGTACCCCCAGCTCCTCCAGCCCTGGCGTGTACAGCTAAGGGCATGTGTCCTGCAGCCTACATAGTTAAGTTGCTTGCCTATCATGCTAATAGTATGGGTGTGTTGATTCAGATTAATTCATTAACACGTTAAGGGTAGATTTCATAGAGAGGTAATTGTTAAGAGCTGTAATGCATGAAATCGGCCAAAGGTCATAACAAGCCATTTGTAAGATCAGCTGTAGCTAACGTTAGCACATGTCTGCGGTTGAGACCCGGGTCTCAGCCAGACACAGGTCATAGCTTATTCATAGCTCCCCTGGGCTGACAAAGGAACTTATGTCTAGGACCTTTGCCCACATAGCAAAGATGACTTGCAGATGATTGGATGGTGGTAGGAAAAATACCCTCAACCTCACCACTTCCAACAGTACATGGAAAGTCCCGAAATAACTGGTCCGGCCCAAGCTCAGCCATCGGGTTGGACACAGCATGAGACTGAAGCTCATGATATGCCCATGGTAATGAACTGGCGTATATGATAATAAGCTGAGCTCAACGATATATTGACCTATAGGAAAAGGACACTCCCACCCCACTTTGATATGCATCAGACATGTCAGTGTCAGGGTAACAGAGGATAAAAGTGTCTTCCCAGCCTAGGGGCCAAGATGAGGCCCCTCCCTATCTATCTTATGAGACTGTGCTAACTGTATTAGCAAACAATAGTTGCAAATATACAAGCACTCCAATGATGCTCACCCAATGCTGGCCTGGCTGCCTCCTTGTAAAACCTCCACCAGCCCTTGGGTCTTTGCACATTTACCTGCAGGGATTTTCCAATTGCTTCTCTTTCACTGATGCAAATATTGAACAGCACCGGGCCCAGCCCTGATCCCTGCAGATCCCACTAGACACAGCCCCGCTCCCTGCAAAGGGCTGTCAGGGATCTGTCAGACAGTTTTTCATCCCTTTCATCCCTTTGCGTTCTGCTGATATTGGAAAGTAAGCATTTTTATCTCAGTGTTTTCCCCTTCTGAATCAAACATCTCAGAAAAACCAAACTCCTTTCCATCAGCCCAGTTCCCCTGTCTGCCCAACGTGCACTCTCGTTAAAGGATGAAATCGGGTTTATTTGACACGTCCGGTTTTCCAGAAACCATGTTGTTGACTGGCACTAATTGTGATTCTCCATGTTTCCTAACCTTGTCAAAACTTGTTTTAAACTCTTCTTTTTTAAATCTACTATCCATTGTAGGGCTGTTGTCCGTTTGATCAGGAACTCCTCCAAACCTCTAAAGAAGTAGGACCACCAAACTCGGCATAGAGATTCCTCTTATTGTAACATAAACTAATGTCAGGGTTTGGCTGTGCCAGGAAAATGGGCTGAGCCTGGAATGGGATTGCTTCTCATAAAGCCAAAGAGAAAGGAGACCAAATCACCAAATCAAGTACAGTCCTTAAAACTGACATAATTCAGTGAATGCTGGAAGAGACTGAACCAAGGTGAATCAGAAAAATAGGGTGAATATGGAAACAGAAATTAGGAGCAGGGCTCAGTTTGCCACAGCTGAACCAATGCTTAAGATGTGAAAACTAGAAGAGAGTCTTATTGGAAATCAAATGCCCTTATGCATGAAAACAGTGAATGGTAAGAGTTTATAGGTATAGATTCTAATTTTAAAACATTTACTTAAAAAATTAAATAGAATAATTTTAAATATCCTTCTATAAGAAATCCAGCATAAAAATAAACTTCATAAAAATAACACCGTACTTTCAAAAAGCACAATTATTTAAATAAAGCCCGTATATTATCATTTTATTTTCTAAAAAAAAAAAAAAAAGAATTACAGATCCAAGCATTGCTGGATGAACCTGCTAGTACTTTATTCATAACAGAGGGCTGTTCTGTGTTTGCCTTTTTGTGTGATTGCTTTGGCTTGGCTGGTGTCTGAGGGTTCGTCTACACAGCAGCGTTATTGAGGAATAATGTCAGTTATTTCAGTTTAACGTATTGCGTGTCTGCAAAGCACGACCGTCATTATGAAATAAATTCGAAATGACAGGC
The DNA here is from genome assembly GCA_032595735.1 of Pelochelys cantorii. Classification (NCBI taxonomy): domain Eukaryota; kingdom Metazoa; phylum Chordata; order Testudines; family Trionychidae; genus Pelochelys; species Pelochelys cantorii. The sequence continues at coordinate 1,313,282 of CM064326.1, read as the reverse complement.
TTCTTATTCAGACTTTTAGAAACCTCATTGGATGAGGAGTACGGGAAGTGGGGGGAAGAATGGTCTATTTCAAAATAAGTGCGGTGTAGACATGCCCAAATTCAAAATAAGCTGTTTTGACTTAAGCTACGCAATTAGCGTAGCTCAAGTTGCGCGGCTTATTTCGAGTTTAGCCCTGCTGTGTAGACGTCCCTTTCTGACCCTCCCTGCCTATGGTGGGGACTCTCCGCCCTGGTTTCCTTGCACTCAGGGCCAAGGGGGGACAGCCAGTGTGCACGTGCGTGTGTCCTGGGGCTGCCTGCTGAGGTTCCACCCCCCACTGCGGTCAGGGGACAGAGACACACGGACCCCATCACACACGCACGTGGCAGCACTGGAGCAGACGTTCATCGTTTATTGCTCGGGCTACAGGAAACGTCATTTGTCAGGTGGTAAGAGCAAACGATGCGCCTCGGCCGCGAGCACAGCCCCCAGTGGTGCATGTCCTGTCTCATGGTCCTCGTCTCTCCCTCCAGGCGTGTGTACTGCGGCCATCTCCTTCCACCCTGGGGATGTGTAGCAAGTGAGGGGAATGTACGGCGCGTGCAGGAAACGCTTCCGAGTTGGACCCCTTCCACCTGCTCCATGTCAGATTCCAACATGACCCACTTCACCAACCCCTCCACCTTCACCCTGCTGGGCATCCCTGGCCTGGAGGGAGCCCATCTCTGGATCTCCATCCCCTTCTGCATCATCTATGGCATCGCCCTCTTGGGGAACTTCACCATCCTGTTCATCGTGAAGACAGAACCGAGTCTCCATGAGCCCACGTACTATTTCCTCTGCATGCTGGCCATCTGCGACTTGGTTGCTTCTACATCCACTGTTCCCAAAACACTGAGCATCTTCTGGTTCAATGCCAGGGAGATACATTTCAGTGCCTGCCTCACCCAGATGTTTTTCTTTCACTGCTTCACTGTGGTGGAGTCTGGGGTCTTTGTGGCCATGGCGTTGGATCGCTATGTGGCCATCTGCCATCCCCTGAGACATTCCACCATCCTGACAAACTCTGTGGTGTCCAAGATCGGCCTGGCCCTGGGGGTCCGTGGTACCATTCTCGGACTGCCCTATCCCTTCCTGGCGAGTCAGTGGCCAGTGGCAGGACTAACGTCATCCCCAACACATACTGTGAGCACATCACTGTGGTGAAGCTGGCCTGCGCCGACATCCGTATCAGTAATTACTACGGGCTCTTTATGTCATTTTTTGTGATGGGTGGGGACATGTTTCTTATCGCCACATCCTACATCCAGATCCTCAGGGCCATATTCTGCCTCCCCACCAAGGACGCTCGAATCAAGACTTTTGTGACCTGCAGCTCCCACCTCTGTGTCATTTTAGTCTCTTACGTCCCTGCTCTCTTCTCCTATCTCACTCACCGCTTTGGCCAGAATGTGCCCCTGTATTTCCATATTCTCTTTGCCAATGTGTATCTGCTGGTGCCCCCCATGCTGCACCCCATCATCTATGGGGTGAGGACCAAGCAGATCCAGGACAGGCTGCTCCAGCTCGTTGCACATAAAGGGACCTAAAGTTGCATAAAGCGCGTGTTCCAGGCAGCACTGGCTGGTGGCTGGGGGCTGGGACCTCTTCACTGAGTCGCTGACTGGCCAGTCGGAGACATTGAGCCCTTCCCTGGCCTCACTGAGCAGTGTCAGCGGCACAAACTGGGGAATCTGGCTCTGGAAATCTCCTCGGGCTGCCACTTCTCTCAGTGCTGTTACCTGGGCCCCTGAGGCCCCGTGCTATATCTCACGTCTTCCCCCCAGGCCTGCCCTGCCCCATTCCCCCCCAGTCTGCCCTCCTCTATTAAGGCCTGGCCCCCTTCTCTGTCTGTTTCCCCGTAGACTCCACTGTTTCCACTGTCGCTCACTCCTCCCCTCCCCATCCCCTCACTGACTGGATCACTTCCAGCCCCTGCCCTGCCCAGGTGGGGCCCTTGGCTCCCTGCCTTGTACAGAGCTGGTGCAGCCTGCTGGTAGCCAGCAGCCCTGGATGAGCCAGGCTGAGGTGGGCTAATGAACTGGCCCCTCCCTCCATCTGTCAGCACCTAGACTCTGCCAGATCCCCTTTGGGACAGATTGTCTGGTTGGAAACCGGGTGCCTGGCACCTGTCAGAGGCACCTGGATGCCCTCTGAAGGTCCCATCCAGTTCTCGTGCTCTATGGTTCTATGATTGTACTGTCACCGATTACATCATGTGTCCTTATTTCCTCTCATAATTTCTTGAAATTCAACCTCCAGCCATTGGCTTGTGTTCGCTGAACCAAGAGAGTGAAGCCAAACCCCAGACTGTCTGGGTAAAACCAGACAAGTGGAAGCCCCATTGACTCACATTGGAGTGTTTGAACCATTGGTACCCACATATCTTTGGGCTTTTCCTGCACTCGTCACTCACTTGCCTTGCGCCCCAAGGCTGGAAGCTGGGGTGGGGACATCTGTCTATGAACAGGATGGATATTAATGACTCCCAGCAATTAGTGAGCTCTCAGCTGACACGAGAAAGTCGTCACTGCAGTCGAGATCGAACCAGCTTCCTCCAGGGTCTCTGCAGAGGGGCGGGGGTGGGACGGATGGAACCTCCCTAGAAGAGGGAACAGAGGGAGGAGGGGTTGGTCCAGCCTTTCAAAACCACAGTGATTGGAGGAGCCAGAAAATGCTGGGGCAGGAGAGAGGCCCGGGCACAGCTGAGGGCTAAAGAAGACACACTGTTTTATCAACCCCTTTTCCAGAGCCCTGGTCTGTTTGCTGTAATGATCATGTCACCCTCAAGAGTGAAACAGGAATCGTGGGGCGCCAAGGGGCTGCTCTGGAAGGGGTTTGCTGAAGCAATGGCGGAGTCTGGGGGAGCAGAGCTGAAGCCAAGCTCAGGGATTTGGCGTTTGGGGCTCAGGTCTTCGCTCCCAGTGGGAGGCGCTAAAAGGAGGCTGCACCCGAGAGTGGAACTGGAACCCCACAGCCGAAGGCAGGGCCTGATCGCTGCTCAGACTCATACCCACAAGGGTCCAGTGGGTGGGACTGGGAGCAGAATAGAGGATGGGGGGCAGGGAAGGAAACCGGGGGTGGAATAGGGGAGCACAGGGGTGCCCCCTCACAGCTCACTTGGGGAGCACTCCCAGGGCAGACTGGCTGGGTCAGCTCTGGGCATCCAGGACCCCAGCCCGTGGCTCAGGCTTTGAGAGGGAGGCGGGCCGCTGAGCTCCCGGCAGGGGGTTCCACTGTCTCACAACTGGCCTCGCAGGCAGAGGGAGGGTGATGGAGGGATCCCCACTCTGGAACCTGGTTTGTCAGGTCTGTGTTCCTCAGGGGTCTGTGGCAGCCAGCTCGGCCTGGAGGAGCCAGGCGCTGGCCTGCTGAAGAGATGGCTGTCCCTGAACCTGCCCAGGGCCCTTCAGATAGGGGAGGGGGAATTCCATTGGCTGGGAGCACACGGAAATCAGCAGGGAACCCACCCCCCGTAGCCCAGGCAGCAGGGCTCACAGCCCCCTGGAGATGCGGGACAGGCAAGGGCCGGACTTCACGAGCCCTGTGGGGCTAATGGTCTGCCGCATGGCCGGAGGACCTGAGACACCCGCCCAGGGCACTGAGGGTGTCCGGGTTCTCCCCAGCCAGGAAACAAAGCTGCACAGGTGCAGCGAGAGGCTTGTAGCACCCCAGGGCTGACAGTGTGAAGAGGACACAGCTGTGCAAGAACCCTGGCGGTGACATCGCAGGGTGTGTCGCACGGGGGAGCGGTATGGTCACAGCCTGCACAGGGCCGTGAGCAAACTGACTCTGACTGACACTCCTGCAGGACACTCGGGGCAGCTGTGACATTCGGAGCCCCAAAGCACCCCGTACACAACTCACCTCTGTCGCTCTGCACCCCATACGCCAGGTTTACGGTATTTCCGCCTCATCCCAACCTGTACGGCAATTCTGCTCAGGAAAGGGGGCTGGGCTAGGGCAGTGTCCTCTCCACATTGATGCTGGTCAGCCTTCTGGCCAGGGCAACTCTGGGGTCATGGGCCACGGGGCTGGGAGGAGCTGGCTGGAGTCTCTCTTATGGGGGTTCCTGAGGGGCTAGTGAACGCACTTGTGTGACTGCAGCCTGGTGTGTCCCTGTCTGTGCACGGTGGGGGAGGATTGCTGGCCTGTCGCAGTGGGAGAGGGAGACCAGGCTGTTATGCCAGAGGGCTTGGCACTGCTCCGATTTTAGCCTGCAAGTTTGCCATGGCCACTCCATGAACAGGGCCTGCTGGACTGTGAGTCCATTTCCCTCTTGTTGGGCCCTCAGTCACTGACCGAGAGACCCTGGTTATGGCTCTCTCCATCATTCTCTGAGTGACCTTCTCCAGTCATGTCTCCCTGTGCCTCAGTTTACCTATCTGTGTAAAGGGGAGATGCTCCTAGTGACTTTCCCTTGATGGGTGCTCTGAAGATCCTTCAGTAAAGGCTCTGCCCACTGTGCTGACAGTCCCTGATGGGAATCCCAGATCTCTAGTCCCTGTGTGCTTGCAGCAAACATTCGTGTCTCCCCCCATCATCCGTCTTCAGATCTGCCTGGTGCCTCCCCCCCACCACCCCCCAGGTGTTTGGAGGGTACCAGGCCCTAGGCAGAGCTAACAGTGGCCCATGCTTCTCACTGATGAGCTGCAGTTTTTCAATGGACACGGATACTCAGAGCAGCCAATTCCTCCCTGCCTCAGCCCAGAGCCCGAGAGTTCTCCCCTCCCATAGGGAAGGGCCCTTAATTGCTGTTTACTCCTCCAGCTGCACGAAGAGCCCAAAAGTGCAGATCAGCTTCTCTCCAACCTCTTTACATTTAGAGCCCTCTTCTCCCCTGGAGGGGACGGCCCAGAGCTGTGTTATAACCAGTGCCCAGCCCTGTGCCGGCTCTTGGCGTGGGATGCGGCTGCAGACGCTGGGCTGAGAGAGGTGCGGGACGCGGCTGTAGACACTGGGCTGAGAGAGGTGTGGGATACGGCTGCCTAAGGGGAGTTCCCAGGGAAGACACATCCCTCTCAGCACTCACAGGTACCAGCTCTCGCTGAGGGGCTCCCCTGGCCCACAGCCCCAGGGCAGCGTGGGTGTGAGGGGCAGAGTCGGTCTGGGGCCCTTTGGGCTCTGCAGAGCCACGAAACATCCCACAGCCTTTGCCTCAAGGGATGAATGTGCCCTGTCAAACTGTAAACATCTGGCAAACGCAGAAGCAACAGAAAACAAGGTGGTTTATTTGAAGGTCCCACTCGGCCTTAACTAACGGTGGTGCCAGAAGCCCAGCGACAGACTCGTCCGTGTGCGAATCCCCTGGGCTCAGCTTTTTGCTCCCGCTCGCTCTGCGGCCAGGAGTTCCACAGGCCCAGTCGGTGCCATGCAAACAGCTGTCATTGCTCAGCGTTGTGTGTTCAGACAGTTGGGCCATTGACGGTTTCCTTGTCTATGCCGTGAGAGCCAGAATTGTCGAGGCCTGAGCGACCGGCTCTGGAGAGATCTGTAGGGTCTGAGCTCAGAAGGGGCCATCGGGCCACCCAGTCCAACCTCCTGGAGACCAGGGGCCATGAAATGTCACCAGCCCCCCTGCCCTGAGCCCCTGGGTGTGTGTGTGGCTGAGCCTGACTCCACGCTGGGGTTCTACATTCTATAATCCCAGGGACGCAGGGGCCCACACGTGTGCGCTGCTCTGTCCCTGCCATGGTGCAGGATTTCTCTGCCCCACCGGGAGGCTCCTGCTGCCCTGGGAAGCCTCCAGACAAGGGGCTTCCACGGCCCCGGTGGCTGCTCCAGGGGGCTCCTGTTCCACATGCAGGAAGCGTTTCCTGAGATTCCCTCTGCACCTGCCCCGCTGCAGTGAGAGCGCCTGGCCCCGCCCTGCCCGGCAGCAGGAGAGAGCAGCTGCCCCCGCTTCCCTCCGGCAGCCCCTCACGTGTGGGAGACACCCTGCCCCACCCCGCCCCGCGGCCTCCTCTCTGCCCCACGGCACCCCCAGCTCCTCCAGCCCTGCCCCGCCCCACAGCCTCCTCTCTGGCCCACGGCACCCTCAGCTCCTCCGGCCCTGCTCCACCCCGCGGCCTCCTCTCTGCCCCACAGCACCCCCAGCTCCGCCAGCCCTGCCCCGCCCCACGGCCTCCTCTCTGCCCCATGGCACCCCCAGCTCCTCCAGCCCTGCCCCGCCGCATGGCCTCCTCTCTGCCTCATAGCACCCCCAGATCCTCCAGCCCTCCCCCACCCCACAGCCTCCTCTCTGCCTCATGGCACTCCCAGATCCTCCAGCCCTGCCCTGACCCACAGCCTCCTCTCTGCCCCACAGCACCCTCAGCTCCTCCAGCCCTGCCCCGCCCCACAGCCTCCTCTCTGCCCCACAGCACCCCCAGCTCCTCCAGCCCTGTCATGCCCCACAGCCTCCTCTCTGCCCCACGGCATCCCCAGCTCCTCCAGTCCTGCCACACCACACAGCCTCCTGTGTGCCCCACGGACACCCCAGCACCTCCAGCCCTATCATGCCCCACAGCCCCAGTACTGCCACATCCCCACAGCCTAATTTGCCCGGTACTGACATTAAGAGTCTGTAATTGCCAGGATCACCTCTAGAGCCCTTTTTAAATATTGGCATCACGTTAGCTACATTCCAGTCATTAGGTACAGAAGCTGATTTAAGGGATAGGTTACGAACCACAATTAATAGTTCCGCAATTTCCCATTTGAGTTCTTTCAGAACTCTTGAGTGAATGCCATCTGGTCCCAGCATTAAACTTGTTCCTGTTAAGTTTATCAATTTGTTCCAAAACCTCCTCTGGTGACACCTTGGTCTGAGACAATTCCTGAGATTTGTCACCTAAAAAGAATGACTTAGATTTGGGAATCTCCCCAATATCCTCAGCCGTGAAGACTGTAGCAAAGAATTCATTTAGTGTCTCCACAATGACTTTATCATCTTTGAGTGCTCCTCGATCGTCCATGGGCCCCACAGGTTGTGTAGCCGACTTCCTGCTTCTGATGTACTTAAAAAACATTTTACTATTACTTTTTGAGTTTTTGGCTGGCTGCTCTTCAAATTCATTTTTGGCTTTTCTCATTGTACTTTTACACTTAATTTGAGAACGTTTTTGCTCCTTTCTATTTCCCTCACTAGGATTGGACTTCCACTTTTTAAAAGACGTGTTTTTATCTCTCACTGCTTCTTTTACCTGGTTGTTATGCCCCGGTGGCTCTGTTTTGGTTCTCTTCCTGTGTTTTTATTTGGGGTGTACACTGGAGAATTAGCTATTCAGAAGCAATAACTGTCTCTATTGCTGGGTTTGCAGGTGCTCTGTCCATTTGAACGTCATCCCTTTCATTCTTCATTTGGCTCTCGTCTGTCACATGCCTCCTTGTCTCTTCTATCAGCTCAGAAGCCCAAGATTTTTCCCCAATGGCATCCTCCCCCATTTTCACTTCATGTCTTGGAAACTGCCATTTCCTCTCCTGCGTCCCTTAGACAGACAGGGTGGGGGTGAGGGTCAAACCTGAGCTCAGGTTCAGGACAGGTTCTTCTCCCTCCCATTGCAACATGGTCCTTGGTTTGGCCACTGCTGGGAATGAGCAGCCATTTCTGTGGCCCGGCTTTCAATGGCAGCAGGTGTTTATCTTGACTGTCTTGGGATGTCCCCCCCCCACCCCCTCCCCAGCACAGGTCTAGGCAGAGGTTCATCTTTCCCTGCTCAGATACTGAGCAACAGGGTGAATGGGGCTCTCTAACCTGGGTTTCATTGCAGTAAGGAACAAAGAGACGTAACCAGTGTCCACAGGCGTGTTTCCAAGGGGGGCGGGATTAAAAAGGTTTCGCACACCGTGACGTGTACGAAACACTGGCACCCAGAGCACCATCAGCGATGGAACTGGCATTCACTGCCCAGTTGGTCATGACTGATGTCTCTGTATAAGGAAACGCTCATTCTTCAGTTTGTAAAGAGCCCCCGTCTGCTTCACCACCAGAGCAGCCTCCCACAGTGCTCTTCACATTGTCTCTCTCTCCATCCAGGAGTTTGTGCTGCAGCTGTCACCCGAGACCTTGGGCACCTGCTGGAAGTCAGGGGAATGCGTGGTACATGCAGGAGACCCCATTCTGCCTCACAGTCAGACACCTGCTCCCTGAATCCATGTCAGAGCCCAACACAACCCACTTCACCAACCCCTCCACCTTCATCCTGCTGGGCATCCCCGGCCTAGAGGGGGCCCACGTCTGGATCTCCATCCCCTTCTGCATCATCTACACTACTGCCCTTTTGGGGAACTTCACTATCCTGTTCGTTGTGAAGACAGATGCAAGACTCCATGAGCCCATGTACTATTTCCTCTGCATGCTGGCCGTCAGTGACCTGGCCCTGTGCACATCCACCCTGACCAAAACTTTGGCAATTCTCTGGTTCAATTCCAGGGAGATACATTTCAATGCCTGCCTCACCCAGATGTTCTTCATTCATTCCTTCTCAGCGATGGAGTCTGGGATCTTCATGGCCACGGCTTTGGATCGCTATGTTGCCATCTGCCAAACCTTGAGACATTCCACCATCCTGACAAAGCCTGTGGTGGCCAAGATGGGCCTAGCCCTGGTACTGCAGGGTGCCCTGATCATACTGCTTTATATATTCCTGGCTTTGCGGTGGCCATATTGCAGAACCAACGTCATCCCTCACACGTACTGAGAGCACATCACCGTAGTTAAGCTGGCCTGCGCCGACATCCGCATCAGTAGTTACTATGGGCTCTTTCTGGCATTCTTTGTGATGGGTCTGGATTTGTCTTTCAATGCCATGTCCTACACCCAGATCCTCAGGGCCATCTTCCGCCTCCCAACCAAGGATGCCCGAATTAAGACTTTTGTGACCTGCGGCTCCCACTTGTGTGCCATTTTAGCCTCTTACATCCCCGCTTTTTTCTCCTTCCTCACACACCGGTTTGGCCACAATGTGCCCCCACACTTCCATATTACACTGGTCTACAATTTTTTAGAAGTCGTCTGCTTCAGAGATAAAATGTGCTATTTATTATGTATTTTGATGTGCTGAATTCAAATATGACAATTAAAACAACTGATTCGCTACTGTTTCCAATATATTTAAGTTTTTACATTTTACGTCTATGTATATTGTGTAGATAGTAGAGTTTTAATCATAAATTGTAAGCCTAGGTCTTTTCATGTGTTTATGGTTTATGGTTGCTTTACATGATAATATTTCACCTGTCCTATTTATGTAACACTTTAAAAATCAGCAAAAGGGTTATATAAATAAAATTTATTATGAAACAAAAGGCAAAAAACTATTATGTACATAGTTTAGTCATTCAGTTCACCTTGTGTTATGAGGTGTGGTTCAGAGGAGGAGGATGGGAGAAAATGTGGGTCCTGTGACATTGATGGTTCAGGACCAGAAGTTTCATCCTCTTCCTCTTCCTCGTCTGACTCAAGTGAGAATGATTCTGGTGCATCAGGAACCGGCAGTCCTTCTCCGTGGGGTACTGGCCGTATAGCTGATGCAATGTTTGGATAATGCACAGTCCACTTTTTCTTCTTTGACACACCTTTCCCAACTGGAGGCACCATGCAGAAGTAACAATGGCTGGTATGATCTGTTGGCTTTCTCCAAATCATTGGCACTGCAAAAGGCATAGATTTCCTTTTCCTGTTCAACCACTGGCGAAGATTTGTTGCACAAGTGTTGCAGCATATGTGTGGGGCCCACCTCTTGTCTTGATCTCCAATTTTGCAGCCAAAATAAAGGTGATAGGCTTTCTTAACCATAGTCGTTATACTGCGCTTTTGTGATGCAAAAGTCACTTCACCACAAACATAGCAGAAGTTATCTGCACTGTTCACACAAGTACGAGGCATCTCTGCTCACTTTGGCTAAACAGAAATGTGTCCCTTTGCAAAATCAAACACTGACAAATAAGAGAGCACGACACTGTATGATTTCTAGAGCTGATATAGGGCAATTTGTTCAGCAGAGTGATGTAAGCTTCGTTATGATTGCATCATCCATGACTTCTAGGAATAACATGATGCAATTCATATCATGTATGATGTAATACCAGCTTCAGATTGCATCATTCATTGTTTGCCTAAAAAGCAAGTACTGTCCAAACCCAGTCATAGATTTATTCATCGATCCAGTCAAAGATGTATTTTAGTCATTTCTGGTTTAAATTGAGATCCCTTCCCTTTATAACTCACTTATCCTCCGCCATTCCCAAGTCAAGGGTCGTATATACTGACCCAATAGCATATCTTGAAAACTAGAGCCAATCAACAATTTTAAGCATTATTTTCATTCTCAGTGACCCAGAATTAGTAAAGTTTGACTACATTTATTTCAGAAGCATTTTGGCTGTAGAGCAGTGAATTATCATTGCCAATGTGTACCTCCTGTGCCTCCCATGCTACATCCCATCATCTATGGGGTGAGGACCAGAGAGATCCAGGTCAGGCTGCTCCGGGTCTTATCACAGAAAGGGACCTAAGGTTTTCTCCTGGCGCCCTGGCTCGCAGACCCAGCTCCATGCAGAGATGGCTAATGACCCGGTGTCGGGACCTCTTCCCTGAAACACTGACTGGCTGATCAAAGAGACATTCAACCCTTTCCTGGCCAAATGTTACTCTATCAGTGACCCAAACCATAACGCTGTCCCCTTTCTAATTGTTGTTTCCTGGACCCCTGAGGCCCCACACTATCTCTCCCCTCTTCTCCAAAAGCCTCATCCCTGCCTTATTTCCCCACTAACTACCGACCCTTGTCAATTAAGGATGAGTCCCCTTCTCCACCTCTTCCCTCATGGGTCCTCCACTGTCGCTCACTCCTCTCCTCCCCACCCCCTCACTCACTGGATCATTTCCACCTCACTGCCCTCCTCAGGGGGCACCTCTCAACTCCAGCCCTCTATGGAAGTTGCTGCAGCCTGACAAGGAGCCTTCCTGATGCTAGCCGGCAGCCCTGGATGAACTGGGCTCAGCTGGGCTAATGAACCAGCCCCTCACTCCACCTCTCAGCACCTGGACTCTGCCAGATCCCCTTTGAACAGACTGTCTGGTTGGAAACTGGGTGCCTGGCACCTGCAAGAGGCACCTGGACATTAACGACTCCCAGCAATTACTGAGCTCTCAGCTGACACAAGAAAGGAGTCACTGCAGTTGAGATCGAACCAGCTTCCTCCAGGGTCTCTGCAGAGGGGCGGGGGTGGGAGGGATGGAACCTCCCTAGAAGAGGGAACAGAGGGAGGAGGGTTGGTCCAGACCTTGGAAACCACAGCAACCGGAGGAGCCAGAAGATGCTGGGGGCAGGAGAGAGGCCCGAGGGCGGCTGAGGAGACTCTGGGGGCAGGGCTGTGGGTTCAGCAGGAACAGACTCTGGCTGGGGGAGAAGCCAGGACTTGCAGGTGGAGCCCCCTGGACACCTTAGAGGGCTCTGACTGAATTCCAAGGTCTGGCCAGGGCGGTGAGGACACAGAGCTGAGCAATGGGGTGCAGGGGCTGTTGTGTTACCTGGATCTTGGGATCTCCTGTGATGGGTAAAGAAGATGAATTATTTTATTAAACCCTTTCCAGAGCCCCAGTCTGTTTGCTGTAACGCTCATGTGACCCGCACAAGAGAAACGGGAATTGTGGGGTGCCCAAATGGCAGCTCTGGGAGGGATGTGCTGAAGCAATGGCAGAGTCTGGGGCAGCAGAGCTGAAGCCAGGCTCAGGAATTTGGCATTTGGGGCTCAGGTCTCCACCCCCAGTGGGAGGCGCTAGAATGGAGGCTGCACCCGAGAGTGGAACTGGAACCCCACAGCCATAGGCAGGGCTGGATCACTGCTCAGACTCAGACCCACAAGGGTCCGGCAGGTGGCAACCAAACACAGGGACTCTCAGGGAGAGGCAAAGAAGTTATTTGGTCTCTGTCATTGGCACAGGTGTGACTGCCGCTGGAATCCCGTGTCCCATTCTGGTGCCCATGGTCACAGGTGGAGGCAGATACATTGAGGAGGTTCAGAGAGGAGTCCCAGGAATTAGTATAAGATTAAAACCTGCCTTGCTGTGACCGTAATTAGCCATTGGGACAATTTACCAAGGGTCGTGGCTGATTCCTCATCTCTGGGAATGTTTAGCTCAAGGCTGTTTCTCTTAAGCACTGGTCACCAACCTGGCACCCGGCACCTACCGGTAGATCTTGCAGCCTCTGACAGGTGATCCTGACTGGTTTGGCCTGGAGCTAGAGCACTTCAGCTGACTTCCCCCCACTGCTGCGCTGCTCCTGGCCTCTGCCTTGGAGCTGGCCCCTGGGGGCTTCTGTTTGCTGTACAGGGTGAGGAAGGCAGAAGAGGGGGACCACTGAAGTCCCACCTCTGTATCCCCATCTGCACAGAATGAGCAGGGTGGGGCCTGGGAGAAGGGGTAGGGAAGGAGGTGGGACAAGGAGATTTGGGTTTGAAGTAGATCCTGGCTTGACTTAAATTGGAAAAGTGGTCTTGCACTTAAAAAGGCTGGAGACCGCTGCTCTAAAGGATCTGCTCTCGGAATAATTCTTGGAGTGTTCTCGGGCCTGCGGAATGCAGACGGGATACTGCCTTCCAGCCATGCAACCTGCAAACATGTCCCAGGAGTCAGCTGGGCCCATTGGCCCTGCAAGCTTATGCTGAGCTCAGTGCAGGTGTTTTCTGTTCATGTCCATGGGCAATTTAGCCCTCTGGGGAGAAATTTAGATATGATGGTGGCCCCTTGGAAATGCAACTATAGGTGGATACATCACAGGGCTGGGGCACGGCATAGAATTATCATTTTAGGTGAGAAAAATAACCTGAGCCCATAAAGCCTCCAGACTGAGCAATGAACGTGCATCCCTGGCCATGAGTGACTCACAGGGCTGGCGAGCAAACGGCCCCAGAGCATAGTGGGGTGAACGTCCATGGCCCACTGAGTCAGGCCACTCCCAGTGGTTCCTGCTCTGTTTCTCTAGGCCCTCACATGTCCCAGGATTCTCATTCTATCACATGCAGGTGTAACCCTGGCAGACCCCAGTCGTCTGCAGCCAGAATTGTATCTGGGACCTTTGGAGCTTTGTGCATTAGCCAATACTGCAGGGCTGAGGAACCCTGGGCTTTGGATGGGATAATACACATGACTGGAATATTGGTACAGAAGAGTGCAGCTTGCTCAGGAAGGGTGGGGAGGGAAGGGAGCGGGTGTTGCCTTATATATTAAAAATATATTCACCTGGACTGAGGTGATGGACGTAGGAGACAGATGTGTTGAGAATCTCTGGGCTGGGTTAAAAGGAGTAAAAATCCAGGGCGGCAATCCCACGCCATGCTCTCCTTACTTGCACACCGTGGCTGGTGGAGGTGCAGAACTGAAGGTGGCAATGCCATCCCACGCCCCCTGCGCAAAAACAAGCAGTGTGGATGTTTCCTTTTTCCAAAAAAACCCACTTTTGTGCAAGATCCTTATGCCTCAAAAAAGGAGGTATAATGATCTTGTGAAAAAGGGGTTTTTTTTCTCAAAAAGGAAATGTCCACACTGCTTGTTTTTGTGCAAAAAACCTTTGCTCAAAAACACATTGGAAAAGATTATGCAAATGAAATGTGAGAAAATGCTAATCCGCGCTTTATTTGCATTGCCTCTTCCGGCAAAACTCATAGTGTCGACGGAGCCTCAGAGAGTAGTTATTAATGGTTCACAGTTGTGCGGGAAGGGCATAACAAGTGGGGTTCCACAGGAGTCTGTTCTGGGACCAGTTCTGTTCTATATCTTCATCAATGAGTTAGATATTGACATACAGAGGACGCTTATTAAGTTGGCAGATGATACCAAGCTGGGAGGAGTTGCAAGTGCTTTGGAAGAGAGGGTGAAAATTCAAACTGATCTGGACAAACTGGAGAAATAGTCGGAGTTAAACTGGATGAACTTTAATAAGGACAAATGCAAAGTGCCCCATTTAGGAAGGAACAATCAGTTTCACACATTCACAATAGGAAGTGACTGTCTAGGAAGGAGTACGGCAGAAAGGGATCTAAGGGTGTGTCTACACAGCCTCACCCACCTGCCACACAAGCCTGCTCCCAACCCTCTGCTGCTTCTATACGGCTTCCCAGCTTCCCTCTCTGCTCTTGTTTGGCATGTGAGACCCAGCACTGTGTCCTACCATAGCATCTCCTGTCACTGCCATGGAAGAGAGGAATCCCAGCTCGATGGCCCTGGGGCAATAGGTAGGAAATGGAGAGGCAGGGTAGATGGCTGGGCCACAGGTGTCCAGATTCCTGCAATGAGGAAGGTGCTGGTCCGATGCACCCGAGAGCTGTGCCCGGACCCATCTCCGGTGTTGCACTGTGACACAGAGCAGTGAGGGCAGCAACAGGGTTTAATGTCTCTGACTGGACAGGAGCTGAAAGAGTCACATGAGCTGCTGGCCCCACACAGAGCTCCCTGCGAGAGCCAGATCCCCAGAAGCAAACATTAGGAGCCTTTATGTGTAACTAGCCCGAGCAGCCTGTCCCGGATCTGTTTGGTTCTCACCCCGTAGATGATGGGGTTTAGCATGGCAGGCAGCAAGAGATGCAGGCTGGACATGAGAACATTGACATACAGAGGCACATTCTGGACATAACGGAAAATGAGGGATGAGAACAGACTTGGGCCATAAAATAGTGTGATGGCACAGAGGTGGGAGCCGCAGGTCCCAAAAGTCTTGAGCCAGGCATCCTTTGTGGGGAGGCGGAAGATGGCCCTGAGGATCTGGCCATAGGACACAGCGATAAAGAACACATCCACACCATGCACACAGATTATCAAAAACAGGCCAAAGTGACTACTGATGTGGGTGTCAGCACAAGCCAGACTCACCACGTTCATGTGCCCACACTGCGTGTAGGCAACAATGTTGGTTCTGCAATACGGCCACTGCCTCGCCAAAAGGACCATGGGCAGGACAAGTATGATGCCGCGCAGCACGACAGCCACAGCACTCTTGGCCAAAACTGGGTTTGTCATGATAGTGCAATATCTCAGGGGATTGGAAATGGCCACATAGCGATCAAAAGCCATGGCCACGAAGATCCCAGACTCCACTGTGAAGATGCCATAAATGAAGAACATCTGGACGAAGCAGGAATTGAAATCGATCTCCCTGGAATTGAACCAGAAGATGTTCAACATTTTGGGCAGGACAGACGTAGTAAGGAGCAGGTCAGTGGCGGCCAGCATGCAGAGGAAATAGTACATGGGCTCATGGAGGCTCAGCTCTGTCTTCACAATGAACAGGATGGTGAAGTTCCCAAAGAGGGCTATTGTATACATGATGCAGAAGGGGATGGAGATCCAGACTTGGGCCCTTTCCAGGCCAGGAATGCCCTGCAGGATGAAGGTGGAGGGGTTGGTGAAGACAGTGGTGTTGGAATGTGACATGGAACAAGGAAGAAGTTCTCCAACTTCAAGGCAGAACGGAGACTTCCCCTCAGTTCCTCTATGTGCCTAGGCCCTAGGGTGATGGTCGCAGTACAAGTGCCTGGAAGCAGAGACAACAGGAATATGAGACACGACATGCAGCACTGGAGGCTGTTCTCATGGGAGAAGCAAATTGGTCTCTTTTCACACACTGAAAAAAGGTATTTTTGTTAGTCAGAGAAACGAATTATGAGAAATTGGCCCCACGAATCCCAATTCCAGAATGTGGTAATCTCCCCATCACTAACTCCTACATTTTCTGCTGTGGGAAACCTCAATAGGCACTAGCAGGAAACACAAGGCTGGGTACTGGTCAGTGTTCCCCACTCTGACACTTGGAGTGCAGATGACAGGGGCCTGCAAGAGACTTTAAAATGCCCTGCTCCTAAAGGCTTCTGCTTAAAAACCTTGCCAAGGTCACAGACTCCCTGGACTCGACCATCAGTGATTTGCTGCCACCACCCAAATGCAAAAACCCCTTTCAAAGCCAGAAAACAAATTTGGGACATTTTTCCAATGGGATAATCCCAAGCTCTGTAACTCTCCCTTGGGAGAGAGCTTGGAAACAAACTGTAATTTCTTAACAGTGGAATTCCAGTCCCAGGCCCGGGCGCTCAGAACCTCCTGCTTTTTCTTAGGACACAGGAGTCAGATCATAGTCTTAAAAGGGTGATCGTATTAACAAGACAAAGACGACCCATCTGCTAATGCAACTTGATTGCTAGGAGTTACAGAGCAACCAAACAAAGGTTAAAGCCCAGGAAACTGCTTTCCTGGCATTGACTTTCACTTGCAGTACATGGGGTTTAGCAGAGAGTTTATCTAAACTAAAAACAAAGAAACTAACCAGACTGTGTCTAACTAAACATTCTCTGTTCACTTACGTATCCTTTGTTCCAGGGTTCAGTCCTTCCTCAGGCATGGATAGCACTAAAAATTGAGCCTTTATTCCTAGTTCAGGCCATCTCTCTCTCTCTCCCTGGGTCATCTTCTAAACTCACACACAAAAGGAAACTGAAACAGGCAAAATTTGTTTTATTTAAAAAAAAAATCTTTCCCCCTCTTCCCATTGGCTCTGCTGGCTCCCTGCCAACACTTCCCGGATGCCCATTGATGTGAGTTTAACCCTTTACAGGCAATTTAGTTACTGAATGCTGGGAGGTCTGGGAAAGGGCAGTACCCTCCACCCATCACAGCTCCTTAATGCAATGAAGGCCGGGCTGGCGAGTCCGGGCTGGGGACAGCTCCCTCATTATGTGGTTGCTCAAAATCTGAAGTTGAAAAATCCAACTATTTCCCAGGTCTGTGCCGGGGAATCATCCCAGTGGGACACAGCTCAGGGGAAGGGCCAGGGCATGACTGACAGCAGCTCCACCCAATCCCCTGCTCCCTTGCAGCATTGGCCGAAGCAGAGTGCATGTCCAGCTGGCTAAGGGACGGGACAGAGAGTAACCTGCTCTGGGCAGGGCTTAGGTTGGTCACCCAGTCTCCAGAAAGGGAAAAGCAGCTCGAAAAGGGATTCCCCAGGCAGGCAGTAAGAAGTGGGGAGGCTGCCATGTGCAGACAGACTGAAGGTTCTGGGACTGGTTAGCTTAGAGACAGATTTTGTAGCAAAGTAAATAAAAGTTTATATTTGGTGTAAGCAGGGTGTGAATCAATGCTTCCATTACAGCCAGCTGGAATGGGAAAGGAATCCTGGATGTGTTCATGAAAATACAATTTGCCCCTGCTTCACTGAGCTGTGTTAGATGTTCAGCCCTTACAATGGTGTTTTGCCCATTTTAGCCAATGTGGCTATTAAGGGGTCAAAAATTGTGTTAACACGAAATGCAGGAATTGTGAGATATGATCACCAATGCTGACAGTTATCGTGGGAATGCAGAAAAGTCAGACTGTGTTTAACTCGGTTCAAAGGAGCAACCGTGTCGGTGTAAATACATTTGGATGGACAGGGGCTTGTCTTCCAGAGTCCTATGAGATTAAGCTGGTTGGAGAGAGGTGAGTCAGCAGGCTGCATGCCTTCCAGGCCCGAGGTGTAAGACTGATCCAACCTGTTTCTCCCCACTCTTTCAATGATAGAGCTAAAGGAAGGCTCCATAAGGAGTCGCTTTTATATTTAAATGTACTCCAGTGGATGCTGGAATCTCTTGTGGCTGGACTGTGCTTTGGGCTAAGAGCTGAAATCACGAAGACCTGAAATCACTAGATGTGTTCCAGAGCCAAATCCACCACAAGCTGGAGGAAGCTAAGATGAACAGCCAGCAGGGAGGTGATGGAGGGGTGTGAGGAGCAGCCAGCGGGGAGGTGATGGAGGGGTGTGAGGAGCAGCCAGCGGGGAGGTGATGGAGGGGTGTGAGGAGCGGCCAGCAGGGCGGCGATGGAGGGGTGGGAGGAGGGGCCAGCGGGGAGGTGATGGAGGGGTGGGAGGAGGGGCCAGCGGGGAGGTGATGGAGGGGTGTGAGGAGCAGCCAGCAGGGCGGCGATGGAGGGGTGGGAGGAGCAGCCAGCAGGGCGGCGATGGAGGGGTGTGAGGAGCAGCCAGCGGGGAGGTGATGGAGGGGTGTGAGGAGCAGCCAGCGGGGAGGTGATGGAGGGGTGTGAGGAGCGGCCAGCAGGGCGGCGATGGAGGGGTGGGAGGAGGGGCCAGCGGGGAGGTGATGGAGGGGTGGGAGGAGGGGCCAGCGGGGAGGTGATGGAGGGGTGTGAGGAGCAGCCAGCAGGGCGGCGATGGAGGGGTGTGAGGAGCAGCCAGCGGGGAGGTGATGGAGGGGTGGGAGGAGCAGCCAGCGGGGAGGTAATGGAGGGGTGGGAGGAGCAGCCAGCAGGGCGGCGATGGAGGGGTGTGAGGAGCAGCCAGCGGGGAGGTGATGGAGGGGTGTGAGGAGCAGCCAGCGGGGAGGTGATGGAGGGGTGGGAGGAGGGGCCAGCGGGGAGGTGATGGAGGGGTGTGTGGAGCAGCCAGCGGGGAGGTGATGGAGGGGTGGGAGGAGCAGCCAGCGGGGAGGTGATGGAGGGGTGTGAGGAGCAGCCAGCAGGGCTTCTTCACACAGCGTGTAGTCAACCTGTGGAACTCCTTGCCAGAGGAGGCTGTGAAGGCTAGGACTATAACAGAGTTTAAAGAGAAGCTAGATAATTTCATGGAGGTTAGGTCGATAAAAGGCTATTAGCCAGGGGATAAAATGGTGTCCCTGGCCTCTGTTTGTCAGAGGCTGGAGAGGGATGGCAGGAGACAAATCGCTTGATCACTGTCTTCAGTCCACCCTCTCTGGGGCACCTGGTGCTGGCCACTGTCAGAAGACAGGATACTGGGCTAGATGGACCTTTGGTTTGACCCAGTATGGCCATTCTTATGTTCTTAATTTTAAAAAACTCACAGGACATCATAGGGCACTCGTGTTAAATTTAAAATACATGGTGGGGATGCTTTTTTTAGTGTGAGAATATTATTGTATCTTAAAGGGTTTTTTTAAATTTGATGTTTGTTCCTCGTCAAGTTCTCTGAAGATCCATGGACTGGCCATGAATTTTTAAGTGACTAGAGACTTTTTTTTGGGGGGGGGTTGTCTGAAATGTCCTGTAATGTTATTTTTATCTCTACATTTTTGTGTACTCTATCTATCTGTCTATCTATCCCCACACACACCCTCTATCTATCTATCTATATCTATCTATCCCCATACACCCATCTATTTATCTCTCTCTCTCTCTCTGTATATATGTATATATATATGTATATAAGAACATAATACATGGCTCTTTGCACTCTACCCACCGCAATTTTGGCTCTTCCTCTCTTACTGGTTGGCTACCCCACCCTAGATATTGAACCCGGCCCTGGCTGCCTCTGGCAACAACAACAAACTCCTTGTCAACCTGAATTGTCAGCAAGAGAAAAAAAAACCCAGTTAGACAAGCCCTATGCAGAGTGGTGCAAAAAACTTAAATCAGTTAGTGATTGTTTTGGCAGCCGTCCAGAGCAGAGATCAGCTGGGTACCGGCAATCGGCCTCGGCACATTCTTTTGACAAGGCCTATCGCATGATAAAGTTGCTTCTTGTGAACTGCCCAGAACAAGCTGTCATTTACCTCAGGGCAAAACTATCTCCAGTAACTCTTAGATGATGAGGTTTAAGCTCAGCAACTGGATTAGAAAACTGAAAATCTATGTAAAGTGTCGTGTAACCCAGAACAATAATTTATTAAAATTTCAAAAAGCATTGGATTTAAAGTGAATATCAAGAAACCGTGTCCTGACGTCTAACGGGGTCAAACCCTTTTCCATAATAAATAATGTTTCACCCACTATAGTGCTACTCTACAAGACAAGAAGTGACCCCCACATTGCGATTTAAGTTCTGGGCTAGAAATTCAATACTGTCCCTTTCTGGGAGAAAAGCCCCGCTTGATTGCACCAAAATCATCCCGCATCAGCCTTTATACCGACAGTGTCAGCCAGAGCTAGAATGCCTGGAACCGGCTTGCTGTACACTGCATTCCTTGCTCAGTAGAGACCTGTGCTGGGGGCAATACGTTTAAAAAACAAAAAGCAAAGCTCAAGTAAAAATGAAAAGGTTTGTGCAAGTGTTCAAAGCAACCCAGCCAAAGCTGTCGGACAGTAGTCCTGTGTTCTACTGGTCATGGCTTAACAGAACAAAAATCCTAACAATTCAAAACCCATGGCTCCCACACGGTAAAAAACAGTTGATGACTTTTAAGTTTTATAAATATTGTTTTAACTAGAGATATATAAAAATAGATGAGCCCCTCTAAATTAAAGATATAAATAAAAAAATATATTTTAACTACTCAGATAACAAAATAAAAGTGCAAAATCAAATAACATCAAATGTAAAGAAATGCTTTTTATATTAAATATAAAATGTGGTAAAAATGGTAAAAAGTATCTAAAATATGTCAACCAAAATGTTAAAAAGCAATAAAATATTTTATCAAACAAGCTAGGTCGATTAACGTTCACATTTCGTTTCAATGGATCACGGTCATCTGTCCAAGTCTGTACTTCCTGTAAGATTCCTTGCTGTGTTCAAGCTCGCCCAGGGTCTCCCTGCTCAGGAGTCCAGTGCCCTGTGGAGCTGGTAACTGACAGCTGCTCAGTTATCAATTTGTTCCAGAACCTGTTCCCAGGACACCTCGATCTGGGACACGTCCTCAGATCTGACCCCTAAAGGCGGGGCTCGGGTTTGGGAATCTCCCTCCCGTCCCCAGCCGAGAAGCCTGAGGCAAAGAATTCATTTAGTTTCTCTGCAGTGACCTCCCCTGGCTCCGTTGCAGGCTCCCTGTTCTAGCTGCACCTGAAACAATAGCTGCTGTGAGGTTTTCAGTCTCTGGCTAGTTCTTCTTTCATTCCTTTGTCTCCTCCCCAATCCCATTTCCACACTTGATTTCCCAGCGTTTTGCCCCTCTCTGTTTTCCTGACTGGGATTCATCGTGGGCTTTTAAACAGTGTTTTTCTGCCTCTCCCTCCTGCTTTGCTGTGGTGTTTCACCGCGCTGGCTCTTTCCTCTGGCGGGGAACAGAACCATCAGCTCCGAGGAGCAGTCGCGTAAGGTGTCGAGAATCGTTTTCCCAGCGCCCTGCCCGGGGTGACAGGGAGCCAGTCACTGCGGGGAAAGCTGACATCCCCGGTATTATGGAGCCGTGTGTTTGAATGGTCCCTCTAATCTCCCCGAGCATTTCCCAGTCCCTAGCACCGTCCTGGCGGGTGGTGTTCAGTATCCCCCCCACCGGGGACGTGCTCAGGAGCAGAGCATGGACCTGCTCAACTAACACACCACACTGCACACAGAAGAGGGTCTGATGAAAACCAAGCCCCTCATTACAACAGGGAAAGGGCCAAATATGGTCACGCAACACACAACGATAGAGCAGAGAAAGGGGCAGCGACCCGGACAGTGCCCAAAATAACCAATGAAATGTTAGGGCCAGGAGAAGAAGGAAAAGCCCACTCACAAGGGAGTCTGTCGGTTAGGAAATTGAAGAAAACAGGAAACGTGGGGCACACGTGGGTGCGTCCACAGCTAGCCGGGTGCAAACACAACGTCATTTAACCCCCGAAACGAGCAGTGCGCCGGGCGTTAGTGGGCCTCCGATTTGCACAAAATGTGTCCTGTGGGCAGTGGGCGCGTCTGTGGGGTCCCCTTTACAAAAGCGTCCTTTTGAAAAGTACTTCTCACGCCCAGTTCCAGCATGCTGCTGTGACAGGGTCACTCCTAGTGATGTTATTTCCCAAGCTCCCCCTCGGTGTGTTGGTGTTAAAAAATGGTCTCCCAGGGTCACAGCTCCTGTCCTTGCCATGCTACAGCCGCTTGCTCTAGGATTCGCACTGATCAGGTGGTTAATCCTTCCCATGCTAGGTCTGTATCGCCAAATACAACAACAACAACCAAAAAGTTGACATCCGCTAACTGCCGTGCTCCTCTCAGTATCAGGCTACGTTCTCTTGTTATATTATCTGAACCAAAAAAAAAACAAAAAACAAACATTCCTACCTCAGATAATGTGGACAGTTCCGTGGCCTGCAGGCTGACAAAGTCCCATAACCTGCCGGCTCCCCACCCCACGGGAGGCGCCTGGGGTGGGTGTAACAGAGTGAGACACGCGGTCGGAACGGACGATGTCATGGCTCCTTCTGACCCCAAACCCTACGGAGCTCTCGGTAAAGAAAGCAGAGCAGGCTGGTACTCACTGTGCCCCCAGCACAGGGCCAAGGAGCATCCAGCCCCACGGACAGTCTGACCCACAGCGCGGACAAAGGAAATCCTTTCCAAGGATCCCTGCTGGGCCTGTGGAACTCCTTGCCACAGACACACTGGAGCACAGAGTGGGGCCTGAGCAAAGCGATGCAGGAGGGGCAGTGTCTGGGCAGTCACCCCCCGCTGGCTCCCGCACTCTGACCAGCTCTCACTGCCGGGGGAGCTTCCCCCATGGGGCCTGAGCAAAGTGCTGCCCGGCCTGAGGGCTGGTTTGGTACCGAACGTCTGCCCCACTGCTCAGCCTGAGGGCCCCTGTGCACAGAGATGCAGCCGCCTCAGGGCCAGATGCAGCAGCAGAGGGGGAGGGGCACACAACGATGCACATTTTGCTCCAGGAGATTTTGGCAGGAATCCTCCCCTGCTCAGGGCCTGGGATGTTTCATGGCTCTGCAGAGCGCAAAGGGCCCCAGACCGACTCTCTGCCTCTCACACCCACGCTGCCCTGGGTCTGTGGGGCAGGGGAGCCCCTCAGCGAGAGCTGGTACCTGTGAGTGCTGAGAGGGACGTGTCTTCCCTGGAACCTCCCCTCAGGCAGCCGCGTCCCGCACCTCTCTCAGCCCAGCGTCTGCAGCAGCGTCCCGCGCCGAGAGCCGGCACAGGGCTGGGCACTGGTTATAACACAGGCTGTGCATCCTGGGGGGGTTCGCTCAGCCTCCAATAAGGATGTGGCCTCTGGATGCAAGAGGCTGGAGATGGAGACACTCTGGTGAATCCCCAGTTTCCGTGCCTGGGCTTCTGGGCCAATTACCCAGCGTTAGGTGTAAACAGCCATTACGGGCCCTTCCCAGGGGAGGGGAGAACTCCTGGGCCCGGGGCTGGGGCAGAGGAGAACTCTCAGCTCCTGATAGTTGTGCATATTTAACAATGACAAGTGATTAGGTCTAAGGCCCTGCCCATGCCCAGTAGAGGGGGGATTCAGGCAGGCCGGTCTGCTGACAGGTGAGAGCAGTGAGAGGCACACAGGGTGTCTGTGGGGTCAGAGATCAGTGGCTCCCATCCGACACTCACATCGTCCTGTCCAGCCCCTTTCATGGATGGATCTTGAGAGCAAAAGGAAAGTCCCCGGGAGCGTATCCCCATCACACACACTGGTAAACTGAGGCAGGGAGTTTGGGGTGGCAGGATGACGGGCAGAGTCGGGAGTCCTGACTTCCCTGCTGTAACTGTTTTCTCTCCAAACCAAAAGGCAGCTGGCAAGGACGCTGTGGGATGCTGCCACGAGGCCCATATTCACAGAGCCCGTTACCTCCTCCCGCCCAACGAACAGCCCTGCCAGAGCAGGACTCCATTGCCCTCTTGGCGGGATGGAGAGAAAACGCTTACGGCAGGGGAGTCAGGGCTCCCAGCTCTGTCCATCATCCTGCCATGCCAAACTCCCTGCCTCAGTTTGCCCGTGCGTGGAATGGCCCAACAAGGAAAATAACAGAACACCAGTGGTCATCACCTACCGCTCCCAGCTTAAACCCTCCAGCGCATCGTTAACGATCCACAGCCTGTCCTGGAAAACAACCCCTCCCTCTCACAGGCCTTGGGAGACAGGCCGGTCCTCGCCCACAGCCAGCCCCCTCTCACACAGCCACACAGCTCCCCTCAGACACTCTCACCCGGTCCCTGCCCCCGCAACAAACCCCGCTGCCAACTCTGTCCACATGTCTACACAAGTGACAGCATCCCAGGGCTAATCACAAACCCCCCATCAGGGGCTCACCCACCTGCACATCCACCAATGTGAACTGTGCATCGAGTGCCAGCCATGCCCCCTGCCATGGACACTGGTCAGACCGGCAGTGTCTGCGCCAAAGGACACAACTCAGACACCAGCAATGGTCCCCCACACAAACCCGCAGAGCAACATTTTAACCTGCCTGGGCACTCAGTCATGGGTTTACAAGTAGCCATTCTTCCGCAAAGGAATTTCTCCAGCCAGTTACAGAGAGGGGGTGTCTACACAGCACAGGTATTTCGAAACAATGGACACTATTTCGAGATCACAATGCAAGCGTCCACACCGCAATTCCGTTATTTTGAAATAATTTCAACATAATGGACGGCTTATTCCGACTTCTGTAACCCTCATTGCACGAGGAATAATGCTCATTCCGAAATAGCCGTATAGGAATAGCTGTAGTGTGGATGCCCCACTGCTGCTAGTTCAAAACAGCTCCCCCACCCCCACTCCCACCCCGCCCCACCCCCAAGGGCCATTCAGAGCAATTACTCCCCAGTACCTCCGGGGGCTCTAAATCGAGGTACCACGTCCACATTAGGGGAGCCTGCCTTGGACTCATTCTGAGGTTTCCCTGAAGTGTAGACGTGCCATTTCGAAATAAGCATGCTGTCTAGCCATACCCAGAGACACTGCAGAACTGAAATTCATCTACAAATTTGACCCCATTACCCTGGGCTTGAACAAAGACATTAAGTGGTTCACCCATTGCAAATGCAGTTTCTCCTGCCTTGAACATCCGCATTTTCACATCCAAAGCTATGAATGGGGCACATCCAGCCCACTTAATTAGCCTCATTAACACCGGCCCTACAATTGAGATGTACTTCTGCTGCTTTTACATATATCTCTTGGATTCTGTTATTTCCACTCCAACTCATCTGAGGAAGTGGGTTTTGCCCACAAAAGCTTATGATCCTATATAGAATCATAGAACACTAGAACTGGAAGGGACCTCGAGAGGCCATCGAGTCCAGTCCCTGCCCTCACGGCAGGGCCCAGCACCATCTAGACCATCCCCGATAGATGTCCGTCCAACCTGCTCTTAAATATCTCCAGAAATGAAGAATCCACAGCTTCCCCAGGCAATTTATTCCAGTGTTTAATCATCCTGACAAGTGGGAAGTTTTTCCTAATGTCCAACCTGAACCTCCCTTGCTGCAGTTGAAGCCCATTGCTGCTTGTCCTGTCCTCAGAGGCCAAGGAGAACAAGTTTTCTCCCTCCTCCTTGTAACACCCTTTTGGATATCTGAAAACACCCTTTTAGATACATGTCCCCTCTCAGTCTTCTCCTTTCCAAACTAAACAAGCCTGATTCCTTCAGCCTCCCCTCATGGCTCATGTTCTCGAGACCTTTCATCATTTGTGTTGTTCTTC
The DNA here is from genome assembly GCA_032595735.1 of Pelochelys cantorii. Classification (NCBI taxonomy): domain Eukaryota; kingdom Metazoa; phylum Chordata; order Testudines; family Trionychidae; genus Pelochelys; species Pelochelys cantorii. The sequence continues at coordinate 1,287,932 of CM064326.1, read as the reverse complement.
TCTGGACCTTCTCCAATTTCTCCACATCTTTCCTGAAATGCGGTGCTGAGAACTGGACACAATACTCCAGCTGGGGCCTAATCAGTGAAGAGTAGAGCGGAAGAATGACTTCTCGTATCTTGCTCGCAACACTCCTGTTAATGCAGCCCAGAATCATGTTTGCTTTTTTTGCAACAGCATCACACTGCTGACTCATATTTAGCTTGTTGTACACTCTAACCCCTAGATCCCTTTCTGCAGGACTCCTTCCTAGACAGTCGCTTCCCATTCTCTGTGTGTGAAACAGATTGTTCCTTCCTAGGTGGAGCACTTTGCATTTGTCCTTATTAAACTTCATCCTGTTTACCTCAGACCATTTCTTCAGTTTGTCCAGATCAGTTTGAATTATGACCCTGTCCTCCAAAGCACTTGCAACCCCTCCCAGCTTGGGATCATCTGCAAACTTAATATATTTTGTTAGTTGCTAAGGCCATGTCTACACTACACATTTTGCCAGAAGAGGCAATGCAAATGAAGCACTGATTAGAATTTTCTCGTGCTTCATTTGCATAATCTCTTCTGATCCATTTTTGCACAAAAACATGCAGTGTGCACCTGGTACTGGCCACTGTCGGCTGACAGGACCCTGGGCTGGATGGACCGTTGGTCTGACCCCGCCTGGCCGTTCTAAAGTGCTCATCACAACTGTCATACAGCAGGTCCTCTTGACCACGGCCTCGCGCGTATTGCTGATACTGCCACACTAAGGCCCCTCACAAGAAAAACACAGGCCGCTAAGGCGGATCCAGAGACAGAACTTTAAGTCCCTTGGGTGCTCACCACAGTTCTCAGTAAACAGAACTGAACTTGGCAAGCACCTGGGCCAGGAAGATAAGAGTAGGGAAAATGAGCCTCTCATACACTAAATTAATGAGCACTAAAAAACCAAGACAAGATAGGAATAGGGAAGTGAGCTGTCATATACACCAGTTAACAAGCACCTGGAGCAGTGAAAGAAAAAAACATAGCTAGCTTTCACGTGTGCCAGTCATGTCTGCATCAGGCACCGACCACAAGGCCCTGAGGCAGACGTCATATCAAAAGGAAGAAACCCTAATATGGTACCGGATATCAAATCATAGTATCAACTAAAGCTGAACCCTGATACGGCACCGGATGTCAAAATTACAGTATAAAGCACCCGAGCCCTAAGCTCGGGGAGGTTCTGTATGAAGATAGAAGGCACGTATCATCCAGCCTGGCTGAGGGGTTGATCACCCAAGGCCGCCTCCCACCCCCCGAATCACAAAAGGGGTGTACGAATCTTGAGCATGCTATACGTTGTTTTTTGTCTGTGCATCATAACTGTTACTGGGCTTGTAAGTATTGCTTACTGTATTGTATTAACCATTTCATATTTAGAAGTTGTTAAGTATAAGTAGACTAATGACTAACTCCACCAGCTGTTCAAAGATAACCATGGAAGGATTGGCTGCAGGAGGTGTTTTTATTATTGCTATATTGTTTTTATTTGTTATATTTTTTGTTTGTATGCTGTGCTGTCTAAGACGAATCAGAGACAGCGATTTAATATAATCAATCTGTAGTCAATAAAGGTTGGAATTGGTTAAGTACATTTTAAGTCCAGGCTTTTCTCCTTCGCGGCCCCAGTCCCTCGCCACAAACGCCACCCCTAGACAATCTTTCGAACCTCTGGTTCGTCAACAGCCACCTAGCAAAGCTGCCAAGCAGGGGCAAATTCTGCCCTGCGGGAATCTCACGATGAGCAAAGGGCAATCGGTTGTGGAATGTGAAGACCAACGGGAAACATTTTCTTTTAAAATATTTCTGGACACATTTCACAATCCCCCCTTCCCCCCGATCTCTAAGGAAACTGCTCAGTATAGGTGGATGGATTCTCTGGGGGGAAGCCTGGAGATGGCACCCCAGAGTGCTCTTGTCTTACCATTCTTGAGCCAGCTCCCCCATTCTGAAGCGTTTCCACAGGCAGCCAGGGGCAAGGGCACACCCAGCAGAATGACACCAATGTTTTCCCCAGCCAGTCATGAAGCAACAGAGAGACTCTCCAGGTAGTTCCGCCTCCCACCCAACCTTCCAAATTAAGACCCAGAGCTGCACGATGGTTCATGATCTAGTCCTCCCCCCGCTCAATGTGGAGAGGGCAATGCACCAGCCCTGACGGTGAGCCGATTTCACACTCAAGCAACACATTGTTTTAGGTTAAAAATGTGAAACAGATTTATGAAGTACAGAAAGGTGGATTTTAAGTGCTTATACGTAGTAAGTGTACAGATCAATGCAGATGACTTAAGACATAACACAACATCACAACAGAGGGGCTGTAAATGAGACAGGACTGGCATAGAATCACAGAATCATAGAACACTAGGACTGGAAGGGACTTCGAGAGGTCATCGAGTCCAGTCCCCTGCCCTCATGGCAGGACCAAATACTGTCTAGACCATCCCTGATAGACATTTATCTAACCTACTCTTAAATAGCTCCACAGATGGAGATTCCACAGCCACCCTGGGCAATTTAACCACCCTGACAGTTAGGAACTTTTTCCTAATGTCCAACCTAAACCTCCCTTGCTGCAGTTGAAGCCCATTGATTCTTGTTCTATCCTCAGAGGCCAAGATGAACAAGTTTTCTCCCTCCTCCTTATGACACCCTTTTAGATACCTGAAAACTGCTATCATGTCCCCCCTCAATCTTCTCTTTTCTAAACTAAACAAACCCAATTCTTTCAGCCTTCCTTCATAGGTCATGTTCTCTAGACCTTTCATCATCCTTGCTGCTCTTCTCTGTACCCTCTCCAATTTCTCCACATCTTTCTTGAAATGCGGTGCCCAGAACTGGACACAATACTCCAACTGAGGCCTAATCAGTGCAGAGTAGAGCAGAATAATGACTTCTTGTGTCTTGCTCACAACACACCTGTTAATGCAGCCCAGAATCAGGTTTGCTTTTTTTGCAACAGCATCACACTGCTGACTTATATTCAGCTTGTGGTCCACTATAACCCCTAGATCCCTTTCTGCCGTACTCCTTCCTAGACAGTCGCTTCCCATTCTGTATGTGTGAAACTGATTGTTCCTTCCTAAGTGGAGCACTTTGCATTTGTCTTTATTAAACTTCATCCTGATTACCTCAGACTATTTCTCCAATTTGTCCAGATCATTTTGAATTATGACCCTATCCTCCAGAGCAGTCGCAACCCTCCCAGCTTGGTATCACCTGTAAACTTAATAAGCGTCCTTTCTGTGCCAATATCTAAATGGTTGATGAAGATGCTGAACAGAACCAGTCCCAAAACAGACCCATGTGGAACCCCACTTGTTATACCTTTCCAGCAGGATTGTGAACCATTAATAACTACTCTGAGTATGGTTATCCAGCCAGTAATGCACCCACCTTATAGTAGCCCCATCTAAGTTTTATTTGCCTCGTTTATTGATAAGAATATCATGCGAGACTGTATCAAATGCCTTACTAAAGTCTAGGTATACCACATCCACCGCTTCTCCCTTATCTACAAGATTCGTTGTCCTATCAAAGAAAGCTATCAGATTGGTTTGACATGATTTATTCTTTACAAGTCCATGCTGGCTGTTCCCTATCATCTTGCCATCTTCCAAGTGTTTACAGATGATTTCCTTAATTACTTGCTCCATTATCTTCTCTGGCACAGAAGTTAAACTAACTGGTCTGTAGTTTCCTGGGTTGTTCTTATTTCCCTTTTTATAAATAGGCACTATATTTGCCCTTGTCCAGTCTTCTGGAATCTCTCCTGTCTCCCATGATTTTCCAAGATGATAGCTAGAGGCTTAGATACCTCCTCTATCAGCTCCTTGAGTATTCTAGGATGCATTTCGTCAGGCCCTGGTGACTTGCAGGCATCTAACTTTTCTAGGTGATTTTTAACTTGTTCGTTTTTTATTTTAACTTCTAAACCTACCCCCTTCCCACTAGCATTCCCTATGTTAGGCATTCCTTCAGACTTCTTGGTGAAGACTGAAACAAAGAAGTCATTAAGCATCTCTGCCATTTCCAAGTTTCCTGTTACTGTTTCTCCCTCCTCACTGAGCAATGGGCCTACCCTGTCCTTGGTCTTCCTTTTGCTTCTAATGTATTTATAAAAAGTCTTCTTGTTTCCCTTTATTCCCATAGCTAGTTTGAGCTCATTTTGTGCCTTTGCCTTTCTAATCTTGCCCCTGCATTCCTGTGTTGTTTGCCTATATTCATCCTTTGTAATTTGTCATACTTTCCATTTTTTATATGACTCCTTTTTTATTTTTAGATCATGCAAGATCTCGTGCTTAAGCCAAGGCGGTCTTTTGCCATATTTTCTATCTTTCCGACACAGCAAAATAGCTTGCTTTTGGGCCCTTAATAATGTCCCTTTGAAAAACTGCCAACTTTCCTCAGCTGTTTTTCCCCCTCAGTCTTGATTCCCATGGGACCTTACCTATCAGCTCTCTGAGCTTACCAAAATCCGCCTTCCTGAAATCCATTGTCTCTTTTGCTGTTCTCCCTTCTACCCTTCCTTAGAATTGTGAACTCTATGATTTCATGATCACTTTCACCCAAGCTGCCTTCCACTTTCAAATTCTCAACTGTATGAAGCAGTATCTCACCTTGACGGTCTGACCAGTCCAGCAACCTTCCATGCACAGACTTCCTCCTTTCTAGTCTGCGACCCTCTCCCCAGTCAAAGTCTTTGTCCGCTGGCCATGGTTTCAGTTGTGGGGGAGCCAGGCCAGGTCAGAATGTTGTTCCCTCCCCCCCCCCAACCACCCTGGTTATAGCTTCTGCTACATAGAGAGAACTTCAATACCCAAACCAAGCCCTCGGCACAGTTAGAGGGAAAAGTACAGGAAAAATATGGACTTTGGTGTCACAGGAGCTGGTCAGACACCCTTTCGTGCCTCGGTGAGTCACATTAGGGCCATTCCCCGCGTCCTATCCAGAATGTCCCCAAGGAAGTCCATCAGATGGGGATATGCTCCTTCATGGACCACTGTGCTCTTTGAAGGCATCAGCGTGAAGAGGCCATTCACAGCGTGTGGAGAGACTGGATGTGAGCTACCTTGCTTGAGTTATCACAGACACAACCACCTTAGGAATACAGTCAACGTTCGAAACTTCAGAGGCAGAAGTGAGATGTGTGTGCGCAGACAGGCCAATCACATTCAGCAAAGCACAAATCGCCACTTCATTTTCCTATGTCGGGTAGCCTAATCAACATGCTTCTGTCGCCAGAGGCATGTGGTCTAGACACACCCCATGTGTCTAATTTTACACACACAAATGATACACACAGCAGAGTAAGATAAACAGAACCAGCAGACCATGACATGAAGATCGATAGGTTACATGAAATAATTCACTCAAACCACCTTTGAGTTACGCATATTCATGTCCATGAGTCCATTTCATAAAGCATGGGGGAGTCCATCACACCGTGTTTACTGCAATTACATTGCAGCGGTGAATAGGGGTTGCTAGGGCATTGCTCTGAAGTAGAAAGCATCACAGCGCCATCTCTATCAACCTAGGGCTCTGAGAGCGAATGGTGAGGCATGCGTCCATGTGCCAGAAGACTACATTCTGGCCTGTGCCACAGGAGCGAGTGAGCAAGCCGGGGTAAAGAGCAAAGGAAAAAGAGAGTTTCCCCACTACCATCACACACACAAGACAGGCCCCTCTGAGAATGTTCATTTCACTTTCTTGTTCAATGACTGTCACCTGCCCGTCCTGTCTGACTGCAGCCTCCCACATATCACTGGCTCAGCAGACCTTCTGCCACAGTATCCAGGGGGCCAACTGTCCATCAGTCATGATCTTCAGCTTCATGGCAAACCCAAAGGTACGGTGCCTCCTTGCAAACCCCTTGTGGCCTGGACCAATGTCTGGAAAAGCATTTGGGGTGCTCTCTTGTGGATTCACGCAATGGCAGTCTTGGCTTTTGGCGCCCACATGATCGCTGGCCACAGCGTGTCCACTTCAGAGTGGGCTGGTCTTTCACTAGCCTGTCCCCAGCCAGGAACCTGCCAGACCTGACACCGCGCATGGGGGCGGTGGCTGGGCCCAGCTTTGACTGTCCTCTCTCCTGGTCATGTGCTGCCACCAGAGCTGGAGCCAGGCCAGCCTGCAATTCCCCAGCCCCCGTCTTGCTGCCATGCACAGGAGCTGGGGTACCCAGTGCTGTACAGATCTGGAGATGTGCAGCAAGCCTGCTGCCATGCCAACTCCACAAAGGCTGCAGCAAGAAACTGGGCAGCAGCCATTGCTCTGCACGTGTCCAGCCTCCAGCCCTGTCAAGGAAGCTGCCGCCTGCCCAGCATTTGCTCCGGATGGGTTCTACCGAGGTGGGTGCAGGTGGATGCTTTGATGGTGGTGGCCAGGGACTTCCCTTTGTCTGGATTAATAACCAATCTGATGCACCCTGCTTCTTGTCTGGCCCAATCAGCTCTCAGGTGCAGCGAGGCACAGAGCTACCCCTGATATCAATAGAAAAATAGACCCCCAAGCATTTGTAATGGTCATCAAGGGGGTGGGGTGCAAATTGGAGGTGGCAGAGAGAGGTCACCCCCTCTCACAATAGGACAGAAAAGGTACAGAAAAGGACACCACAGATGCATAGGGGCCTGGAACAGCTTCTGAATGAGGAGAGATCACGGAGATTGGGAGTGCTCAGATTCCAAAGAGATGACCCAGAGGGAAAATGAGCAAGGTGTAGAAAGTCATGACAGGTTTGAAGAAAGTGAATAAGGTATTTTTTATTTACTCCTTCCAATAGCACAAGGACTAGGGGTCACCCAAAGAAAGCAATAGGCAGCAGATTGAAAACAAGCAAAAGGAAGTATTTCTTCACAGTCAGCTTGTGGAACTCTTTGCCAGTGGGTGTTGTGAAGATCAAAACTATAATGCAGTTTCAATAAAATCTAGATAGATTCACGGAGGTTAGGTCCATCAGTGGCTATTAGCCAGGGTGGGCAGGGATGGTGTCCCTAGCCTCTGTTTGCAGAAGCTGGGAATGGGTGAAAGGGGATGAATCGCTTGATTACTCTGTTCTGTTCACTCCCTCTGAAGATGTGGAGTTGGCCACAGTCAAAAGACAGGACACTGGGCTAGATGGGCCATTGATTTGACCCAATAAGTTCATTCTGATGTTTTTAAGTAGCCCCCAGATGTATCTGTCCCCCCATTATAACCTACTGGACCCCACTTTTCTCCCAGAGGTGAGCTAGCACCCAGGAGTCCTGGTGGGGTCTTGCTCTCTCTGTTCAGACTTAGTAACCAAGTAAGACTAGACACTGAAATTTCAACCCTACCAGTGCACCTTACGTCACGAGCCACAGGGCGTGAGAACACTTTTGTACCAGAGCTCACTGGGTCTGGTGTTTATTTACTTTTCTCACTGTGACATAGGAAGTAGATACAGTGCTCCTGACAGCCTACTGCTGAGTTATCTGCCAAAACACTTGAGTTTTCAGGAGTCTAAGTAGTCCATGGACTCATGATCAGAGTCACCACTCCCACCAAAATTAGAAACATCCTCCCTTGCAGCTGGGGTTGGGGGAAGGGAGGTTGAAATGATCCACAAGTGACAGGGGAGGGCAAGACTGGTGCGAGCAACAGGGGCAGAATCTCAGGGGAAGAGGCAAAGTAGGCACAAGTTTTGGGAGAAGACATGGGGTAAGGAGGTGGCAGGGCCCGGGGGCCAGACCACCAGCAATTGGAATGGGGGCAACCCAGCAAGCTGCACATGGACTGATACCCACATCTGCCATGCTGAGACGCTCTGAAAGGTTAGGGAAGCATTTAATGTCTCTCTGACTGTCCAGTACCTGATTCAGGGAAGATGACCTGGCACCGTGACACCAGCTGGCTATTCATAGAGCTCGGTCGGAGAACCAGAGCGCCAGGAGAACACTTTAGGTCCCTTTACAAGTAAAGAGCTGGAGCAGCCTATCCCGGATCTGTTTGCTCTTCACCCCATAGATGATGGGGTGCAGCATGGGGGGCACCAGGAGGTATACGTTGGCAATGAGAATGAGGAAATGCAGGGGCACATTGCAGCCAAATCGATGTGTGAGGGAGGAGAAGAGATCTGGGATGTAAAAAGTCAAAATGGCGCAGAGGTGGGAGCTGCAGGTCCCAAAAGTCTTGAGCCGGGCGACCTTGGTGGGGAGGCTGAAGATGGCCCTGAGGATCTGGGCATAGGACACAGCAATAAAAGACACATCTAAAGAGGTAACAAAGATTGCCACCGAGAGGCTGTAGTAGCTACTGATGCGGATGTCAGCGCAGGCCAGTTTCACCACAGCAATGTGCTCGCAGTACGTGTGGGCAATGATGTTGGTTCTGCAATATGGCCACTGCCTCACCAGGAAGGGACAGGGCAGTGACAGGATGCTGCCGCGCAGCATCACGGTGAGACAAATCTTGACAACCACAGGGCTTGTCAGGATGGTGGAATGTCTCAGGGGATGGCAGATGGCCACGTAGCGATCCAAAGCCATGGCCACGAAGATCCCAGACTCTGTCACTGAGAAGCTGTGAATGAAGAACATCTGGGTGAGGCAGGCACTGAAATCGATCTCCCGGGAATTGAACCAGAAGATGCTCAGCATTTTGGGCAGGATGGACGTGGACAGGACCAGGTCAGTGGTGGCCAGCATACAGAGGAAATAGTACATGGGCTCATGGAGGCCCGACTCCACTTTGACAATGAACAGGAGGGTGAAGTTTCCCATGAGGGCAATGGCATACATGATACAGAAGGGGATGGAGATCCAGACATGGGCCGCCTCCAGGCCAGGGATGCCCAGCAGGATAAAGGTGGAGGGGTTGGTGAACTCGGTTGTGTTGGAATCAGCCATGGACTTGGGGAGAAGGTGTCCAACTCTGAGACAGAACGGTGTCTCCTGCATGTACTGTACACTCCCCAACTTCCTGTAGGTGCCCAGGGTCTAGGACAACAGTCACAGCAGAAGTGCCTGGATGAAGAGACAATGTCAATACAAGACAATACACACACAACTCGAGGGTATTCTTATGGGTGGAGCAGGCTGGTTGCTCTTCACCCACTGAAAATGACATTTTCATCATTCAGAGAAATGAATTAGCAACAACTGGCCTAATTCCACTTTTATAGTTGATGGTGCTCCATGTGTCCCTGATTGACCTGGGAAACCTTAGTCATTACCAGCAGGAAACTTGAGCAGGTTCTCCATCATTGTTCCTCAATGCAACAAAGGTCCAGGCTGCAGGGAGCTCTCCAGTCATATCTGAGAGTGGGAAAAACCCAGCTTGGTTAGACAGGAGCCGAGAGAAACACCCCGGCTAGAAAACACCTCAGGGAACAGACCTGGGCTTTATTGATAATAGCGGCATGGAAACTCCTCCTCATTCGCACTAGCAGCCAAACCAAAGGCTACAGTCACATGCCTAAGGAATGGGAGGGAGAAGACCCTGCTCTGGTCATGTGTTCAGGTTTGGTGGCCCGGTCTCTCTAAAGGAAGCAGTGGATCGAAAGGAGGTTCCCCAGAGAGGCCATGGGAATGGGGGAGGCTGCCATGTGCAGATAGACTGAAAAATCGTGGGCTGTTTAGTTTCGAGGAGAGACGAGGAAGGGAGCTTGTGGCAGAGGAGAGGAAAATAAAAAAGGGACCTGGTCACATGCCAGTGACCAAAGAAAGAAGAAATATCTGTACATGCTTGGTGCCTCGGAGCAGCTCATTCCTGAATCGGAGGGAAATTATCAGCCAAGCTGATTGGAAGGAAACATTTAGGCAGAATAATGGGAGTGACAACTGGCACGTTTTTAAGAAGAGATGATCCGATAGCTAAAAAGCCACGATTCCAAAAAAGTGGGCAATGTGGACTAAAAATGTGGTTCACCACCTAAGTGGAGGCAGTGAGGAAGGGGGTTAATCCATATCTAACACATGGGCAAAGAGAATGCCAGCAATGCAGAAGTCATGGAAATTTCTAAGGGATGTTAAAGTCACCATCAAGAACCAAATGAAATACTAGAAAAAGTGGGGGCCAGTTCCCAGAGGGAGGGAGGAAACGTATTAATATTGCAGAAGAGGTAGCCAGGTGCAAGGTGTAGTTTTGTTCTGCATTCGGGCCAACTCCACATGAGGCATTCGTGTTGCCTGAGACCATGAAACACTTTCCGGTCCATGAGTGGTCCTGGAGCGTGGTAAGCAGCATCTGCTGTTGGAGTTCTGCACACTGGGGTTATGGACTGGCTGGCCAGCCACACCCCGATTTGGAGCCAGAGGGACACGCCAGGCAGCACCAGAACAAACCAACCAACCAAAGGCAAATGCAGGGCAGTTCTCTGGCACACGTGAACCATTTACACGCAAGGGAAAAGTGTGAAAAAAGATCCGACAAGGGTGGCAAATACTGACAAAGCCAGTTTGGGATTATTTTTTAAAAAGTAAAGGGTACGTCTAGACTACAGGCTTTTGTCGACAAAGAGCATCTAGACTACAGCCAGTCCTGTCGACAAAGCAAGCCGCTTTGTCGACATGACAGTGTAGACGCAAAGGACAGTGTAGATGCAATACCACCTTTTGTCAACAGAACTCTGTCGACAAAAGCATTATTCCTCATAGAATGAGGTTTATCACCGTCGACAAAACTGCCTGACGTTATGTCGACAGAACTCGGCGGTAGTGTAGACTCAGGTATAGTTTTGTCGACAAAAGTCCACTTTTGTCGACAAAACCCTGTAGTCTAGATGCACCCAAATAAACCCGATTTCCTCATTTAATGAGCGGGAACGATTGGTTGATTGGCAGCTGCAATAAACTTACTTCTCTGAGACAATGAAAGAACACTGTACCGCCTCAGGAGAGCACGCTGGGTTACAAACTGACAGGCCTGAGAAAGCAGTTATCAATGCCAGTGTACCGGGCTGTTTCTAGCAGGGTTCTGCAGGGATCAGTTCTCGGCCCCTTGCTATTCAATCTTTCCATCACTGGCTGGAAGCAAATAGAAAATCGCTGCAGATATAATGTGTGGCTGACCCAGAGACAGGCCGACGGGTCACCACAAGTCGATTAGGGTAGGCACGTGGGTGGATCTGGTGCCTTTGGTGAGCAGGGCCTATGCAGGCGAAAGGTTTAATTCAGCCACATGCAAAGTGACCCTCTCGGCGCAGGGCCTGCAGCTTGGGGCACTGGGCTATGGAACCCAGGGACGCTGAAACGGATTCAGGGGTCACCGTGGACACCACCTCACTGTGAGCTCCCAGTGTGACACTGAGGCCAAAGGGCTGATGTGACTCTTGGAGCATAAACAGGGGAGCGGGGAGCTGGAGCAGGGGACATTTTTACTTCTCTACACAGTTTGAGTGAAACCGACTGCACCCAGCCATGGAATGGAATCATAGAATCACAGAACACTAGGACTGGAAGGGACCTCGAGAGTCATCGAGTCCAGTCCCCTGCCCTCATGACAGGACCCAGCACTGTCTAGATCATTCCTGATCGATGTCTATCCAACCTGCTCTTAAATATCTCCACAGATGGAGATTCCACAACCTCCCTCGGCAACTTACTCCAGTGTTTAACCACCCTGACAAGTAGGCAGTTTTTACAATCCTGGGGGCCTGTAATGGAGAGGAGGAGTGCTGACCAGCACCCGGTGACTAAGGGGTTAAACCCCGTGCGTCTACACTGCAGTGTTTTTTCCGGAAGAACATTACTTGCATCCACACTGCCATTGAGTTATTTTGACAGAAACTCAAAAGAACAGAGGGGTTTTTCCGATGGCAGTAAACCTCATTCTACAAGGAAGAAGCTTTTTTCCAAAAAAAGCTTTTTCGGAAAAAGGCATGTGTGGACACAGAAGAGGGAGTTCTTTCGGAAGAAGAGGCCTCCAGGAAATAACACAGGTGCTTTGGTGGCCACTCCGTCCAGACTAATCACAACTGACATGCAAGATAGTGTCCAATCAAAGTGGATGCTCTCTTTTGAAAAAGCAGATTGCTTTTTCGTTGCGCTTTTGCTGTGAGGACGCTCTCTTCCGATAGAAGCCTGCAGTCTAGACGTAGCCTCAGGAGCTGAGAGACACAGAAAAATTGAAACCTGACAAAGGGCGGATCCCCACTCGGGCACTCCGAGTGCAGAAGGAGGGGTCCCACAACAACTTTAAATACATCTTGTCACTACAGGCTCTGGTTACAAAAACTTCCCCCGGAATCACAAATGCACAGATTTTGGGGGGGTCGCTGCCACCATCAAGCGCTTTTTTATCTCTAAAACCAGGGGCAAACACTTGAATTCTCCCCCGGGGGTACCCCATGCTTTTCTGCCACAAGAGAGCTTGAAAGAAGAAAAGACACAAACAAGCTTCAGTCTCTAGTAACTGACTTCTCAGTCGGAGGCCTGCAGACACACAGACAGACCTCCTGTACCTTCCAGGGCACAAGAATCAAATCCTCACCTTAAAAAAGTGATTTGTATTACAAAACCAAAGATATATTGATAGCGCAGACTTGGTTGCTAGATGTTACAGATCAGCTAAGGAAAACAAATTTAAAACAGAGAAAATCTCTGGCACAGTACTTAGATGGTAAATGGGGAGGAGAGACAGAGATCCACACAGAGCAGTTCAAACCAAACCACCAAATAAAGAAAAATACCCTGATCACAACTAGATCCACTTTTTTCCTTTACTTACTTCCAATCTTCTCTTGATTCAGTCCACTTCCTTGCCCTGAATTCCTTGGAGGCATGGCAGTCCTGCCTGGGTTGAAATCATTCTGTGTCTCTCAACATCTGATTTTACTCTCCCACCCAAAGAGAGCAGGCAGGGAACCTATATCCAATTCAAATTTCAACCCTCTATCTCGATTGGTTCTCCTGCCCCCTGGCCAACACCCTTGCTAGCATCCTGAGTTTAACCCCTTAGTCAGTGGGTGCTGGTCAGCCTCCTCCTGTCCATTACAGGCCTGCATTGCAAAGGGGACGTGGAAACATTGGAGCGGCTGCAGGTAAGAGCCACACAAATGACAGGAGACAGAAGGAAATGCTGGACAGTGAGGGAGACAAAGAACGTGCTTTATTTCTCTTATGTGGTACAACCGGCTCTTTCATCTAGCCGAGACAGGGAGAGCCGGACAAACACCAGCTGGAAATAGGGGCCACGTGTTTAGCAGCAGCTGGGACAAGCTGCGAAGGGAAGCGGTGGGTTCTCCAGTGCCCCACGGCTGCAGACCCACGCTGGATGCTGTTCTGGAAGCTAGGCTCCAGGGCTCGTCTGCACTTAAGCTGCCCCAGCGGTGCTGCCGTAAGGCGCCAGGGTGGACACGACCTGCGCTGCTGAGAGGGGCCCACCCTCAGGTGAGGTACCTCCACCCTGAGAGGTGGGAGCGCAGCCGAGGGGAGGATTACTCACTGGCCTCGTGCTGCCCGCAGTGGCGTGCGTGACGTGGCCATGGCCCCCAGACGTGTGGGTCTGTCTGCTCTTTCTCCAAAGGCCAGTGCAGAGTTTGACTGCGCCAGCAGAGGCCAAGCCTTCATGTCAGGGGGTAGGAGCTCGGCTCTGCTCAGCCCTGGCTAGACCTCAGCCGGTGCATAGGTGCGGTGTGGTCCCTGCCGTTGGACAGGCCCTGAGGGAATGGCGATGGTCCGAGGTGGAGAGAAAGACGAGGCCAGGCATGGAACGCAGGCGTGTCACAGAGGCGGGTGTTTAGTTGGGGAAAGGCCAGTCGGAGCACATGGCAGCAGTTTTTAAACAGTAGAAAGGCAGCCAAGGTGTTTTCTCCTGCCCCAGAGGGCAGGGCACGGGGCCGTGGGTTAAAACGCCAGCGTAGAAGATTGAGACGAAGTCTCAGGGAAAACTCCCCAAGTGGGAGACAAGGGGGTGAAGGAGCCGGTGCTGGAAGGCTCTGGGAGCTCCTTTGTCAGAGGCGATCTGAAGGAAGCGGGGCAGACCACTGTCTGGGGTGGATTAGCCACAACAGCTCCTGCACCTGGGCCAGGGGTCAGCACAGATCCCCCTTGGGGCCAGTTTAGCCCTGGGGCTGGGCGATTCCACAGTGTCGGACCCCAACGTGGGCCAGGCCGAGTCTCGCACAGCCAGCGAGCTCCACAGCGGGGTTGCTGGGTGGAATGGAAGAGACCGTGCTATACAGCAGCTCAGACTGGAAACTCTAGTGATGCCTTCTGACACTAAACCCTGTGGATCTGTCAATAAGGCAAGCAGGGCAGGCATTTCTATGTACCGAGTCTCACGGCACAGGCAAGGGAGCAGGCAATTCCACGGAACGTCTGAACGGACAGCCCCGAGAAAGGAAAATTGTTACCTTAAGCCACATTGGGCCTGTGGAACTCCTTGCCACAGGCACTGCTGGAGCAAAGATCATCGGTGTCTGGGAGTCACAAACGGATTAGCCGTTGCAGGGAATGCTTGTGATCCTACCACAATTTAAGGCCGACTGAGTCCTCCAATGAGGAGACTCCATTTTCAGTTACTTGGCAGTTTGCCCAACTTTAAGCATGTGGATGGTAGTTTCCTCCCTGGGTGCCTGCTCCTAGCTGAATTGGGTTTAACAGTTTCAGGCAGAGCCATTCGGCCGATTTCTGGGATGATGCTGGGAGAGAAAATGTCTTGACCGAAAAATCCTTGGAGTTGCTGCAGCGAGGAGCCCTGGTCCCGCCCTGGCTTCCAGCAACACAAGTCGGGGAGCAGCCCCGGCCCCTTAACAGCCAGCACCCTGGGACACAGGAGGGGCAGTGTCTGTGTTCACAGCTGGCTCCTGCGCTCCTTGCTCGGCTCTTACTGCAGGGGGAGTTTTCTGAAGAAACTACAGGCCACGGCCTCAGAATGTGCCCTTGTATTGTGCAGCTGCTCACCCCTTTCGTCCCGAATACCCTCCGGGGCCCTGTGCCTCAGGGCTGGAGGCCCTCAGCAGGGGTAGGGTGGGAACAGCAAGGAGGGATGTTTTGACCCATGATATCAGAGCAAACTCTTCCCCTGGGCAAGGCCCTGGGATGTTTAGTGGCTCTGCCGAGTGCAAAGGGCCCCAGACCGACTCTCTGCCCCTCACACCCACGCTGCCCTGGGGCTGTGGGGCAGGGGAGCCCCTCAGTTAGAGCTGGTACCTGTGAGTGCTGAGAGGGACGTGTCTTCCCTGGGAACCCCGCTCAGGCAGCCGTGTCCCGCACCTCTCTCAGCCCAGCGTCTGCAGCAGCGTCCCGCACCGAGAGCCGGCACAGGGCCATGCACTGGTTATAACACAGCTCTGGGCCGTCCCAGTGGAGTTTGTTCAGCCTCGGGGGGAGAAGTGGCATCTGGACGTAACCAGGCTAGGGACGGGAGACACTGCAGCCAATTTCCCTGTTTCCATGTCTGCTCTGCTGGGCCCTTTATCCAGCATTTTAGGAGTAAGCAGCAATTAAGGGCCCTTCCCCAAGGGGGAGGAGAACTCCTGGGTTCCGGGCTGAGTTGGGGAGGAATCAGCTGCTCTGTGCACTTGTGTGCATTGAAGAATTGCAGTTGATTAGGAACAAACCCAGGGCAGATGCCTGGCTCTCCGCAGCTGCTGATGGCCTGTACGTGCCTAGAAGGGATGGGTTGGTATTAGGCAGATGCCTGAGGGAAGATGCAAACCCCTTCTGCAGGCTCACAGGGCTGTGGCTGAGGGATCAGAGGTCAGTCGTTCTCTTCAGTAGCCACCTGCGCACTGGGAATCACAGAATCCCAGGGCTGGCAGAGCCCTCAGGAGCCAAAGCAGGACCAACCCCAACTCAATCATCCCAGCAGGGCTTTGTTAGGTTGGGACTCACACACCTCTATGCATGGAGATTCCACCACCTCCCTAGGTAACCCATTCCAGTGCTTCACCACCTGCCTAGGGAAACAGTTTTTCCTAATATCCAACCTAGACCTCCCCCACTGCAACATGAGACCATTGCTCCTTGTTCTGCCACCTGCCCCCACTGAGAACACTGTGTAGCACCCTCCATCGAAGACCCTCTGTAGAGTACCCAGCAAAGGCAAATTGCTGTGGCCATGTCCCCAGGAGGCAGACAGACAGAGTGAGGCCTGGCACGCCTTGGCCCAGGCCATACGGAGAACGAGGGACAGAATCCCGGAGGCCTGACTTGCCTGCCGTGTCCACAGGGCAGTCAACGGGCCCATGGCTGGGGGGGAGCATCTAGCAGGACCTGTTTCCTTGGTGAGTGTGACGCACTGTCCCAGGAGGCAGCCTGGAGCGGGGCTACCGCCGGGCCTCCAACATGTGGGTCGGTCCCACTGAGAGGCTGTGACAAGCTGCCCCCTCTCTGCATGCTGTGCTCAGAGCCGTACACAGAACCCTGGAGTTACCTGCAGGCTTTCACCAGCCGCTCCTCAGCCCCCACTAGAGTAGTTCCCCCCCCTCCCACCCACTCTCTCTGAGAGGGGCTGTCTTGCCCTGGCCAGACGTCCAACTGGTGTAAAGTATTTCCCAGACCATCTCCCCGAAGGCAGGCGAGGGCAATATCTCCACCCCGCCCTGTGAGCAGATCGCCCCTCTGCATTTCGAACAACACACCAAGCCAGGCAGCACATTTCAAACAGATTCATGAGGCGCCCAAAATCGATTGTGAGTGACTGTAAGTGGCAGTGAAGAGCACTAGATAAACCCATGGCGGAGGAGTCCATCAATGGCTGTTAGCCAGGACTGGCAGGGAGGGTCCCTGGCTTCTGTGTGTCAGAGGCTGGGAGTGGGCGACAGGGGAGGGATCACTGGATGGTTCCCTGTTGTGTTCCCTCCCCTTGGGGCACCTGGCATTGGCCACTGTGGGCAGACAGGACACTGGGCTGGATGGACCTTTGGTCTGACCCAGTGTGGCCGCTCTTATGTTCTTATGTTCTAAGACTAAGAGGGGACATAATAGCAGCCTGCAAGTACCTAAAAGGGTGTCACAAGGAGGAGGGAGAAAACTTGTTCATCCTGGCCTCTGAGGACAGGACAAGCAGCAAGGGGCTTAAACTGCAGCCAGGGAGGTTTAGGTTGGACATTAGGGAAAACGTCCTGCCTGTCCGGGTGGTTAAACACTGGAATAAGTTGCCTGGGGGGGGGGGGGTTGTGGAGTCTTCAGCTCTGGAGATATTTAAGAGCAGGTTGGACAGACACCTGTCAGGGATGATCTAGACTGTGCTTGGTCCTGCCATGAGGGCAGGGGACCGGATTCAGTGACCTCTCGAGGTCCCTTCCAGTTCTAGTATCCTATGATTCTCTGATTCTATGGAAGTAAGAATATACATTGCAATTTTAAACCGAACCAATATCCTTTAAGGGAGTTGCCACAAGATGTCAGAACATGTTAATATTAGAGCTGAGTGAGTCCAATGTTTCTTTAATTTTCTTCTGTTTCTATATGAAGTAGATACAGTGCTTCTGCCAGCTAGTTGCTAAGTTCTCTGCCAAAAAACTAGAGATTTCAAGAACCAAATTAGCCCCTGAAATCGCAGTGAAATTTTCCGTGCAGCTAGGGATGGGAGGAAGGGAGGTGGGAATGATCCAGGGAGTGATGGAGGGAGGGGAAGAGAAAGCAACAAGGGTGGGGCCATGGTGAGAAGAGGTAGAAGAGAGGTGGGACCTTTTCAGAAGATATGGGGCAAGGGGTGGAGATTTGGGAGTCCAGGTCCCAACAATTAGAAACGTGCCAGTCCATTGAGTTGTGCCTAGACCAATTCTCCCATGTGTCAGGGAAGTATTCAGTGTCTCTGGGACTCTACAGTCAGGAAGGGATTCAGGGAAGAGGACCCTGCACCGTGGCGCCAGCAGTGCTGCAAAAATCTCGGTTTCAGAGTCAGAGCAGGAAGAGACACATTGGGTCCTCTCGTACTGTTAGTGTCCTACTGTCACTTTTCAGTATCGTCTGGTCAGGGTTCTCGGGGTGGTCCTGGTGCGCTCCTGACAGGACCTCTCCTCCGTCGGTGATGATAAACTTTCAGCTGCAGGCGTCAATGTCAGTGCTCCCTTTATCTAGAGTGTTAGATCCTGGGCACTTGGGTCAACACAGGAGATCTCTGAGAGCCCCCAGAAATGACAGATGCAAGCAAGGGTAAAATCATCGAGCAGGTTTATTGTCAGTTGGTAGCAGAAATTCTCAATGCTACACCACTGCGCACTTGGCCCGCATTGACAGGGTACCAACACTGGGCAGGCCTATTGCCGAATAACAGATATTAACAGAGGTTAGTAAGCCACTGTGCATTCTGTAAGTCTAGGCAATGACACCTGCAGTTCCTAGGTCAGTAGGTGTCCACCATTTGTGGTGCCCTTTTATAGACATGTACAAACAACTTACATCACTTCTTTACGTACCAGGTTACCACCTTCTGTTGCCTAGTTACCACCCCTCACCTTACGGAGGGGGAGCTTACTTACTATGCTTCATGCTGTCAATTTCTTCCTGGTCCTGAACCTAGGTCGGTATGTGCATTAGATTCTAGGGAGTCTTTGTACCAAGTCATTCTTTATTAAGATGTTCCGCTACTCCCCTCTGGCTTACAGTCTGTACTCGGTGCCTCCCTATGTCCTTCCATACTCCACCTAACCTACACAATCACACAGTTATCAACAGGGCCTTTTTCTTGGCTGCCGTGTTACTGAACCAAAGTCTTGCTCACTAGATTGCAGGCCTGTTGCTGTTTTCATGTTACAGGCCTCTATTTAGGCCTGCTGACTCCATGTTACTGACCCTCATCTTACTCCAGGACCCTTGACGAGTAACGAGCTCTGGATCTGTTTGCTCCTCAGCATGTAGACGAGGGGACGTACCCAGGGGGAGGGGCGTGAGAGCAGACACACTCGCAATGAGACGGTGGAATGGCAGGGGCACATTGCGGCCAAACGGCGCACGAGGAGAGGGAAGGGAGCAGGGGGGTAAGGGGCTAAGATGACACAGCAGTGGAGCTGCAGGTCCCAAAGGGTGTGAGTCGGACATCCTTGTGGGGAGGCTGAGAATGGCCCTGAGCAGAATTGCCTGCATGGCTGCACCTGAGAGAAGGAAGGACCGCGTGCACGTCTCATTTCTGGAGCCTGCTACGCCATCTCCTCCTGTGTCCTGACCCGGCAGACAGAGAACATGGTGAAGGCGAGCTCGTGGGCCGGGTGAGAGGGGTGGAGTGAGGAGGGGTGACTGGGGGCAGGGTGGGAATCAGTGGGATGGGGGTGGGGTGGAGAAACAACTCAGAGTCTGACTCTCCCAGGCATCCCCAGCGGGGCTATGGCGTGTGGGCCCCAGCTTGGAGTGACAGGGCGAGTCTCTGACAATCCCAGAGGGGCTGCCAAATTCCTACAAGCGCAGGCAGCAGACTGGCAGAGACTGGCCGAGGCAGCCCCTGAAGCAGGCCTGGCTGAACTGTGAGCAGCAGCCGGCAGAGACAGAGGACGACCTGCCTGCAGCAGTAAGAATGACTGAGTCCTGCCTGGACAGACAACTTGCTCATGTGAGAAACTCCATTCTCTAGCTGTGTCTCTCCAGAGAACAAGGGGAGTCCTCCACGTGGCCCAGGACATACACAGGGCCGTGGTGGTGCCTCCATTTTGCCTTCATTCCAGCTCATCTCCTCTGGAGGGTCTTTGCTATCAGCTGATATGCTGATGGCCCATCCTGGGAGAGGATGTAGTCAAGAGACGTGATTTGTTGGGGCTGACTCCTGAGCTCTCTGCCAGCCCTGGGATTCTAGGATTTGAGTCAGCAGATTATTCCACCTCTGCCACAAGCCTGCACCAAGAACTTCAATACTGGTGTCTGGATTCGACTCCTTTAATACTTTGTAATTCTTTCTTTCTTTCTTTCTTTCACTATACCTTTAGATATTAGATTCCAAAGGACTGGCCCAGCATACACGTTTGGGTAAGATCTGAGGTACAGATTGACCTGGGACTGTGGCTGGTCCTTGGGGATCAGAAGAACTGGTTAGGATTTGGCGAGACTGGTTTTCGTATCCTCTCCTGTGTGTAAGGAGCAGTGCTGGCTGTGGCATAGGAGAAGCTGGAGTGTCTGAGGAGATTGCTTGTGTGACTTCTTGATGGCCAAAGTGGCAAACAGAAGTGCTCAGTGTGACTGGGCTGGTACCTGATAGTGGAGGTCCCCCGGCTTTGTAAGTGGCCCTGTCTCTAAGCAATCCACTTGAGTTGACCCTTTGACTATTGCTTCCAGATACCTCCAGTGTTGTACCCATTGGGGTTTGCCCTTCTCTGAGCAGGGCATTGGACTCTTCCAGCCTTATCTTTGGTTCAATGCACCAACCCATGATACAGTAGCTCCTCCCTTCCCAGTGCAGCTGGAGGAGCCAGTACCTTTCCCTTCTTGCTACCCCACCCCACCTCCCCAGTGCAACCTCCTGCTGCTGGCCAAAAGGGAGAGGGATCCTGTTGGGGAGGCTGCTAACACAGCCCCTGCCGCTGCCCCCCTGCTCCTCCATCTCTCCTGGGACAAACCTCTTGACCACACGGCCGTCACCCTTGATGAGACACTGCCGGGGGCAGACCCAGGAATGGGCCTATCACTGCTACAGGCCCAGCTCCCAGCGCTCTGGGGACGCCCCTTCGGTCGGTAAAAAGGGTCGGGGCAACGAGACAGAGGAAGTCAGACAGACTTCTCTAAACATGATGCCACGAGCATGGTCAGTCCATTTGTGGAACCCACTCGAGCCAAACCCGTTGCTGCCATCACACTGCTGGCAAGGAATCCCACAGGCCTCATGCAGATGTAGAATGTTCTTGTCCCAGGATTTTATGCTCAGACTTGCAATGCCGGTGACCGTTCCCTGGTCTGAAGGTTTTTCACCATCTCTTTTAGGGCAGGCTTTCAAATTTAACATCCACTGTCATGTGACCCCTCTAACTAAAGTAAACTCAGCTCAACTAAACTAGTTCCCAAAGGAAACACTCTGCTTCCTTGTAGGGCCATGAGTCAAGTTCTTCAAGGCACCCATTTGGTACCCCATGGGAAGGGTGAGGAGTGAGTGGTGCTCAGGTCAGGGGCAGGCATCTGCTCATCTGGCTTCCATTTGACCCCTTGGCACATCTTTATCACATGCCTCTGGATCCTTGCCAGTTTCTCTCCATCCTTCTCACAGGGGGTGGGTGACCGAAATCGAACACATGGCTCCTCCGGAGGCCTAGCCAGTGCTGAGAGGAATGATGCTAACCCCTGCCATGACTTGCAGGCTGTGTTTCTGCCAGCTCCACCTCACACAGCATGTGCCTTTTAGAAATGACAGGATAAATCCGCGCCCCTGAAGGATGTAGCTGTATTTCCCTAACTCCAGGGTAGAAAGCACAAGGTCAAGGGAAGATTTCTCCCAGAGACCCAGCTCCCCGCTCTTGCGGAGGGGGATTGCCTCGGTGACAGGAGAACACTTGCCATCAGGCCAAGCAGTGTTTACTGCAGAGCTATGGCCACACGGCTCCAGCATTTTCGGTGTAGACACGTCCTCAAGCAGCTCTTCCAGAAAAGCGTCCAGTCTGGTTCTGCGGACACGAGGAGCTGGAGAATCCCCCGCGTCCCCTCACAGTTTCCCCCAAAGATGAATCGTCCTCCGTGCCAAAGCCTCTGCTGGGGGAGAATGGAAAGAGAGACAGAGAGCCCCCCAGCCTGGCTTCTGCCCCCTCTGCAACCCCCACCGCAACCCCCACCACTGCCTGCCAGTTACCATCAGCAGCTTGCTGTGGCCTCCTCGTGCCTCAGGCTGTTTGCAGCAGGGGCAAGAGACTGAGCCCCACAAGTGCTCATGGGTGCCCCTGGATCCCCCTCTTTGGACTTGGCTCCTCCTCATTCCCCCACTACAGCAGCTGAACCTGCTTGCCTGCCCCACACACCCCTCATGGCCCTGTTTTTCCCCTCCCTACCCAGGGGCCCGGGAATTGTCTTTACTTTGTCTGCCCACCCCGGGCCCTGACAGTTTGCTCCTGTGCCTGCCCCATGTGTCCCGTGCCCCACCTGCCCCCCAGCCTGCTCTCTGTTCCCCCCTGCCTGCCCCCCTCGTGGCCCCCCCAGCATCTGTAGCCCCAACATCCTCCAGGGCCCCTCCCTGCCCCACCACCTCTGGGGCATTCTGCCAGCAGCCCCCACAGCATACGCCCAGGTGGCTGCAGGCCCCCCATGTGCCACCAGCCCATGCCCCAGCTGTGATCTCCAGCTCCATCCCTGGTGGCCAGGGCCCATTCCCCTCCCTGAGCATGGGCAGGGCATCTGCTGCCTCCTGGGGCCCTCCTGGCCCCATATTGAAACCTACGTGAGGGCACTGGCACAGGTGGTGTGGTCCCCAGCTGTGTATGGACAGGTGTTTTCTTCCTGGCATTCGGGGCTGCCACCCAGGAGTCAGTGGAGAAGGGCCCAGGGGGGTACTAGCCCCTTGAGCCCCTGGAGGACCCGGGCGTAAGGGTGGTGCTCATCTCGACACACCCTTCCTCCCAACACTGCCCTTCTGCTGCCTCTCCCCACCCAGGGGAAGCCAAGTTCCATCCTCAGCCCTCTCCCTTTGGGCCGCAAGGACTCACCCTCTGCCACTGCCTGGTGCAGCTCCAGCGACTGCCCACGGCATGAGATGGGGGCAGTTGAGGGGCCCATTGCTAGGTCCACTACAGCTAGGTGGAGGCCCAGGGCTCCTTCTGCTGGGAAAGTCCAGAGGGACTGACCCTGGCCCAGTCTACAGAGGTGCTCAGGGCTCCTGAGACCCAAAGGGTTCTGGCCCTGCCGCCACTGACGTCTCTGGTGCCCTGGCCACCTCTCTGCCTACGGCCACTGTCCCTGCTCAGGCCCCAGCGGTCATCACTCTGACATGCTCAGCAGGCGGGCCTTGCCTCCACTGGGTGCAGCTCACCAAAGCTTTTGATACGGTCTCCCACAATATTCTTGCCAGCAAGTTAAGGGAGTATGGAATGGATACATGGACTGTAGGATGGATAGAAAACTGGCTAGACTGTCGAGCCCAATGGGTAGTGATCAACGGCTCAATGTCAGGTTGGCGGTCGGTTTCTAGCAGAGTGCCCCAAGGATCAGTTCTTGGACCGGTTTTGTTCAATATCTTTATTAATGACCTGGATGAGGGGATGGATTGCACCCTCAGCAAGTTTGCAGATGACACTAAGCTAGGGGGAGATGTAGATACCTTGGAGGGCAGGGACAGGGTCCAGAGTGACCTAGACAAACTGGATAATTGGGCCAAAAGAAATCTGATGAGGTTCAACAAGGACAAGTGTAGAGTCCTGCACTTGGGAAGGAAGAATCCCAAGCATTGTTACAGGCTGGGAACCGACTGGCTAAGCAGCAGTTCTGCAAAAGAGGACCTGGGGATGACAGTGGATGAGAAGCTGGATATGAGTCAACAGGGTGCCCTTGTAGCCAAGAAGGCTAATGGCATATTAGGGTGCATTAGGATGAGCATTGCCAGCAGATCTAGGCTCAATAGGTGGGTGGGGAAGCACTGGGACGGGTTCCCTAGGGAGGGGGTGGAATCTCCATCCCTAGCATGTTTAAGTCCCAGCTGGACAAAGCCCTGGCTGGACTGATTGAGTCAGGGTTGGTCCTGCTCTGGACTGATTGAGTTGGGGTTGGTCCTGACTTGATGACTCCTAAGGTCTCTGTCCACCCTGGGGGTATGTCTAGACTACATGGCTCCGTTGACGGTAAACTAGTTTACCCGGCATAGGCAAAGAAGCAGTGCTTCATGAAAATAAACATGGTCAACAAAACTTCTGTCAACAAAAGCCTGTAGTCTAGATGTACCCTGAGAGAGGGGGGTGACAATGGAAAGGGAGGGAGGGACAGGGGGAGGGAGGATGATGAGGTAAAACCCACTAGAACAGGGACTCCCTGCCTCTGCCATTCTGGGGGGCACTTTCCAAATACAGGAACCGTTCCCACTGGGGGGGCCAGGCTGGACCGGTCCCAGCACCAGAGCACTAAGGGAAACCCAAGGGGAGAGCAGCCACATTTGGATGCAGAGAACATGGTGTGGACACCTGCCCAGCCTCCTCCCCTCTCCCTCACAGCCCCCGGTGGCCTTGCAGCAGTGCAAGGTTTCCTCTCACAGCCCCACACAAGCTCTTTCAGTAGCTGGACACCCACCCAGGGGCTGCGTTTAGGTCCCACCCACCGGACCCTTGTGGGTCTGAGTCTGTGCAGCGATCAGGCCCTGCCTCTGGCTGTGGGGTTCCAGTTCCACTCTCGGGTGCAGCCTCCTTTTAGCGCCTCGTGCTGGGAGTGGAGACCTGAGCCCCAAACGCCAAATCCCTGAGCCTGGCTTCAGCTCTGCTCCCCCAGACTCTGCCATTGCTTCAGAGCATCCCTCCCAGAGCAGCCTCTCGGGCACCCCATGATTCCTGTTTCTCTCTTGTGGGTCATATGATCGTTACAGCAAACAGACCGGGGCTTTGGAAAAGGGTTTAATAAAATAATCCATCTTCTAAACCCAGCGCAGGAGATACTGAGATCCAGGTAACACAACAGCCCCTGCGCCCCATTGCCCAGCTCTATGTCCCCACCGCCCTGGGCCAGAGCTTGGAATTCAGTCAGAGCCCTCTAAGGTGTCCAGGGGCCTCCTCCCGCAAGTCCTGGCTTCTCCCCCTGCCAGAGTGTGTCCCTGCTGCAGCCACAGCCCTGCCCCAGAGTCCCCTCAGCCGCCCTCGGGCCTCTCAGTGATCCAGTCAGTGAGGGGATGGGGAGCAGAGGAGTGAGCGACAGTGGAAAGTCTACGGGGAAACAGAAGGAGAAGGGGCCAGGCCTTAATAGAGGAGGGCAGCCTTGGGGGCAATGGGGCAGGGCAGGCCAGGGGGGAAGACGTGAGATATAGCACGGGGCCTCAGGGGCCCAGGTAACAGCAATGAGAGAAGTGGCAGCCCGAGGAGATTTCCAGAGCCAGATTCCCCAGTTTGTGCCACTGACACTGTTCCGTGAGGTCAGGGAAGGGCTCAGTGTCTCCAACTGGCCAGTCAGCGACTCAGTGAAGAGGGCCCAGCCCCCAGCCACCAGCCAGTGCTGCCTGGAGCACGCTCTCTATGCAACTTTAGGTCCCTTTATGAGCAACGAGCTGGAGCAGCCTGTCCTGGATCTGCTTGGTCCTCACCCCATAGATGATGGGGTGCAACATGGGGGGCACCAGCAGATACACATTGGCAATGAGAATGTGGAAATACAGGGGCACATTCTGGCCAATACGGTGACTCAGATAGGAGAAGAGAGCAGGGACGTAAGAGACTAAAATGGCACAGAGGTGGGAGCCGCAGGTCACAAAAGTCTTGATTTGGGCGTCCTTGGTGGGGAGGCAGAAGATGGCCCTGAGGATCTGGGTGTAGGACATGGCAATGAGAAACAAATCCAGACCAGCCACAAAGAATGCCTGAAAGAGGCCAAAGGAACTACTGATGCTGCTGTTGGCGCAGGCCAGCTTCACCACAGCAATGTGCTCGCAGTACGTGTGGGGGATGATGTTGGTTCTGCAATACGGCCACTGCCTTGCCAGCAAGGGCTGAGGCAATACAATCATGACACCACGCAGCGCCACGCCCAGGCCAATTTTGGCCACCACAGAGTTTGTCAGGATGGTGGAATGTCTCAGGGGATGGCAGATGGCCACATAGCGATCAAAGGCCATGGCCACAAACACCCCAGACTCCACCACAGTGAAGCAGTGAAAGAAAAACATCTGGGTGAAGCAGGTACTGAAATTGATCTCCCTGGCATTGAACCAGAAGATGCTCAGTGTTTTGGGAACAGTGGAGGAAGAAACACCCAAGTCGCAGATGGCCAGCATGCAGAGGAAATAGTACATGGGCTCATGGAGGCTCAGTTCCGTCTTCACAATGAACATGATGGCGAAGTTCCCCAAGAGGGCGATGGTGTAGATGGTGCAGAAGGGGATGGAGATCCAGATATGGGCTCCCTCCAGGCCAGGGATGCCCAGCAGGATGAAGGTGGAGGGGTTGGTGAAGTGGGTCATGTTGGAATCTGACATGGGGCAGGGAGTGGGGTCCAACTCGGAGGCAGAACGGCGTTTTCTGCATGCGCCGTATGTTCCCCTCACTTGCTGCACATCCCCAGGGTGGAAGGAGATGGCCGCAGCACACACGCCTGGAGGGAGAGACGAGGACCATGAGACAGGACATGCACCGCTGGGGGCTGTGCTCGCGGCTGAGGCGCATCGGTCGCTCTTACCACCTGACAAATGACGTTTCCTGCAGCCCGAGCAATAAATGATGAACGTCTGCCCCAGTGCTGCCGCATGCGTGCGTGATGGTGTCCATGTGTCTCTGTCCCCTGACCACAGTGGGGGGTGGAACCTCAGCAGGCACCCCCAGGACACACGCATGTGCACACTGGCTGTCCCCCCTTGGCCCTGAGTGCAAGGAAACCAGGGTGGAGAGTCCCCACCATAGGCAGGGAGGGTCAGAAAGGGGCGTCAGGGCAGCAGCCCAGAGCCCCGGGAGACAGGGCCCCACAGGAGACTCTCCTGGCCAGGAGAATGGTTGAGGGCTGCAGATCTGCGGGGGGTGGGGCAGGAGTGGGTGGGGGGTCAGGCAGCCCTGCGCTTCCATTCTCTGCCCCCATGGCTGGGCAGAGCCGCCTTGCTTGGCATGACAGGGGAGGGCCCACCTCTTCAGGCCCCGACCCCGCAGTTCCCAATGGCCAGGCCCCATGCTCCCTAGGATCTGTGAGTGCAGGGCTGCACGGGCCCTGCTTCCAGCCCCCCCCCCCCAGGGAAGAGCCCCCATCCCGGGCACCTGCCCCTCCCTTGAGCCCCTCTTGCATCCTAAGGCTTGCCAAGAGCTTGCTCCCCATCCCAACCTCTTGGCCACGGCCTGGAGTCTGCTCCTGGACCCCCAGTGCCTCATCTCCTCACAGCCCGCACCCCAAGTCAGAGCCCTCACCCCCTCCTGCACCCCTCCCACTGCCCCAACCACAGCCCCCTGCTGCACTCTAATAACCCCCGCTCCCTCCCCCAAAGAATGAATCTGGACCTGGCTATAGGTGTAAAGTAAGAAGCCAGAGATCCCATCTGGAAGCATGGGACCATCAATTAGGGGAGGGCCTATTGATAGAAATGCTCTGAGTTCTAGGCAGGAGGAGAGGATGGAAGTATGAGTCAGATCAGATGAGACAGAATCAAAAGAAAAAGAGTCTAACACATCAAGAAATCGCAGACGGATAAATAGTGACAAATTATGAAAGTGCTTATACACAAACGCTAGAAATCTAAATAGTAAAATGGGTGAACTGGAGTGCCTAGTTTTAAAGGTGGATATTGATAGAATAGGCATCGCGGAAACTTGGTGGAGTGAAGACAATTGATGGGAGACAGTCAAACCCGGGTACAAAATATATCGGACGGACAGAACAGGTTGTGCGGGTGGGGGAGGGGCACCATATGTGAAAGAAAATGTAGAAACAAATGAAGTAAAAATCATAAATGAGCCAAAATGTTCCATAGAATCGCTATGGATAGTAATTCCATGCTCCAATAATAAGAATATAGCAGTAGGGATCTATTATCGACCACCTGATCAGGACAGTGATAGTGACTATGAAATGCTAAGGGAGATTAGAGAGGCTACCAAATTGAAAAACTCGATAATAGTGGGGGATTTCAACTATCCCCATATTGACTGGGTACTTGTCACCTCAGGATGGGATGCAGAGATAAAATTTCTTGATACCTTATAGCAGCGTTTCTCAAACTGTGGGTCCTGCCCCCCGGGGGGTCGTGAGCAACTGAGAGGGGGGTCGCAACATCACAGGTTTGAGAACCCCTGCCTTATAGGGTTGCTTCTTGGAGCAGCTGGTTCTAGAACCCACGAGGGGAGAGGCAATTCTCGATTTAGCCCTGAGTGGAGCTCAGGATCTGGTCCAAGAGGTAAATATAACTGGACTGCTTGGAAATAGTGACCATAATGTCATAAAATTTAACATCCCTGTGGTGGGAAAAATACCTCAGCAGTCCAACACTGTGGCATTTAATTTCAGAAAGGAAAACTGCACAAAAATGAGGAAGTTAGTTAAACAGGAATTAAAAGGTACAGTGACAAAAGTAAAATCCCTGCAAGCTGCATGAAAACTTTTCAAAACTACCATAATAGAGACCCAGCCTAACTGTATCCCCCAAATTAAAAAACATAGTAAGAGAACCAAAAGAGTGCCAGTGTGGCTTAACAACCAGGTAAAAGAAGCAGTGAGAGATAAAAACACATCTTTTAAAAAATGGAAGTCAAATCCTAGTGAGGGAAATAGAAAGAACCATAAACTTTGTCAAATGAAGTGTAAAAATATAATAATAAAAGCTGAAAAGGAGTTTGAAGAACAGCTAACCAGAAACTCAAAAAGTAATAGTAAAATGTTTTTAAGTACATCAGAAGCAGGAAGTTGGCTAAACCACCAGTGGGGTCCTTGGACGATCGAGATGCTAAAGGAGCCCTCAAATGTGATGATAAAGTCATAGCGGAGACACTGAATGAATTCTTGGCTTCAGTCTTCACGGCTGAGCATATTGGGGAGATTCCCAAACCTGAGCCATTCTTTTTAGGTGACAAATCTTAGTAATTGTCCCAGACTGAGGTGTCATTAGAGGAGGTTTTGGAACAAATGGATAAACTTAACAGTAACAAGTCACCGGGACCAGATGGCATTCACCCAAGAGTTCTGAAAGAACTCAAATGTGAAATTGTGGAGCTATTAACTGTGGTTTGTAACCTATCCTTTAAATTGGCCTCAGTACCTAATGACTGGAAGATAGCAAATGTGATGCATATATTTAAAAAGGGCTCTTCAGGTGGTCCTGGCAATTACAGACGGGTAAATCTAACATCAGTACCGGGCAAATTAGTTGAAATGATAGTAAAGAATAAAATTGTCAGACACATGGATGAACATGATTTGTTGGGGGAAAGTCAACATGGTTTCTGTAAAGGGAAATCCTGCCTTACTAATCTGCTAGAGTTCTTTGAGGGGGTCAACAAACATGTGGACAAGGGGAATCCAATGGATATAGTGTACTTAGATTTCCAGAAAGCCTTTGCCAAGGTCCCTCACCAAATGCTCTTAAATAAAGTAAGTTGTCATAGGATAAGAGGGAAAGTCTTTTCATGGATTGATAATCGGTTAAAAGACAGGAAACAAAGAGTAAAAAAGGTCCCTTTTGCAAGTGGAGAGAGGTAACCAGTGGGGTCCCCCAAAGGTCTGTCCCGGGACCCATCCTATTCAACTTATTTATAAATGATCTGGAGAAAGGGGTAAACAGTGAGGTGGCAAATTTTGCACATGAGCCCAAACTGCTCAAGATAGTTCAGACCAAAGCAGACTGTGAAGAGCTTCAAAAAGATCTCACCAAACTAAGTGATTGGGCAACAAAATGGCAAATGAAACTTCCTGTTGATAAATGTAAAGTAATGCACATTTGAAAAAATCATCCCAACTAGACATACAATATGCTGGGGACTCATTTGGCTACAACTACTCAAGAGAGAGATCTTGGAGCCATTGTGGACAGTTCTCTGAAAACATCCACACAGTGTGCAGTGAAAAAAGCAAATAGAATGTTAGGAGTCCTTAAAAAAGGGATAGAAAATAAGACAAAGAAAATCTTATTGCCTCTATATAAAACCATGGTATGCCCACATCTGCATACAGATGTGGTCACCTCATCTCAAAAAAGATATATTGGCATTGGAAAAGGTTCAGAAAAGGGCAACAAAAATGCTGAGGGGTTTGGAACGGGTCCCATATGAAGAAAGATTAATAAGACTTGGACTTTTCAGCTTAGAAAGAAGGAGACTAGGGGGGGGATAGGATAGAGGTCTATAAAATCATGACTCTTGTGGAACAAGTGAACAAGGAAAAATTATTTATTTATTCCCACAATATAAGAACTAGGGGTCACCAAATTAAATGAATAGGCAGCAGGTTTAAAACAAACCAAAGGAAGTTTTTCTTCACTCAGTGCACAGTCAACCTGTGGAACTCCTTGCCAGAGGATGTGGTGAAGGCTAGAACTTTAACAGGATTCAAAAAAGAGCTAGATAGATTCATAGAGGTTGAGTCCATCAGTGGCTATTAGCCAGGATGGATAGTAATGGTGTCCTAACCTCTGTTTGTCTGGAAATGGGTGACAGGGAAGGGATCACGTGAGGATTATCTGTTGTGTTCCCTCCTTCTGGGGCACCTGGCATTGGCCACTGTGAGCAGAAATGACACTGGGCCAGATGGACCTTTGCTCTTACCTAGTATGACCGAACTTATGTTCTTATGTTCTTAAGCACAAGTACAGTCACACAGAAGCCGAGGCAAAGCACACATACAGAAAGGCAAGTGCAGAAAGTACTGGCACATTCACCCAGCAATGCTCGGACATGTCCATCTTTTTTTTTTAAGAAAATAAAATGAGAATCATAGAAAATTAGAACTGCAAGGGACCTCAAGAGTTCATTAAGTCCAGTCCCCTGCCCTCCTGGCAGGACCAAGCACCGTCTAGATCATCCCTGATAGATGTTTATTTAAACTGCTTTTAAATATCTCCAATAATGGAGATTCCACAACCTCCCTAGGCAATTTATTCCAGTGTTTAACCACCCTGACAGGTAGGAAGTTTTTCCTCATCTCCAAACTAAGAACAGTGACACGAGTGAGAGGGGACATGAGAGCAGTTTTCAAGTATCTAAAAGGGTTTCACAGGGAGGAGGGAGGGAAAATTGTTCTCCTTGGCCTCTGAGAATAGGACAAGAAGCCATGGGCTTAAACTGCAGCAAGGGAGGTTCACATCGCTCTTTAGCACTTAGGAAGAGTTCCTGATCAAACAGACAAGCAGACAAAGTCTCTAAAATACACAGTAGATTAAAAAAGGAAAAAAAAATTTTAAGTTTGACAAGGTTAGGACATGGGAATAGCTGGTGTGGGACTAATTCACAAAAAGTGTAGGATTATAACTAATGCCAGACAACAACATGGTTTCTGGAAAACTGGTCATGTCAATTAAACCCGATTTCATCCTATAATGAGAGTGCTCTTTGGGCAGGCAGGGGAACTGGGCAGATGGAAAAGAGTTTGATTTTTGCAGATGTTTGATTCACGAGCACAAAACACTGAGATACAAAGGTGCACTTCACGATACCGACAGAACACACGTACACCGGCGGGAACCCTGTCTGACTGACAGCTCCCAGACAGCTGTTGTCAACGGGTCATGGCCAGGGAACGGGGCTGTGTCTAGTGGGATCTGCAGGGATCAGGGCTGAGCCCGGTGCTGTTTGAGGTTTGCATCTGTGATGTGTAAGCAAATGGAAAATCCCTGCAGATAAATGAGCAGACCTGAGGGCTGGTGGAGGGGTTACAGTGGGGCAGCCAGGGCAGCACTGGGCGAGCTGGGTTCCCACAAACCAAACCGTTTAGTTCAGTTGAATGCAAAGTGACCTCTCGGCGCAGGGACTGCTGGCTGACGCAAAGCCTGGGCACCGCGCCATGGAACCGTGGGGCCCCAGGGAAGGATTTAGGGGCCACTGCAGACCCCCAGCTGCTGGGGAGCTCCCGGGGTAACACTGAAGCCAAAGGGCTGATGTGGAATCTCCATCACGGGAATGGGAAACTGCGGAACTGTTCGCTGTGCTTTGTAACCGAGTCTTCCAATCAGCTTCCTACCCAGCTCCAGAAGGTAGCTAACGGGACGCCAGTATTCAAAAGGGGCCAACACACTGATGCAGCTGCCGCTTCGGGTCACGAGAGCCCATGCAAACAGAATCTTTCAATGCAGTGAAATGCAGATGTCTCCCCTCAGAACAGGGAACACAGGCCTGACCGCCTTGGGTGACCATCGGGTGGCTGCCTGCGCAGGGCTGAGGGACATGTGGGGGGACCTGCCCCTGGAGCTTTACACACCTGGGCTGGAGGAGCTGGAGGTGCCATGGGGCAGAGAGGAGGCTGTGGGGTGTGGCATAGCTGGAGGAGCTGGGGGTGCCATGGGGCAGAGAGGAGGTTGGGGTGTGACAGGGCTGGAGGAGCTGGGGGTTCTGTGGGGCAGAGAGGAGGTTGGGGTGTGGCAGGGCTGGAGGAGCTGGGGGTGCCGTGGGGCAGAGAGGAGGCCTGTGGGGTGGGGCGGGGCTGGAGGAGCTGGGGGTGCCATGGGGCAGAGAGGAGGTTGGGGTGTGGCAGGGCTGGAGGAGCTGGGGGTGCCGTGGGGCAGAGAGGAGGCTGTGGGGTAGGGCGGGGCTGGAGGAGCTGGGGGTGCCGTGGGGCAGAGAGGAGGCCGCGGTGCGGGGCGGGGCAGGGGGTCTCCCACACGTGAGGGGCTGCCGGAGGGAAGCGGGGGGCAGCTGCTCTCTCCTGCTGCCGGGCAGGGCGGGGCCAGGCGCTCTCACTGCAGCGGGGCAGGTGCAGAGGGAATCTCAGGAAACGCTTCCTGCGTGTGGAACAGGAGGCCCCTGGAGCAGCCGCAGAGCGAGCGGGAGCAAAGAGCTGAGTCCAGGGGATTCGCACACGGACGAGTCTGTCGCTGGGCTTCTGGCACCACCGTTAGTTAAGGCCGAGTGGCCACTTCCCATAAACCACCTTGTTTTCTGGCAGACGGGCTCCATCTCGCACCTTGAGGGATCCCCTGGGGCCCATCAGCCCGAGCGGGTGGGGAGGGACAGCCAAGAGGGGCATTTTGGCCCATGATATTGGAGCAAACTCCTGGACAAGGGCCCTGGGATGCTTAGTGGCTCTGCAGAGCCCAAAGGGCCCCAGACGGAGTCTCTCTCCCCTCACACCCACGCTGCCCTGAGTCTGTGGGGCAGGGGAGCCCCTCAGCGAGAGCTGGTACCTGTGAGTGCTGAGAGGGACGTGTCTTCCCTGGGAACCCCCCTCAGGCAGCCGCGTCCCACACCTCTCTCAGCCCAGCGCCTGCAGCAGCGTTCCGCACCGACAGCCAGCACAGGGCCATGCACTGGTTATAACACAGCTCTGGGCCGTCCTGGGGGGGTTCGCTCGGCCTCTGGGGGAGAAGCAGCATCTGGATGCAAACAGGCTGGGGAGAAGCCTGTTGGTGTTTCTGTGCTAATTACCCAGCAGTTGGAGTAAACAGCAATTAAAGACCCTTCGCAAAGGGGAGGAGAACTCCTGGGCTCCGGGCTGCATGAGAGAGGACTTGGCTGCTCTGTGGATTTGTGGATATTCAATAACTGTACTTCGTTAGTAAGAACCCTGGGGCTCATGTGAGCTCTGCCCAGGCCTGACTCCGGGTCAGTGCCCGGTTGGGATGGGTGGGTGTCAGGCCCACAGATCTGCAGACAGGTGACTGGGGGGAGACACAGACACTTTCTGCAGGCACATGGGGCTGTCACTCAGGGAGCAGAGATCAGTGACTCTCGCCAGTAACTATCCCCACACTGGCCAGAGCCTTTCACTGGAGGAGTCTCCAAAACTCCCAGAAAGGGAAAGTCACAAGGAGCGTCTCCCCATTACACAGATGGGTAAACTGAGGCACAGGGTGACATGGATCGGTGAATGTAACACAGAGAATGATGGAGAGAACCCAGGACTCCTCATTTCCCTGCCTTAAACAGGCTCTCTCGGTCAGTAACTGAGCATCTGACCAGATGGAAATGGACTCAGAGTCTAGCCGCCCTGCTCATTGGGTGGCTGGGCCAGACATCCCTGGGGTGCAGCCTGGAAGTGGGGTACCCCCGAGTCCTCTGGCATCGCAGCCTGGGCCCCTTCCCGCATGGTGAGACTGTGGCAATCCACAGCCCGCTCCAGGTATCACATTACCCAGCCATACCCAGGCAGGGACACACCCGGCTGCACTTACACGAATCCTTTCACTAACCCCGCAGAAACCCTCCTCAGAGAGTCCCCAGCCAGCTCCTCCCAGCGCTGTGGCCTGGGACCCAAAGACATTCTGTCTTGCCCTGGTCAGAAGCTCAACCAGAGTGAGTTTATTACCCAGTGAGTCCCTCCCTCAAGGTGGGGAGGGCAATGCCACAGCCCTGGCCCAGTTCCCTGACTCATCAGTTTTACATACAAATCATGTCCAGTGGATTTATGAGGTGGAGGAGGATTTTCAGGAATTACTAGCAATAGAGCACAAATCAGGGCTGGCTAACTAAACAATTCAGAAGGCCCCCATCTCAATTCCATACGGTAACGGGTTGTATCAAACTGTGATTCACCTTGATGGCACAAGGAGTCCACCGGTCTCCTGTATTCAGGCTAGAAATCTGTTCAGTCTGGGACCCCGGCCACAACATATCCTGGTTCCTTCGCTGTTTCCAGGCATTTAGTCATCTGCTCGCCTCGAGAAGTTGGCTGAACTGCTAGGTCTGAAACTTTCCAAAAAGAATTCAGCCAGACGCAGACACCAGCACGGGAAATTCCAGCCCAAACAGCCTTCTCCAAACATGGTGCCACCAGCATCATCTACACTGGTTAGTCATTTGTGGAACCCGCTCGAGGGTTACACCATCACACTGCTGGCAAGGAATCCCACAGGCCTCGTGCGGATGTAGAATGTTCTTATCTCAGTATTGTATACTCAGACTTGCAAGGTAAGTGACCGTTCCCTGTCTGAGGGTTTTTCTCCATCTCTTTTAGGGCACGCTTTCAAATCTCAATTCCACAGTCATGGGACCCTTCTAACTAAAATAAACTCAACTCAACTCAACTCGTTTCCAAAGGAAACACCCCGCTTCCTTACAGGCCATGAGTCATCTTCTTTCTGGCACCCATTCGGTACCCCATGGGAAGGGTGAGGAGTGAGGTTGTGTTCTGGTCAGAGGCACGCATCTGCTCATATGGCCCCTTGGCTCCACCGGAGGCTTAGCCAGTGCTGGCAGGAGTGACGCTAACCCCTGCCATGATTTGCAGGCTGTGCTTCTGCCAGCTCCACCTCACACAGCATGTGCCTTTTAGAAACGACAGGATAAATCCGCACCCCTGAGGGATGTGGCTGTATCGCCCTAACTCCAGGGCAGAAAGCACAAGGTCAAGGGAAGATTTCTCCCAGAGACCCAGCTCCCTGCTCTTACGGAGGGGGATTGTCTCGGTGACGGGAGAACACTTGTCATCGGTGTAAACAGTGTTTACTGCAGAGCTACGGCCACATGGCTCCAGCATTTTCGGAGTAGACACGTCCTCAAGCAGCTCTTCCAGAAAAGCATCCAGTCTGGCTCTGCGGACACGAGGTGCTGGAGAATCCCCCACGCCCCCTCACAGTTTCCCCCAAAGGTGAATCACCCTCCGTGCCAAAGCCTCTGCTCCTTATTTCCAAGTCTGATTCATATGGCTTACTCTTCCAGCCACAGCTCTTGCTCTGCCTCTCCCTGCTAAATCCATGAGTCCACTATTGCTCCTTACCATAAAGAGATGAAACATTCTAAGTCGGTCCCAGGCGTTTTCTCCGGCCTCTGGTCATTTGGGTGGTTCTTTCCTGCAGCTTTTTCAATTTTTCACCGTCGTTTTTGAAGTGTGGAACCCCGCACTGGATGCGGTCGGTTCCCACATGTGTGGGGGTAAGGGGTCCTTGCAGCTCCATGTCCCCTCTCCCCAGCCACCAACCCAAGGGTCTCACCAGCCCTTTGGCCACAAGGTCACTGTAGTAGTTGTCCTCTTTCAGCCTCAGGGCCCTAGTCTGTGGGTCGGGCCTACAGGCCCTGTTCATGCAGGATCCATTTGCATGTGACTCTATTCAAATGTTTTCTGTGCAGGGCCCAGCTCCCCAAATGCTCCAGACTGCTGGGTGAGCCTGCCCTGGCCTCCTCACCGTAACCCTTCTGTAAGGCTTATTTTTTGAGGTTTACAGGAGCTGTCGAAAAAGGGTTTATTTTCGACAGATCCGCATCTAGACTGCCCGTTTTTTTTTAAAAGGCTCCATTTCGAAAAAGTGGTGGCCATGTTTATGCTACTGAAGCATGGGATATTTAAAACCCCGCTTCAATAGCAATTTTGACATGCCTAATCTACATCTTTCTGTCGACAGAGAGGTGTAGTCTAGACCTAGGGTGGCTAATGTAGGCATTCGAAGTTGCAAATGAAGGCCGGGATTTAAATATCCCGGGCTTCATTTTCATCTTGCCAGGCGGGTGCCATTTTTAAATCATCTTAGGTCGAACTTTGTGCCTGTGGCTACACGCGGCACGGAGTAGGTAGTTCGAATTAGGATCTCTAATTCGAACTACCGGTACACCTCATTCCACGAGGTGTCCAGCTGTGGTCACTGCTGATCTGCTAAGGGTCTTACATCAGAATATCAGTCATGCCCATCTGGATGAGTAGCATAGGGAAATAGTCACAAGGTGGGATGACCTTCAGAAATCCCTCCAGAAGTAATAAGCTGCCAGTGTCTTCCCTTGACGGAGCCATCTCTTCCTCTCACAAGTGCCAGCCATCCTTTGAGCTGAATAGCTTCATCAGCCTGGATGTTTACTCCTGAATACTCTCAAGGAACTTATCATGGACACAGATGCATTTCAGCCTAACCACCTCTTCCTGTAGATCTCCCACCTGCTTCCTGTTATGCTACCAGCAGGCATGTGTCTCATCAGATGGTCCCACAAGCCTGGTTCTCTGTAAGTGGGAAACGCAGGCCACAGGACCTGGGTAGAGGCATCCATGGTCATTTGGAGTCTGAGAGGGGACATGATGGCCATTTTCAAGTATCTAAATGGGTGTCACCGGGAAGCGGGGGGAGGGGGGGATTGTTCTCCTTGGCCTCTGAGGACAGGACAAGCAGCAATGGGCTTAAACTGCAGCAAGGGAGGTTTAGGTTGGACATTAGGAAAAACGTCCCACCTGTCAGGGTGGTGAAACACTGGAATAAATTGCCTGGGGGTGTTGTAGAATCTCCATCCCTGGGGATATTTAAGAGCAGGTTGGAAAGACCTGTCAGGGATGGTCTAGACCAGGGGTCTCCAACCTTTTTAATCACAAGATCACTTTTTTTAATTTAATTGCATTCCAGGATCTACCTCAAACCCAAATACCCTGGCCCTGCCCCTTCTCCAATGCCCCACCCCAGCTCACTCCGTCCTCCCTCCCTCCCCCATCCTTCCTCCCTTTCATCAGGCAGGGGCAGAGGGTTGGGGTGCAGGCTCTGATCTTGGGCTAAAGGATTTAGGGTCTGAGCTGAGCCTGGCACAGGGATTGGGGTGCAGGAGAGGGTTTATGACTGGGGCAGGGGTTCAAGATGCAGGCTCCACCTGGACACTGCTTACCTCATGTGGCTCCTGGGTGGTGGTGCAGGAGACTAAGGGAAGCTCACCCCTGCCCTGGCCCTGCCCCACTCCCAAAAGCAGCCAGCAAACTCCATGTTGTGCCCCGCTCTGTTCTGTGGAGCTAGGATACAGGGGGGAGAGTGGGCACCCTGACATCAGCGCCCATCTCTCTCCCTTCCCTACCCTGCACAACAAGCGGGGGAGAGCAGACAGCTCCACAGAAAAGGGCAGGAGATGCGTAGCAGTGGGGGAAGGTGCAGCTGAAGTGCCGCCATTCAATAGCCTATTGGCCAAGCCAGTCAAGAACATCCATGAGAGGCTCCAAGATCTACTGGTAGGTCCTGATCTCCAGGCTGGTGACCAGTGCTTTAGAGGAACAGCCTTGAGCTAAACATTCCCAGAGATGAGGAATCGGCCACGACCCTTGGCAAATTGTCCCAATGGATAATTACGGTCGCCAATTAACTCATGTGCCCTGATTTCCTGTCAGAATTTCTTTACCTTCAACCTCCAGCCACTGAATCGCCCAACACACCTGTGTGCTCGGCTGGGAGGCCTGTTACCCAATATTGTATCCCCCTGTAGGTACCTATGGACTGTTACCAGCTCACCCCTCCCCCATCTTTGCTCGGGTAGTTAGATTGTGCCCTTGGGCCGATCACAGCAAGGCAGGTGTTAATCTCATACTAATTCCTGGCACTCCTCTCTGAACCTCCTTAATGTAGCCGCCTCCACCTGTGACCATGGGCACCAGAATGGGACACCGGATTCCAGCTGCAGTCACACCCGTACCAATGACAGAGACCAGATAACTTCTCTGCCTCTCCCTGGGAGTCCCTGTGTTCGGGTCCCACCCACCGGACCCTTGTGGGTCTGAGTCTGAGCAGTGATCTGGCCCTGCCTCCGGCTGTGGGGTTCCAGTTCCACTCTCAGGTGTAGCCTCTGTTCTAGCCCCTCCCGCTGGGAGTGAAGACCTGAGCCCCAAATCCCTGAGCCTGGCTTCAGCTCCGCTCCCCCAGACTTTGCCATTGCTTCAGCAAACCCCTCCCAGAGCAGCCCCTTGGGCGCCTCACAATTCCCATTTCTCTCTTGTGGGTCACATGATCATTACAGCAAACAGACCGGGGCTCTGGAAAGGGTTTAATAAAATAATTCATCTCCTTTACCCAGCACAGGAGATACTGAGATCCAGGTAACACAACAGGGCCCCTGCACCCCATTGCCCACCTCTGTGTCCTCACCGCCCTGGGCCAGAACTTGGAATTCGGTCAGAGCCCTCTAAGGCTGGGATACTCAACTTTGGAAGCTCTGGGGGCCATAATGATACTCACAGCACATGCCGAGGGCCGCAGCTTAAGTGTGGTTGTATATAAATGCAAATATATATGCAAATAGCTTCTTTCACACTGACGGGCATGGCTACAAAGATTAAGGAAAGATTATACAACACGCAGCCCCATTTAAGTCAGTTCTGCTGATATTAATAAAATGCAGGAATTTAACTACTAAAACACATATCAGCAGAAGACCATTCTATTTACTCGCCGTAGTGGAGATTGTTCCCAGTGGAGGCCATGCTCGGAAGATTCCACCTGCAAGGCTGACTGAGGAGCCCTGCGTGAGCTCAAACCACACCGTGGGCCACAAACAAATGAGTAGCCCTGCTCTAAGGTGTCCAGGGGCCTCCTCCTGCAAGTCCTGGCTTCTCCCCCAGCCAGAGTCTGTCCCTGCTGCAGTGAAAGCCCTGCCCCAGAATCTCCTCAGCCGCCCTCGGGCCTCTCTCAGCCCCAGTGTCCTCTGGCTCCTCCGGTCACTGTGGTTTCCTAGGGCTGGACCAACCCTCCTCCCTCTGTGCCCTCTTCTATGGAGGTTCCATCCCTCCCACCCCTGCCCCTCTGCAGAGAGGCTGGAGGTAGCTGGTTCAATCTCGACTGCAGTGACTCCTTTCTCATATCGGCTGAGAGCTCACTAATTCCTGGGAGTCGTTAATGTCCAGCCTGTTCATAGACAGATGCCCCCACCCCAGCCGCCGGCCTCAGGGCTCAAGGCGAGTGAGTGAAGGTGCAGGAAAAGCCCAAAGACATGAGGCACTGATGGTTCACACACCCCAATGCGAGTCACTGGGGCTCCCACCTGTCTGGTTTTACCCAAACAGTCTGGGGTTAGGCGTCGCTGTCCAGGTGCCTCTTACAGGTGCCAGGCACCAGGTTGCCAACCAGGATGCCCCAAAGGGGATCTGGCAGAGTCCAGGCCCTGACAGGCAGAGGGAGCAGCCGGTTCATTAGCCCGGCTGAGCCCAGCTCATCCAGGGCTGCCGGCTACCAGCAGGAAGGCTCCTTGTCATGCTGCAGGAACTTCCATACGGGTCTGGAGTTGGGGAGTCCCACACAGTGAGTTCAAGGAGGTGGAAATGATACACTGAGTGAGGGTAGGAAGGAGAGGAGTGAGTGACAGTGGAGAGTCTACGGGGAAACAGAAGGAGAAGGGGGCCAGGCCTTAATAGAGGAGGGCAGCCTGGCGGGGAATACGACAGGGCAGGCCTGGGAGGAAGAGGTGAGACATAGCGCAAGGCCTCAGGGGCCCAGGTAACAGCAATGAGAGAAGTGGCAGCCTGAGGAGATTTCCAGAGCCGGATTCCCCAGTTTGTGCTGCTGACACTGCTCCGTGAGGTCAGGGAAGGGCTCAGTGTCTCCGACTGGCCAGTCAGCAACTCAGTGAAGAGGGCCCAGCCCCCAGCCACCAGCCAGTGCTGTCTGGAGCATGCTCTCTATGCAACTTTAGGTCCCTTTATGAGCAATGAGCTGGAGCAGCCTGTCCCGGATCTGCTTGGTCCTCACCCCATAGATGATGGGGTGCAGCATGGGGGGCAAAACGAGATATGCATTGGCAAAGAGAATGTGGAAATACAGGGGCACATTTTGGCCAAAACGGTGTGTGAGGAAGGAAAAGAAAGCGGGGACGTAAGAGACTAAAATGGCGCAGAGGTGGGAGCCACAGGTCACAAAAGTCTTGATTCGGGCGTCCTTGGTGGGGAGGCAGAAGATGGCCCTGAGGATCTGGGTGTAGGACATGGCGATAAGAAGCACATCCCCACCCATCACAAAGAATGCCAGAAAGAGCCCGTAATAATTACTGATGTGGATGTCGGCACAGGCCAGCTTCACCACGGCGATGTGCTCGCAGTACGTGTGGGGAATGACGTTACTCCTGCAATATAGCCACCACCTCGCTAGGAATGGAAAGGGCAGTATGAGAATGGTACCACGCAGCCCCACAGCCAGGCCAATCTTGGCCACCACAGAGTTTGTCAGAATTGTGGAATGTCTCAGGGGATGGCAGATGGCCACGTAGCAATCCAACGCCATGGCCACGAAGACCCCAGACTCCATTGTGGAGAAGCAGTGAAAGAAAAACATCTGTGTGAGGCATGCACTGAAATATATCTCCCTGGCATTGAACCAGAAGATGCTCAGCGTTTTGGTCATGATGGACGTGCATACAACCAGGTCGGTGGTGGCCAGCATACAGAGGAAATAGTGCATGGGCCCTTGGAGACTGGGTTCTGTCTTCACAGTGAACAAGATGGCGAAGTTCCCCATGAGAGCGATTGTGTAAATGGTGCAGAAGGGGATGGAGATCCAGATATGGGCTCCCTCCAGGCCAGGGATGCCCAGCAGGATGAAGGTGGAGGGGTTGGTGAAGTGGGTCATGTTGGAATCTGACATGGGGCAGGAGGGACGGGTCCGACTCGGAGGCAGAACGGTGTTTTCTGCATGCACCGTACGTTCCCCTCACTTGCTGCACATCCCCAAGGTGGAAGGAGATGGCCTCAGCACACACGCCTGGAGGGAGAGACGAGGACCATGAGACAGGACATGCACCGCTGGGGGCTGTGCTCATGGCCGAGGCGCATCGGTTGCTCTTACCACCAGATAAATGACGTTCCCTGGAGCCCAAGCGATAAACGATGAACGTCTGCCCCAGTGCTGCTGCGTGCGTGCGTGATGGTGTCCGTGTGTCTCTGTCACCTGCCCGTGGTGGGGTGTGGAGCCTCAGCAGGCAGCCCCAGGACACACGCACATGCACACTGGCTGTTCCCCCTTGGCCCTGAGTGCAAGGAAACCAGGGTGGAGAGTCCCCACCATAGGCAGGGAGGGTCAGAAAGGGACATCAGGAGTAGCAGCCCAGAGCCCCGGGAGACGGGGCCCCACAGGAAGCTCCCTGGCCAGGAGAGAGGCAGGGGGCTGCAGCCAAAAGTTTAGCATTGACAGAGTAGAAGACCTGTCAGGAACCCATTGGGACAACCCCGAATCCTGACAGAGAACGGAACTTGATGGAATGACACCCTCTTGAATCCTAAACCCTTGCTCCCCATCCCAACCTCCTGCCCACACACCAAGCCCCTTGGCCACAGCATGGAGTCCACTCCTGGACCACAAGTGCCTCATCTCCACCCCAGAGCCTGCACCCCAAGAAGGAGATTAAAAATTTTTCTATTTAATT
Organism: Pelochelys cantorii; assembly: GCA_032595735.1. NCBI lineage: Eukaryota > Metazoa > Chordata > Testudines > Trionychidae > Pelochelys > Pelochelys cantorii. Next base: position 1,246,222 of record CM064326.1, on the reverse strand, counting down.
TTTTTAGTAAATGTTTTAGAATGAGAATCTATCCCTATAAACTCTTATCATTCGCTGTTTTCCCACACAAGGGCATTTGATTTCCAATAGCACTCTCTTCTAGTTTTCACACCTTAAGCATTGATTCAGCTGTGGTAAAACAGAGCCCTGCTCCTAATTTTTGGTTCCAGACTAATCCTATTTTTCAACTTGGTTCAGTGTCTTCCAGCACTCACTGAACTATGCCAGTTTTAAGGACTGTACTTGATTTGGTGATTTGGTCTCCTTTCTCTTTGGCTTTATGAGAAGCAATCCCATTCCAGGCTCATCCCATTTTCCTGGCACAACCAAACCCTGACATCAGTTTAAGTTATGATAAGAGGAATCCTATGCCGAGTCTGGTGATCCTACCTCTTTGGAGTTTAGGAGGAGTTTGTGATCAAACGGACAACTTCTCTACAATGGATAGTAGATTTTAAAAAGGAAGAATTTAAAAAAGTTTTGACAAGGTTAGGAAACGTGTAGAATCACAATTAGTGCCAGTCAACAACATGGTTTCTGGAAAACCGGTCATGTCAAATAAAGCAGATTTCATCCTTTAACGAGAGTTCACGTTGGGCTGACATGGGAATTGGGCAGATGGAAAGGAGTTTGTTTTTTCGGAGATGTTTGATTCAGAAGGGGAAAACATTGAGATAAAAACGTGCACTTTGCAGTATTGACAGAGCTCACCTAAAAGGGATGAAAAACTGTCTGACAGATCCCTGACAGCCCTTTGCAGGGAACAGGGCTGTGTCTAGTGGGATCTGCAGGGATCAGGGCTGGGCCCGGTGCTGTTTGATGTTTGCATCCGTGATCTGTGAGCAAATGGAAAATCTCTGCACAGGTAAATGAGCAGAGACCTGAGGGCTGACGGAGGGGTTGCAATGCGTGAGCTGGGTTCCCACAAACCAAACCATTTAGTTCAGTCGAATGCAAAGTGACCTCTTGGCACAGGGACTGCTGGCCGATGCACAGCCTGGTTACCATGCTGTGGAACCAAGGGGCCGAGGGAAGAATTTAGGGGCCATTGCAGCCAGAGCTGGTACCTGTGTCCCAGGGCGACACTGGGGCCAATGGGCTGATGTGACCATGGAGGGGTAAACAGGGGAGCAGTGGGCTGGGACAGGGGAAGGATTCAGGCTCTGAAGGAGGCGGCTCCAGCCCAGGAAAGCTGATACCCACACACAACTGTGAGTTTGTGAGGGCCCCTGAGCTCCTCGCTGGGTCCCTGCAGACAGCCCTGAGGAAACGGGCTCCAGCAAGTCCTGGGGCCACATTCAGGAAGGGAGGTCGGAAATGAGCAGGGCTACTGGAAAGGGCCACCCACTACAGGCGGGCTCAGACAGGGCCGGGCAGGAAGACTCCCAGGGTTCCCCGACGTACCTGAGTGAGCACTGCCGGGCAGGGTGATGTGGCAGAGACCAGCCGGGCACGGCCCAGGGGCTGGGCGCTGAAGCCAGACAAACCCCACCTGGGAATCAGGGTGAATGCTGAGCCCTGCAGATGAGGAACATCTGGGCCCAACAGCAAAGGTATGAGCTGGGCTCTCCAGCCCCTCGTGGCCGGATGCTGCAGGAGGAAGGGGTGAGCCTCACACCCTTGTGCCTGGCATCTGGCGGGAGCCTGAGGCCTGGGCTGCATTTGAGGGCCTGAGGGCCGTGTTCCATAATTGCTTGTTTGGAACAGGGAACAGACGTGTATTCCACAGGGAGAGCCGCTATCTAGCCTACGGAGCGAGTCTCTCGCTATGGGCCGACATCTCTCAGTGGCCTCCTACTGTCGGCAGGACACCGGTACCATGATCTGTCAACAGTGAGCCCAGCTCGATGCCTCAGTGCCTGACTGTCTTGTGTGGCCATAGGGTGGCTGCCTGCGTAGGGCTGGGGGGCACAGGAGGGAACTTCCCACGGAGCTGAACTTGCCAGGGTAGGGGGCTGGTGACATTTTATGGCCCCTGTTCTCCAGGAGGTTAGACTGGGTGGCCCAATGGCCCCTTCTGACCTCAAACCATAGATTCATAGAACCATAGAGCTGGAAGAGAGCTCAGAAGGTCATCAAGTCCAGCCCCCTGCTCTAGGCAGGACCAATCCCAACAAAATCAACCCAGCCAGGGCTTTGTCAAGCTGAGACTTACAAACCTCTAGGGATGGAGATTCCACTACTTCCCTAGGTAACTCATCCCAGTGCTTCACCACTCTCCTAGTGAAATAGTTTTTCCTAATATCCAACCTGGACCTCTCCCACCACAACTTGAGACCATTGCTCCTTGTTCTGCCATCGGTCACTACTGAGAACAGCCTTTCTCCAGCCTCTTTGGAACCTCCCTTCAGGAAGTTGAAGGCTGCTATCAAATCCCTCCTCACTCTTCTCTTCTGCAGACTAAACAAACCCAACTCCCTCAGCCTCTCCTCGTAGGTCATATGCTCCAGCCCCCTAATCATTTGGTTGCCCTCCGCTGGACCCTCTCCAATGCGTCCACATCCTTTTAGTAGAGGGGGGCCCAGAACTGGACACAATACTCCAGATGTGGCCTCACCAGAGCTGAATGAAGGGGAATAATCACATCTCTGGATCTGCTGGCAATGCTCCTCCTAATGCAACCTAATATGCCATTAGCCTTCTTGGCTACAAGGGCGCCCTGTTGACTCATATCCAGCTTCTCATCCACTGTAACCCCCAGGTCCTTTTCTGCAGAACTACTACTTAGCTGGTTGGTCCCCAGCCTGTAACAATGCTTGGGATTCTTCCGTCACAAGTGCAGGATTCTGCACTTGTCCTTTTTGAACCTCATCAGATTTCTTGTGGCCCAATCCTCCAATTTGTCTAAGTCACTCTGGACCCTATCTCTGCTCTCGAGCGTATCTACCTCTTCCCCTAGCTTAGTGTCATCTGCAAACTTGCTGAGGGTGCAATCCATCCCCTCATCCAGGTCATTAATAAAGATATTGAACAAAACCGGTCCCAGACCCGAACCTTGGGGCACTCTGCTAGAAACCGACCGCCATCCTGACATCGAGCTGTTGATCACTACTCGCAGCGCCCGAACTTCTAGCCAGCTTTCTATCCATCTTACTGTCCATTTATCCAATCCACATTCCCTTAACTTGCTGGCAAGAATATTGTGGGCGACCGTATCAAAAGCCTCGCTAAAGTCAAGGTATATCACATCCACTGACTTTCCCACGTCTACGGAGCCAGTTACCTCATCATAGAAGCTAATCAGATTGGTCAGGCACGACTTGCCCTTTGTGAATCCATGCTGACTATTCCTGATCACTTTCCTCTCTTCCAAGTGCCTCAAAATGGATTCCTTGATTCCATGATTTTTCCAGGAACCGAGGTAAGACTGACCGGCCTATAGTTCCCTGGATCGTCCTTCTTCCCTTTTTTGAAGATGGGCACTACATTTGCCTTTTTCCAATCATCTGGGATCTCTCCGGAACTCCACGACTTTTCAAAGATAATGGCCAAAGGCTCCTCAATGACATTTGCCAACTCCCTCAGGACCCTCGGATGCATTAAGTCCGGACCCATGGATTTGTGTACGTTTAGCTTTTCTAAATAGTTCCTAACTTGTTCTTTACCCACCACGGGCTGTCCATGTTCATCCCATCTTGTGTCACTTAGCGCATTAGTCTGGGAGCCAACCTTGTCCATGAATACAGAGGCAAAGAAAGCATTGAGTACTTCAGCTTTCCCCACATCATCTGTCACTAGGTTACCTCCTTCATCCAGTAGGGGCCGCACACCCTCTCGGATCACCTTCTTCTTGTTAACATGCCTGTAGAAACCTTTCTCGTTATCCTTCACATCCTTAGCCAGTCGCAATTCCATTTGCGCTTTCACCTTCCTGATAACCCCCCGGCATTCTCGAGCTATACATTTAAACGCCTCCCTGGTCATTTGTCCAAGTTTCCACTTTCTGTAAGCTTCCTTTTTGTGCTTAAGTTCACCAAGGATTTCCCCTGTAAGCCAATCCGGTCTCCTACCACGTTTGCCTCTCTTGCTACGCGTCGGGATGGTTTCTTCCTGTGCCTTCAATAAGGCTTCTTTAAAATACTGCCAGCTGTCTTGGACTCCTTTCCCCTTCATGTTAGCATCCCAGGGGATTCTGCCCATCAGGTCTCTGAGGGAGTCAAAGTCTGCTTTTCTGAAGTCCAAGATGTGTATTTTACTACTCTCTTTTCTTCCTTCAGTCAGGATCCTGTAATCTACCATCTCATGATCACGGCTTCCAAGGTTGTCACCCACCTCTACTTCCCCTATTAATTCCTCCCTGTTTGTGAGCAGACGGTCAAGGTGCGCACGGCCCCTGGTCGGATCCTTCAGCACTTGTACCAAGAAGTTATCCCCAACATTCTCCAGAAACTTCCTGGATTGCCTGTGTACTGCCGTATTGGTCTCCCAACAGATGTCAGGGTGATAAAAGTCCCCCACGAGAACCAGGGCCTGTGATCTGGAAGCTTCTCTCAGTTGTCCGAAGAAAGCCTCATCTACCTCATCCACCTGATTCGGTGGCCTGTAGCAGACACCAACCACAACACCACTGCTGTTGTTTGCACCTCTAAACTTAACCCATAGACTCTCAACAGGCTTTTCTCCCTCTATATACTGGAGTTCAGAGCAATCATAGTGCTCTCCCCTGCCTGTTCTTCCTGAACAGTCTCTACCCTTCCCTAACAGCGCTCCAGTCATGCGAGTCATCCCACCAAGTCTCTGTTATCCCAATTAAATCATATTTCTTGGACTGGGCCAGGGCCTCCAATTCTTCTTGTTTGTCTCCCAGGCTTCTTGCATTAGTGTACAAACACCTCAGATAACCAGTTGATCGCCCCATCTTCTCCATTCGAATCAGGGGTCCTCCTTTCTTGCTCGTTCCTCTTTGCATTTCTTCCCGGTATCCGACTTCCCCACTCTCCTCAGGGCTTTGGTCACCATCCCCCAACGAACCTAGTTTAAAGCCTCCTCACTAGGTTTGCAAGCCTGCCCGCGGAGATGCTCCTTCCTCTCTTGGTTAGGTGGATCCCATCTCTTCCTAACAATCCTTGTGCCCGGAACAGAGTCCCACGGTCGAAGAAACCAAAGCCCTCTCTGCGACACCACCTGCTCAACCACGCATTAACTCCCTCAATTCAGCGATCCCTGCCCAGTCCTTTCCCTTCCAGAGCTGGTAGCTCAGGCATGGACAATTCCTGGGTCTCACTGCACAGACAAGGGAACTGTCAATGGCCCCAAGCATCTGAACACACAACACTGAGAAATGACAGCTGTTTGCATGGCACCGACTGGGCTGGTGGAACTCATAAGAAAATAAGAACATAAGAATGGCCACACTGGGTCAGACCAAAGGTCCATCCAGCCCAGTATCCTGTCTGCTGACAGTGGTCGATATCAGGTGCCCCAGAGGGAGTGCACAGAGCAGGTAATGACCAAGTGATCTCTCTCCTGCCATCCATCTCCACCCTCTGACAAACAGAGGCTAGGGACACCATTCCTTACCCATCCTGGCTAATAGCTCTTAATGGACCTAATCTCCATGAATTTCTTTAGTTCTCTTTTAAACCCTGTTATAGTCCTAGCTTTCACAACCTCCTCAGGCAAGGAGTTCCACAGGTTGACTGTGTGCTGAGTGAAGAAGAACTTCCATTTATTTTTTTTAAACCTGCTGCCCATTAGTTTCATTTGGTGGCCCCTGGTTCTTATATTATGGGGACAAGTAAATAGCTTTTCCTTATTCACTTTCTCCACACCACTCATGATTTTATAGACCTCTATCCTATCCCCCCTTAGTCTCCTCTTTTCCAAGCTGAAAACTCCCAGTCTCTTTAATCTCTCCTCATATGGGACCCGTTTCATACCCCTAATCATTTTAGTTACCCTTCTCTGAACCTTTTCTAATGCCAGTATATCTTTTTTGAGATGAGGAGTCCACATCTGTACGCAGTATTCAAGATGTGGGCAAACCATGGATTCATATAAGTGCAATAAGATATTCTCCATCTTACTCTTTATCCCTTTTTTAATGATTCCTAACATACTGTTTGCTTTTTTGACTGCCGCGGCACACTGAGTGGACGTCTTCAGAGAACTATCCATGATGACTCCAAGATCTCTTTCCTGATTAGTTGTAGCTAAATTAGCCCCCATCATATTATATGTATAGTTGCGGTTATTTTTTCCAGTGTACATTACTTTACATTTATCAGCATTAAATTTCATTTGCCATTTTGTTGCCCAATCACTCAGTTTGGTGAGATCTTTTTGAAGTTCTTCACAGTCTGCTTTGGTCTTAACTCCTGGCCACAGACCGTGTGGGAGCAAAGAGCTGAGCCCAATGGGATTCACACACGGATGAGTCTGCAGCTGAGCTTATGGCACCACCGTTAGTTAAGGCCAAGTGGCACCTTCAAATAAATGACTTTGTTTTCCATTGCTTCTCAGCCCCAGATGGAGTCTCTTTCCCCTCACACCCACGCTGCCCTGAGGCTGTGGGGCAGGGGAGCCCCTCAACGAGAGCTGGTACCTGTGACTGCTGAGAGGGACGTGTCTTCCCTGGGACTCCCCCTGAGGCAGCCGCGTCCTGCACCTCTCTCAGCCCAGCGTCTGCAGCAGCGTCCCATGCCGAGAGCCGGCATGGGGTTGTGCACTGCTTATAACACAGCTCTGGGCCATCCCCGGGGGTTCACTGCCCTTCCAGGGGAGAAGAGGTCTCTAAATGTAAAGAGGTTGGAAAGAAGCTGATCTGCACTTTTGGGCTCTTCGTGCAGCTGGAGGAGTAAACAGCAATTAAGGGCCGTTCCGATGGGAGGGGAGAACTCTCAGGCTCTGGGCTGAGGCAGGGAGGAATTGGCTGCTCTGGGTATTGGTGTACATTGAAAAACTACAGCTCATCAGTAAGACGCCTGGGCCACTGTTAACTCTGGCTAGGGCCTGATACCCTACGAACACCAGGGGGATGGGTAGGTACTAGACAGATCTGAAGACGGATGACGGGGGGGATTCCCGAATGTTTGCTGCAAGCACACAGGGGCTCGAGATCTGGGACTGCCATCAGGAACTGTTAGCACAGTGGGCAGAGCCTTTCACTGTAGGATCTTCAGAGCACCCAGCAAGGGAAAGTCACTATTGCAGTGGATGAGAAGCTGGATATGAGTCAACAGTGTGCCCTTGTAGCCAAGAAGGCTAATGGCATATTAGGTTGCATTAGGAGGAGCATTGCCAGCAGATCCAGAGATGTGATTATTCCCCTTTATTCGGCTCTGGTGAGGCCACATCTGGAGTATTGCATCCAGTTGCGCCCCTCCCCAACTACAAAAGGATGTGGACACATTGGAGAGGGTCCAGCAGAGGGCAACCAAAATGATGAGGGTTCTGGAGCACATGACCTACGAAGAGAGGCTGAGGGAGTTGGGTTTGTTTAGTCTGCAGAAGAGAAGAGTGAGGGGGGATTTGAGAGCAGCCTGCAACTCCCTGAAGGGGGTTCCAAAGGGTAAGGCTACACTAGCTTGTTAGTTCGAGCTACGTAGTCTAATGAGGGCAACCGGAGTTGCAAATGAAGCCCGGGATTTAAATATCTTGGGCTTCATTTGCATCTTCCCGGGCGCCGCCATTTTTAAATCCCCCTTAGTCCGAACTCCGTGCCTGCGGCTACACGCGGCACAGACTAGGTAGTTCGAACTAAAGATCCTAATTCGAAGTACCGTTATTCCTCATTGCAGGAGGGGTAACGGTCGTTTGAATTAGGATCTTTAATTCCAACTACCTAGTCCGTGCCGCGTGTAGCCGTGGGCACGGAGTTCGGACTAAGGGGGATTTAAAAATGGCGGCGCCCGGGAAGATGCAAATGAAGCCCGGGATATTTAAATCCTGGGCTTCATTTGCATCTCCGGTTGCCCTCATTAGACTACCTAGCTCGAACTAAGAGCTAGTGTAGCCTTACCCACACAGACTGGAGAGCGGCTGTTCACAGTATGACGGATGGCAGAATGAGGAGCAAGGATCTCAAGCTAGAGTTGGGGAGGTCTAGGTTGGATATTAGGAAAAACTATTTCATTAGGAGGGTGGGAAGCACTGGAATGGGTTACCTAGGGCGGTGGTGGAATCTCCATCTCTAGAGGTGCTTAAGTCCCGGCTTGACAAAGCTCTGGCTGGGTTGACTGAGTTGGGGTTGGTCTTGCCTTGGGCAGGGGGCTGGACGCGATGACTCCTGAGATCTCTTCCAGCCCTGGGATTCTAGGATTCTATCAGGGGGGTCAAACATTGGAATAAGTTGCCTGGGGAGGTTGTGGAATCTCCATCTCTGGAGATATTTCAGAGCAGGTTGGACAGACCCCTGTCAGGGATGATTTAGATGGTGCTTGGTCCTGCCGTGAAGGCTGGGATGGGACTTGATGACGTTTCAAGGTCCCTTCCAGTTCTCGTGCTCTATGGTTCTATTGTTCCATGATTCTACTGTCACCAATTTCATCATGTGCCCTTATTTCCTCTCATAATTTCTTGAAATTCAACCTCCAGCCATTGGATTGTGTAACACGTCTGTGTGCTAGTCTGACAAGCCTGTTACTAAACACTATTTCTCCCTGTAGGTACCTATGGACTGTTATCAACTCAACCCTCCCCCTTCTTTGTTTGGGTAGTTGGATTGTGCCGTTGAGCCTAACACTAAGGCAGGTGTTAATCTCACACTAATTCCTGGGACTCTTCTCTGAACCTCCTCAATGTATCAGCCTCCATCTGTGACCATGGGCACCAGAATGGGACACCGGATTCCAGCTCCAGTCACACCTGTGCCAATGACAGAGATCAAATAACTTCTCTTCCTCTCCCTGAGAGTCCCTGTGTTCGGGTCCCACTCACTGGACCCTTGTAGGTTTGAGTCTTGACCAAGCCCTGGCTGAATGATTGAGTTGGAGTTGGTCCTGCTTTGGGCAGGGGCCTGGACTTGATGACCATCTGAGATCTCTTCCAGCCCTGGGATTCTATTATTCTGTGGTTTTATGAATATTTCCCCATTGTATAGGTAAACTGAGGCATAGGGAGACATGACTGGAGAAGGTCACTCAGAGAATGATGGAGAGAGCCATAACCAGGGTCTCTCAGTCAGTGACTGAGGGCCTGACAAGAGGGAAATGAACTCACAGTCCAGCAGGCCCTGTTCATGGAGTGGCCATGGCAAACTTGCAAGCTGGAACCGGAGCAGTGCCGAGCCCTCTGGCATAACAGCCTGGTCTCCCTCTCCCACTGCGACAGGCCACAATCCTCCCCTGCTGTGCGCAAACTTCCCTCACCAGTTCCTGGGGCTTCCCCCTTCCCCACTGAGGTCCCAGCACAAGGCCCCTCCTTGCACAGGCAGACTCTGTAATGGCCGAGCGACGCAGAAGAAGGCCTGGCCACTTGGCACACCAGTAGGGTTTTCCTCTGTGACCCCCACTGACCTCACAGCTTCCCAAGCCTCGGCTCCTCTCTGCGCGTTAGCTGAAGGCACATGGGTGCTCTCACCTCCTCCTCATAGAAGCTCTGCCCCCGGCCCTGGCAGGAGGGCACCTTCCTGCCCTGTATTGCTGTAGCCAGGAGATTTCAGCCCCTGTATCTTCCCCCCAAGGCGTTCCCTTCTGTGCCTGGGCACAGACCTGATGTGCTCCCAGCCTGGCCGTGGAGAGAATCCTTGTACGTTCAGTGTCGGCGATGGGCACCTGAGGGGCCCCATGCTCAGGATGGCAGCTTTCCCAAGGGCTGCCTGCTGCCTCCCAGTGCAGGCCTTCCTATGGAATTGCACCGGAAGCATCATCTGGGCTCTGCGGTTTCTACAACACATTTGGGTCGGGGCTGAGAGCAATGGGGTAAAATGGAGCCTGTCTACCACCAGCGCGGCTCATTTTAAGAATTGCTCCTGTGCAAGAGAGTCCAACTTCCCTTCAGAGCTTGTGACCCCTTTGCCCCTCCCCCAGCTTCCCATCTCCCTTGCGTTTCCGTTCCACATCCCGCGTTACTCGGAACGAGTCCCTGCGGGGGCTCAGCAGGGCACGTCCTGCCTCTGGCCAGTGGAAAGTCCTTCAGTCTCCCTGCCACCAGGGTTTGTTTTGCTCAGGTGGCCTGCTGGCTGCAGTTTTCCCGCCTGAGCTGCTGCTGGGTTTAGTGTCCTTCCATAGTCTCCTGGTGTCATCCTTATCAAGGGGGGACAGCTCTGGGCCCCTAGAAGGGACAGCCCCTCCATAAAAGGGAAGGGCACCATGGCCAGTTCTTCATGGCCATTAGGCAGCCCCATGGATAATTGAGATTCTAAAGGAGCATTCAGAGATGATAAAGTCATTGTGGAGAAGCTAAATGAATTCTTTGCTACAGTCTTCACGGCTGAGGATATTGGGGAGATTCCCAAACCTGAGCCATTCTTTTTAGGTGACAAATGTGAGGAATTGTCCCAGATTGAGGTGTCATTAGAGAAGGCTTGATAAACTTCACAGTAACAAGTCACCGGGACCAGATGGCGTTCACCCAAGAGTTCTGAAAGAACTCAAATGGGAAATTGCGGAACTATTAACTGTGGTTTCTAACCTCTCCTTTAAATCAGCTTCCTTACCTAATGACTGGAAGATAGCTAATGTGATGCCAATATTTTAAAAGGACTCTAGAGGTGATCCTGGCAATTAGAGACCAGTTAGTCTAACCTCAGTACTGGGCAAATTATTTGAAATGACAGTAAATAATAAAATTGTCAGACACATGGATGAATATAATTTGTTGGGGGAAAGTCAACATGGTTTCTGTAAATGGAAATCCTGTCTTATTAATCTGCTAGGGGATCAACAAATGTGGACAAGGGGGATCCAGTGGATATAGTGTACTTAGATTTCTGGAAAGCCTTTGCCAAGGTCCCTCACCAAAGGCTCTTAAGTAAAGTAAGTTGTCATGGGATAAGAGTGAATGTGCTTTCATGAATTGAGAGCTGGTTAAAAGACAGGAAACAAAGAGTAAAAAGGTCTGTTTTGTGAGTGGAGAGAGGTAACCAGTGGGGTCCCCCAAGGGTCTGTCCTGGGACCCATCCTATTCAACTTATTTATAAATGATGTGGAGAAAGGGGTAAGCAGTGAGGTGCAAAACTGGCAGATGATCCCAAACTGCTCAAGACAGTTCAGACCAAAGCAGACTGTGAAGAGCTTCAGAAAGATCTCACCAAACTAAGTGATTGGGCAACAAAATGGCAAATGAAATTTAATGTTGCTAAATCTAAAGTAATACCCATTGGAAACCATAATCCCAACCAGTGCTTTTTTTGTGTCGGTATGCTCTGGACCGGCGTACCAGCACCTATTTTCCCATCACACTTTAATGGGGTGGCTTGGCTCACACAGCGCGGCTCTTAAAGACTCTTAACCCTAGCCCATTTTGGCCCTGGGCGCGGCTCTTTTTTTTTTTTTGCTCAACAACTTTGAGCCTGGAGTACCAGCACCTTTTTTCTTACAAAAAAAGCACCGATCCCAACTATCCGTAAAATATCATGGGGACTAATTTGGCTACAACTACTCAAGAGAGAGATCTTGGAGTCATCGCAGACAGTTCTCTGAAAACATCCACTCAGTGTGTGCAGGGGCAGTCAAAAAAGCAAACAGAATGTTAGGTGTCATTAAAAAAGGGATCGAGAATAAGAGAGAGAATATCTTATTGCCTCTATATAAACCATGATACACCCACATCTTGAATACTGTGTATAGATGTGGTCACCTCATCTCAAAAAAGATATATTGGCATTGGAAAAAAGATATATTGGGTCCCATATGAAGAGATTAATAAGACTTGGACTTTTCAGATTAGAAAAGAGGAGGCTAAGGGGGCATATAATAGAGGTCTATAAAATCATGACTGGTGTGGAAAAAGTGAATAATGAAAAGTTATTTACTTGTTCCCACAATAAAAGAACCGGGGGGGAGTCACCAAATGAAATTAATAGGCAGCAGGTTTAAAACAAACAAAAGGAAGTTTTTCTTCACTCAGCGCACAGTCAACCTCTGGAACTCCTTGCCAGAGGATGTGGTGAAGACTGGGACTTTACCAGGGTTCAAAAAAGAGCTAGACATATTCATGACGGTTAGGTCCATCGATGACTATTAGCCAGGCTGGGTAGGAACGGTGTCCCTGGCCTCTGTTTGTCTGGAGGTGGGTGACAAGGGAGGGACCACGTGAGGATTACCTGTTGTGTTCCCTCCCTCTGGGACATCTGCTATTAGCCTAGCAGATATTGTGTGCTCCAGCCAGCGTGGGCCCTCCAATCTGGGGGGAGGCCTGAGCATTAGGGCCCAGTTCCAGGCACGACAGAAGCCACATAGAATCATAGAATATTAGAACTGCAAGGGATCTCCAGACTTATGTCAGGACCAAGCACTGTCTCAACCATCCCTGACAGGAGTCCCTACCTGCTCTTATATATCTCCAGTGATGGAGATTCCACAACCTCCGTAGGCATCTTATTTCAGTGTGTCACCCCCCTGATGGGTCGGGAGTTTTTCCTCATGTCCAACCTAAACCCCCCCGGCTGCCCTTTAAGCCCCTTGCTTCTCGTCCTATCCTCTTTTCCAAACTAAAAAAGCTGGATTCTTTCCAGTCTTTCCTCCTAGCTCATGTTCTCTAGACCTTTAATCATTCTTGTGGCTCTTCTCTGGACCCTCTCCAATTTCTCCACATCTTTCTTGAAATGTGGTGCCCAGAACTGGACACAATACTCCAACTGAGGACTAATCAGGGCAGATTAGAGCGGAAGAATGACTTCTTGTGTCTTGCTCACAACACCCCTATTAATGCATCCCAGAATTGTGTTTCCTTTTTTCAACAGTGTCGCACTGTTGACTCATATTTAGCTTGTGGTCCACTCTGACCCCTAGATCTCTTTCTGCAGGACTCCTTCCTAGACAGTCACTTCCCATCCTGTGTGTGTGAAATGGATTGTTCCTTCTTAGGTGGAGCACTTTGCTTTTGTCCTTATTACACTTCATCTTATTGACCTCAGACCATTTCCCCAATTTGTCCAGATCAGTTTGAATGTGACCCTATCCTCCAGAGCACTTGCAACCCCTCCCAGCTTGGTATCATCTGCTAATTTAATAATCATCCTCTCTATGCTGGTATCTAAATCGTTGATGAAGATATTGAACAGAACCGGTCCCAAAACAGACCCCTGCGGAACCCCATTTGTTACTCCTTTCCAGCAGGATTGAGAACCATTAATAACTACTTTCTGAGAATGGTTATCCAGCCAGTTAAGCACCCACCTTCTAGTAGCCCCATCTAAGTTGTATTTGCCTAGTTTATTGATAAGAGGGTCGTGCGAGACGATTGCCATTCTTGTGTTCTTATGTAAAACTGATGAGTCAGGGAACTGGGCCCAGGGTTGTGGCATTGCCCTCCCCACCTTGAGGGAGGGACTCACTGGGTAATAAACTCACTCTGGTTGAGCTTCTGACCAGGGCAAGACAGAATGTCTTTGGGTCCCAGGCCACAGCGCTGGGAGGAGCTGGCTGGGAACTCTCTGAGGGGGGTTTCTGAGGGGTTAGTGAAAGGATTTGTGTAAGTGCAGCCGGGTGTGTCCCTGCCTGGGCCTGGGTATGGCTGGGTAATGTGATACCTGGAGCGGGTTGTGGATTGCCACAGTCTCACCATGCGGGAAGGGGCCCAGGCTGCGATGCCAGAGGACTCGGGGGTACCCCACTTCCAGGCTGCACCCCAGGGATGTCTGGCCCAGCCATCCAATGAGCAGGGCGGCTAGACTCTGAGTCCATTTCCATCTGGTCAGATGCTCAGTTACTGACCGAGAGAGCCTGTTTAAGGCAGGGAAATGAGGAGTCCTGGGTTCTCTCCATCATTCTCTGTGTTACATTCACCGATCCATGTCACCCTGTGCCTCAGTTTACCCATCTGTGTAATGGGGAGACGCTCCTTGTGACTTTCCCTTGCTGGGAGTTTTGGAGACTCCTTCAGTGAAAGGCTCTGGCCAGTGTGGGGATAGTTACTGGCGAGAGTCACTGATCTCTGGTCCCCGAGTGACAGCCCCATGTGCCTGCAGAAAGTGTCTGTGTCTCCCCCCACTCACCTGTCTGCAGATCTGTGGGCCTGCCACCCACCCATCCCAACCGGGCACTGACCCGGAGTCAGGCCTGGGCAGAGCTCACATGAGCCCCAGGTTCCTTACTAACGAGTTATTGATTTAAATATACACAAACAATTCTTGGACACACACAAATGCACAGAGCAGCCAATTCCGCCCTGACTCAGCCCAGAGCCCAAGAGTTCTTCCTGCCCTGTGGGATGGGCCCTGAATTGCTGTTTACTCCTCAAGCTGCATTAATTGCATGGAACCCAGAGGGGCTTGTGTCCAGCCTGTTTCCATTCAGATGCCACTTGACCCCTAGGGGCTGAGCAAACCCCCCTGGGACGGCCCAGAGCTGTGTTATAACCAGTGCATGGCCCTGTGCTGGCTGTCGGTGCGGGACGCTGCTGCAGACGCTGGGCTGAGAGAGGTGCGGGACACGGATGCCTGAGGGGGGTTCCCAGGGAAGACACGTCCCTCTCAGCATGCACAGGTACCAGTTCTAGCTGAGGGGCTCCCCTGCCCCACAGCCCCAGGGCAGCGTGGGTGTGAGGTGCAGAGAGTCGGTCTGGGCCCTTTGCACTCTGCAGAGCCACGAAACATCCCAGGCCCTTGTCCAGGAGTTTGCTCCGATATCATGGGCCAAAATGCCCCTCTTGGCTGTCCCTCCCCACCCGCTCGGGCTGATGGGCCCCAGGGGATACCTCAAGGTGCGAGATGGAGCCCGTCTGCCAGAAAACAAGGTGGTTTATGGGAAGTGGCCACTCGGCCTTCACTAACGGTGGTGCCAGAAGCCCAGCGACAGACTCGTCCGTGTACGAATCCCCTGGGCTCAGCTCTTTGCTCCCGCTCGCTCTGCGGCTGCTCCAGGGGCCTCCTGTTCCACACGCAGGAAGCGTTTCCTGAGATTCCCTCTGCACCTGCCCCGCTGCAGTGAGAGCGCCTGGCCCCGCCCTGCCCGGCAGCAGGAGAGAGCAGCTTCCCTCCAGCAGCCCCTCACGTGTGGGAGACCCCCTGCCCCAGCTCCTCCAGTCCTGCTCCACCCCACAGCCTCCTCTCTGCCCCATGGCACCCCTAGCTCCTCCAGCCGTGCCCCACCCCACAGCCTGCTGTCTGACCCATGGCACCCGCAGCTCCTCCAGCCCTGTCATGCCCCACAGCCTCCTCTCTGTCCCACAGCACCCCCAGATCCTCTAGCCCTAATGTCTTCGGCTCCGGGGGCAGGTCCCTCCGTGTGCCCCCCAGCCCTGCGCAGGCAGCCGCATGCAGACCTGGAGTGAGCCCCCAGTGTCCGACGCTCCCCCAGCACCTGCCCATATTGCTCAGCTCCCAACGTCTCTGCCAACGTCTCTCCCAACGTCTCACCACTGTGTGTGGGCATCCCCCCAGCCTTGTCAGTTCGGAGGAGTCTGGGGTCCCAGTGCCCTGGGGACATTCCTGTGACAACCCGAACGTGGCACTGCACTGCTCACACTTCATGGTGGGAGGTGCGTGTGCAGGGGCCCTGCCCAGCCCTGCTAGCCCTGGGTGTTTCTGCAGGACCCACCCCAGCAGCACTCGCTCAGGTACATCCGGGAGGCCTGGGAGTCTCCCTGCCCAGCCCTGTCTGAGCCCTCCCATTGTGGGTGTGGCCCTTTGCTGCAGCCCCGTTCATTTCCGACCTCCCTTCCCGAACGTGGCCCGGGACTGGCTGGAGCCCGTTTCTCCAGGGCCGTCTGCAGGAACCCAGCGAGGAGCCCGGGGCCCCTCACCAACTCACCACTGTGTGTGGGCATCAGCTTTCCTGGGCTGGAGCCGCCTGCTTCAAAGCCCGAATCCTTTCCCTGCCCCAGCCCACCGCTCCCCTGCTTACCCACCCAGGGGCATAGACTCACAGAGCACTAGAACTGGAAGGGACCTCGAGGGTCCCATTGTAACCCTCCACCAGCCCTTGGGTCCCTTCACATTTATCTGCAGGGATTTGCCATTTGATTCACTTTCATTGATGGAAATATTGAACAGCACCGGGCCCAGCCCTGATCCCTGCAGATCCCACTAGACAGCCCCATTCTGGCTAGACAGGGGAGGGATAGCTTAGTGGTTTGAGTATTGGCTGGCTAAACCTGCAGTGATGAGTTCCATCCTCTCGGGGACCATTTAGGGATCTGGGGTAAATCTGTCAGGGGTGGTACTGTGTCCTGCCATGAGGGCAGGGGACTGAACTCAATGCCCTCTTGAGGTCTTTTCCCCTTCTATGAGATAGGTAAACCTCCATATACACCCTCCAAAGGGCTCTCAGACAGTTTTTCATCCCTTTTAGGTGAGCTCTGCCAATATTGCAAAGTGCACATTTTTATCTCAATGTTTTCCCCTTCTGAATCAAACTTCTCAGAAAAAACAAACTCCTTTCCATCTGACCAGTTCCCAGGTCTGCCAAAAGTGCACTCTCATTAAATTATGAAATCTGGTTTATTTGGCATGACCAGTTTTTCGGAAACCATGTTGTTGATTGGCACTAATTGAGATTCTACACCTCTCCTAGTGATAGAGATGTAGCCGTGTTAGTCTGGTCTTGCTGAAACAAAAGACAGGACTGTGCAACACTTTAAAGACTAACAAGATGGTTTATTAGGTGATGTGCTTTCGTGGGCCAGACCCACTTCCTCAGATCAAATTGTGGAAGAAAATCGGAATGACCATATATACCAAAGGGATTGAGATTCTACACGTTTCCTAACCTTGTCAAAACTTTTTTAAATTCTTCCTTTTTAAAATCTACTATCCATTGTAGAGAAGTTGTCCGTTTGATCACGAACTCCTCCTAAACTCCAAAGAGGTAGGATCACCAGACTTGGCATAGGATTCCTCTTATCATAACTTAAACTGATGTCAGGGTTTGGTTGTGCCAGGAAAATGGGATGAGCCTGGAATGGGATTGCTTCTCATAAAGCCAAAGAGAAAGGAGACCAAATCACCAAATCTAGTACAGTCCTTAAAACTGGCATAGTTTAGCGAATGCTGGAAGACACTGAACCAAGTTGAAAAATAGGATGAGTCTGGAACCAAAAATTAGGAGCAGGGCTCTCTTTTGCCACAGCTGAAGCAATGCTTAAGGTGTGAAAACTAGAAGAGAGTGCTATTGGAAATCAAATGCTCTTATGTGTGAAAACAGCGAATGATAAGAGTTTATAGGGATGGATTCTCATTTAAAAACATTTACTAAAAAAATTAAATAGAAAAATTTTTAATCTCCTTCTTGGGGTGCGGGTTCTGGGGTGGAGATGAGGCACTTGTGGTCCAGGAGTGGACTCCATGCTGTGGCCAAGGGGCTTGGTGTGTGGGCAGGAGGTTGGGATGGGGAGCGAGGGTTTAGGATTCAAGAGGGTGTCATTCCATCAAGTTCCATTCTCTGTCAGGATTCGGGGTTGTCCCGATGGATTTCTGACAGGTCTTCTACTCTGTCAATGATGAACTTTCGGCTGCAGCCCCCTGCCTCTCTCCTGGCCCAGGGAGCTTCCTGTGGGGCCCCGTCTCCCGGGGCTCTGTGCTGCTGCCCCTGACATTCCTTTCTGACCCTCCCTGCCTGTGGTGGGGACTCTCCACCCTGGTTTCCTTGCACTCAGGGCCAAGGAGGGACAGCCAGTGTGCATGTGCATGTGTCCTGGGGCTGCCTGCTGAGGCTCCACACCCCACCGCGGGCAGATGACAGAGACACATGGACACCATCACGCACGCACGCAGCAGCACTGGGGCAGACGTTCATCGTTTATTGCTCGGGCTACGGTAAACGTCATTTGTCATGTGGTAAGAGCGACCGATGCGCCTCGGCTGTGAGCACAGCCCCCAGCGGTGCATGTCCTGTCTCATGGTCCTCGTCTCTCCCTCCAGGTGTGTGTGTTGCAGCCATCTCCTTCCACCCTGGGGATGTGCGGCAAGTGAGGGGAATGTACGGTGCATGCAGGAAACGCCGTTCTGCCTCTGAGTTAGACCCCTTCCGCCTGCTCCATGTCAGATTCCAACATGACCCACTTCACCAACCCCTCCACCTTCACCCTGCTGGGCATCCCTGGCCTGGAGGGAGCCCATATCTGGATCTCCATTCCCTTCTGCACCATCTACGCCATCGCCCTCTTGGGGAACTTCACCATCCTGTTCATCGTGAAGACGGAACCGAGCCTCCATGAGCCCATGTACTATTTCCTCTGCATGCTGGCCATCTGCGACTTGGTTGCTTCTACATCCACTGTTCCCAAAACACTGAGCATTTTCTGGTTCAATGCCAGGGAGATACATTTCAGTGCCTGCCTCACCCAGCTGTTTTTCTTTCATTCCTTCACAATAATGGAGTCTGGGATCTTCGTGGTCATGGCGTTGGATTGCTACGTGGCCATCTGTGACCCCCTGAGACATTCCAGCATCCTGACAAACTCCGTAGTGGCCAAACTCGGCCTGGCCGTGGGGCTCCGCGGCTTTATTCTCACATTTCCTCAACCCTTTCTGGCGAGCCATTGGCCGTATTGCAGAACCAACATCATCCCCCACACATACTGTGCAAGGGGACCCAGCTGGTTTCTGAGGTGTCTGCCTGATGCCCCGCCCTTAACCAAGGCTGGGGCTTTTTGAACTGTTTACTTTGCTGCCCCGCCCTGAGCAAGGGCCCAGGCTCTGGACCAAAACCCCCACTAATTCCCCAAACAGACTAAGCAGGGTGCAGTGGGTTGGAGTGGCCACCCACCTACCCTGAGGGGGAGGCACCCTTCCCCAAGCCCTACAGCTTGCTGGGTCCAGGTGACCAGTGTAGGCTTCATCAGCCACAGCATAAGGGGGTAGGCTGTGTCCACCTTGATGCACAGTGGGATTTCAACGTCCCCAACCCTGATGTTGTGCTCAGGGAAGAGAGTGCTGGCCTCCAGCTTGTGGTAGAGGCTGGAGTTATGGAAGATGTGGGCGTCATGCACCTTCCCAGGCCAGCCTACGAAGATGTCTGTAAACTGGCAAATGAAATTTGGCAAATGAAATTTAATGTGGATAAGTGTAAAGTAATGCACATTGGGAAAAATAACCCCAACTATACGTACAGTATGATGGGGGCTAATTTGGCTACGACAAATCAGGAAAGAGATCTTGGAGTTATCGTGGACAGTTCTCTGAAAACTTCCACACAGTGTGCAGCGGCGGTCAAAAAGGCAAATAAGATGCTAGGTATTATTAAGAAAGGGATAGAAAATAAGACCCGGAATATCTTACTGCCCCTGTATAAAACTATGGTACGCCCACATCTTGAATACTGTGTACAGATGTGGTCTCCTCACCTCAAAAAAGATATTTTGGCCTTGGAAAGGGTTCAGAAAAGGGCAACTAAATTGATTAGGGGTTTGGAACGGGTCCCATATGAGGAGAGGTTAAAGCGACTGGGACTTTTCAGTTTAGAAAAGAGGAGACTGAGGGGGGATATGATAGAGGTGTATAAAATCATGAGTGGTATGGAGAGGGCTGATAAAGAAAAGTTATTTATTAGTTCCCTAAATAGAAGAACTAGAGGACACCAAATGAAATTAATGGGTAGCAGGTTTAAAACTAATAAAAGAAAGTTCTTCTTCACACAGCGTGTAGTCAGCATGTGGAACTCCTTGCCAGAGGAGGCTGTGAAGGCTAGGACTATAACAGAGTTTAAAGAGAAGCTAGATAATTTCATGGAGGTTAGGTCCATAAAAGGCTATTAGCCAGGGGATAAAATGGTGTCCTTGGCCTCTGTTTGACAGAGGCTGGAGGGGGATGGCAGGAGACAAAGCGCTTGATCATTGTCTTCGGTCCACCCCCTCTGGGGCACCTGGTGCTGGCCACTGTCGGCAGACAGGATACTGGGCTAGATGGACCTTTGATCTGACCCGGTACGGCCGTTCTTATGTTCTTATGTTCTTATCCCCTCCGACTGATGTACTGTGCTGCACTGTGGTCGGGGGCCTGGATGGGGATGTGGGTTCCACCAATAGTGCCCCCCACACACTCTTGGGGAAGCCCAGGGCAGCAAATCCAGCGATGATGGGGTCCAGGTCTCCCAGGTGGTTACCCTGCGCAGCAGGACGGTGTTAATGGCCCTCACCACCTGCAGAAGGAGACAAACAAAGACATAAATCAGAGAATCAAAGGGGGTGCCTGAGTCCTTGGGAGGTCCTCCTCCCTTCCCCTCCCCCCCTCAAACACCCCAGGAGCCATCTCCTATGAAGCCCATCCCTCCCCCCCCACCCACAAGGCTGCATGAGGGCTAGACTGCAGAACCCCCCCGGGAATGGAGCTTCCCCCTGCCACCCCAGCCTAACCTCCATACCCCCAAACCTCCCTTTCCCTAGGGTCCCTCTTTCCAGTATTCCTCCCCCTTCAGAAACTGCAGCCTACAAGTGCCTTACCTCCATGAGGAGGGCCCCAACGGTCAACTTTCCCTCGTCAGACTGGTTGTCCACAGACCAGTAACTGGGCATCTGGGTGTCCTAGTGATGGAGGGCAGGGGCGAGCCAGGCACACAGCTCCATGAAGTCTCTTTCCTCATGTGGAAGTTTTGGAGCCACTGCTGGTCATCCCACCAAGCCATCACCAGCCGGTCCCACCCATCGGAACTGGTGTCCAGCCTCCAGAAGCGTCGCTCCACCGTGGGGTGTGGTTGCAAGGGCCTTGCTCCCGCACACAGGGAGAGGGTCTCAACGATGAGCTTGGGGTCAAGCTCATGCAGGGCCAGGAAGGCAGCCTGCAGAAGCTGCTGCATGGCCGTGTGGGCATCCCATGCCCAGAGGCAGCTCTGGCTCCATGGCAAGGAGTGTGCTGTGGTGTCCCGAAGCAGGACAACCAGAGCGCACACTGCAAATGTTTTGCTGTTCCTCGGACAGGTAGGCAAGCACGCAGCAGAATCTGAGAAATGGCTGTCCAGGGGGGTCTCTTTAAGAGCATCTCAGCTAGCCTTGGGCAACAGCCCCCGGAAGCAACTGCTGACCTAATGGCCTGCCTGAACTGGTTCCGGGTGGCCTTAAATGTGAGATAGTGTCCAATCCATGTGTGGATGCTCTCTTTCGAAATAGCACAGTGCTATTTCATTGAGCTTTTGCTGTGTAGACACTTCTTTTGAAATACGCTTTTCCGGAAGATCGCTTCCAGAAAAGGTTATTCCGAAAGAAGCTTGCAGTGTAAACATACCCTTTGAGACTAACAAAATATATAGGACCATAAGTTTTCGTGGGCAAAACCCACTTCTTCAGATGACTTGGAGTGGAAATAACAGAATCCAGGAGATATATGTAATAGCAGAAATACATCTCAATTGTAGGGCCAGTGTTAATGAGGCTAATTAAGTGGGCTAGATGTGCCCCATTCATAGTTTTGCATGTGCAAATGCAGATGTTAAAGGCACGAGAAACTGGATTTGCAATGGTAGAACCACTTAGTGTCTTTGTTCAAGCTCACGGTAATGGTGTCAAATTTGTAGAAGAATTCCAGTTCTGCAGCACACTTACTTTGAAATAAAGTAGACGCCCCCCTCTCTGTAATTGGCTGGAGAAATTCCTTTGCGGAAGAATGGCTACTTGTAAACCCATGACTGAGTGCCCAGGCAGGTTAAAATGTTGCTCTGCGGGTTTGTGTGGGGGACCATTGCTGGTGTCTGAGTTGTGTCCTTTGGCGCAGACACTGCCGGTCTGACCAGTGTCCATGGCAGGGGGCATGGCTGGCACTCGATGCACAGTTCACATTGGTGGATGTGCAGGTGGGTGAGCCCCTGATGGGGGGTTTGTGATTAGCCCTGGGATGCTGTCACTTGTGTAGACATGTGGACAGAGTTGGCAGCGGGGTTTGTTGCGGGGGCAGGGACCAGGTGAGAGTGTCTGAGGGGAGCTGTGTGGCTGTGTGAGAGGGGGCTGGCTGTGGGCGAGGACCGGCCTGTCTCCCAAGGCCTGTGAGAGGGAGGGGTTGTTTTCCAGGACAGGCTGCGGATCGTTAACGATGCGCTGGAGGGTTTAAGCTGGGAGCAGAAGGGGATGATCACTGGTATTCCGTTATTTTCCTTGTTGGGCCATTCCACACACAGGTAAACTGAGGCAGGGAGTTTGGCGTGGCAGGATGATAGACAGAGTCAGGAGCCCTGACTCCCCTGCTGTAAGCGTTTTCTCTCCATCCCGCCAAGAGGGCAATGGAGTCCCGCTCTGGCAGGGCTGTTCGTTGGGCGGGAGGAGGTAATGGGCTCTGTGAATATGGGCCTCGTGGCAGGTGTGACGTACCTGGACGTACCCAGAGCCCCAGAGCCCAGGAGTTCTCAGCTCCCTTGGGAAGGGCCCTTAATTACTGTTTACTCCGCTCGCTGGATAATTAGCACAGAAGCACCAACAGGCTTCTCCCCACTCTGTTGGCATCCAGATGCTGCTTCCCCCCCAAGGCTGAGCAAACCCCCCTGAGACTGCCCAGAGCTGGATTATAACCAGTGCATGGCCCTGTGCCGGCTCTCGGACGGGCTCAGGCAGACGCTGGGCTGAGAGAGGTGCGGGACACGGCTGCCTGAGGGGGGTTCCCAGGGAAGACTCATCCCTCTCAGCACTCACAGGTACCAGCTCTGGCTGAGGGGCTCCCCTGCCCCACAGGCCCAGGGCAGTGTGGGTGTGAGGGGCAGAGAGTCGGTCTGGGGCCCTTTGCGCTTTCAGAGCCACAAAACATCCCAGGCCCTGCCCAGGGGAGGATTCCTGCCAAAATCTCCTAGAGCAGAATGTGCATCTTTGTGTGCCCCTCCCCCTCTGGCTCCTGCCTCCGGCCCCGAGGCGGCTGCATCTCTGTGCACAGGGGCCCTCAGGCTGAGCCGTGGGGCAGACGTTCGGTACCAAACCAGCCCTCAGGCCGGGCAGCACTTTGCTCAGGCCCCACGGGGGAAGGTCCCCCGGCAGTGAGAGCTGGTCAGAGCGCGGGAGCCAGCGGGGGGGGGTGACTGCCCAGACACTGCCCCTCCTGCATCGCAGGGCGCTGGCTGAGAGGGGGACGGGGCTGCTCCCTGACGTGTGTCGCTGGAAGCCATGGGGGGGGGGCAGGGCCCGTCACTGGAACGAGCCAATGTTGGGATCCAGCCCGGGCCGGACGTCTCCTCTCCCAGAGCCACTGGAGACGGCAGGTGCCCTGTTAGGCCTGGGAATGTGACACCCCAGCCCAGCCACTTCCTCTTGTAACTCTCCCCTGGTATGTCTACACTAGCTCGTTAGTTCGAGCTAGGTAGTCTAATGAGGGCAACCGGAGTTGCAAATGAAGCCCGGGATTTAAATATCCCGGGCTTCATTTGCATCTTCCCGGGCGCCGCCATTTTTAAATCCCCCTTAGTCCGAACTCCGTGCCCGTGGCTACATGCGGCACGGACTAGGTAGTTGGAATTAAAGATCCTAATTCGAACTACCGTTACTCCTCGTGGAATGAGGGGTAACGGTAGTTCGAATTAGGATCTTTAGTTCGAACTACCTAGTCCGTGACGCGTGTAGCCGCGGGCATGGAGTTCGGACTACGGGGGATTTAAAAATGACGGTGCCCGGGAAGATGCAAATGAAGCCCGGGATATTTAAATCCCGGGCTTCATTTGCAACTCCTGTTGCCTCATTTGCCTACCTAGCTCGAACTAACGAGCTAGTGTAGACATACCCCCAGTTCCTTCCTGAGAGATTGTACCAGCAGGCTCCTTTCACTTGAGCTCCCCAGCATGGCTTCCAGTCTGTGGGAAATGCAAGGCCACTGTCCCTGCAAAACCACCCCAGGATCTGGGTTGAGCAGCCTAGCCAAAATTCGGCCCGCAGATTGGATGCAGCCCCCCAAGCCATCGGATCTGGCTCAGAAACGTGGCTGCTGGGCAGTTTTGCTTTAAGATCTGTGAGCCCAGAGGGGAGGGGGGAACCTTTAGGAACTGCTCCTGCACCCAGCACAATCCCATTGGCTGTTTTTTTGCTGGAAACTGCCCAATGGGAGCTGCCTGTTTCAATGACAGGCAGCCAAGCAGCACTGCCCCCCTCCCCTCTGGGGTCATAGTTATTCACAGGGCACATGGCTGCAGCTTGTGCGGGGGTGGGGCAGGCAGGGAGACTGCTTCGGGAAAGTGCTGGGGTGCTGGCTGGTAAGTCTCCTGGCCAGAGCCCGCCTCTGGCATCCCAGACCCTTCCTCTCCCAACCCTCTGCCCCCCACTCCTGTCCCCTATTCCACATACCCAAATCCTCTGCCCCCCACTCCTGTCCCCTATTCCACATACCCAAATCCTCTGCCCTCCCTTCTGCACCCATATCCTCCCCCCCATATCTGGCACCCCCATCACCTGCCCCAGGGCACAGTCCCCTCCTGCCCTAGCTCACAAACCAAACTCCTGCACTCCCTCTGTACCAATTCCCTGCCCTAGGTCACAATCCAGCCCCCTGCTCCCCAGTTCAGTGTCCCAGGTCACAACTTCCTCCTTCGCCAAAACTCCCTCCCTGATCGCAAGCTCCCATCTGCACCTGACCTCCACCCCAGAACCCGCACCGCCTCCATTAATATCATGGAAGAGTGCGGCCCTCGACCACTTTCCAAATTCTTGGAGTGGCCTCCCATCAAAAATTATTTCCCATCCCTGGAGTAGAGGCATCCATGGTCAGGTGGTCTCTCCGGCTATGGGTGAGGCAGAGGAGACAGGCTCACTTCTGGCAGAGGTGTTATAGACCTTCCTAACCATATTAGGACTCCCTCTTACCAACTCCTCTGTATGGAGCCCCCGATCTGCTTCGTTCCCCTGGCCACTCTGCCTCTGGCTTTTTAAGTTAAGGGAAAGAGAGGGAAAGATTTTTTTCATGAAACAAGTTTTGCCTATTTCTGTTTCCTTTTGTATGTGAGCTTAGACGAGGAGCCAGAGAGAGAGAGAGATAGAGAGGGAGAGATGGACTGAACCAAGGACAAAGACTCAGATTTTTAGTGCTATCCATGCCACAGGAAGGACTGAACCCTGGAACAAAGAATATGTAAGTGAACAGAGTATGGTTAGGTAGACACAGTCCGGTTAGATCTTTGTTTTTAATTTAGATAAACTCTCTGCTAAACCCCATGTACTGTAAGTGAACCTGAATCCCAGGGAAGCAGTTCTCTGTTCTTTAACCTATTTTTTTGGTGACTCTGTAACTCCTAGCAAGTACGCATCACCAGATGTGTCTTCTTTGTCTTCTTAATACAGTCACCTTTTTAAGACTATGATCTGACTCCTGTGTCCTAAGAAAAAGCAAGAGGTTCTGAGCACCCGTGCCTGAGACTGGAGTTCCGCTGTTAAGAAATTACAGTTTGTTTCCAAGCTCTCTCCCAAGGGAGAGTTACAGAGCTTGGGATTATCTCATTGGAAGAAGGTCCTGAGTTTGTCTTCTTGGCTTTGAAAGGGGTTTTTTGCATTTGGGTTGTGGCAGCAAATCACCGAAGGTCGAGTCCAGGGAGTCTGATCTTGATGAGTTTTTTAAGCAGAAGCCTTTAGGGGCAGAGCATTTTAAGGTCTCTTGCAGGCCCCCGTCATCTGCACTGGAAGTGTCAGAGTGGGGAACACTGACCAGTACCCAGCCTTGTGTTTCCTGCTAGTGCCTATTGAGGTTTCCCACAGCAGGACATGCAGCAGTTAGCAACAGGGGGCGGGAGAGCACCACACATTCTGGAACTGGAATTCATGGGGCCAATTTCTCATAATTCATTTCTCTGACTAACAAAAATACCTTTTTTCAATGTGTGAAGAGCAACAAATTTGCTTTCCCCATGAGAACAGCCTCCAGTGCTGCATGTCGTGGCTCATATTCTCATTGTCTCTCCTTCCAGGCACTTGTCCTGTGACCATCACCCTAGGGCCTGGGCACATAGAGGAACTGAGGGGAAGTCTCTGTTCTGCCTTGAAGTTGGAGAATTCTTCCCTGCTCCATGTCACATTCCAACACAACTGTCTTCACCAACCCCTCCACCTTCATCCTGCTGGGCATCCTGGCCTGGAGATGGCCCATGTCTGGATCTCCATCCCCTTCTGCGCCATGTATACAATAGCCCTCTTGGGGAACTTCACCATCCTGTTCATTGTGAAGACAGAACCAAGCCTCCATGAGCCCATGTACTATTTCCTCTGCGTGCTGGCTGTTATCGACCTGGTCCTGTGCACATCAATCCAGCCCAAAATGCTGAGCATCTTCTGGTTCAATTCCAGGGAGATTGATTTCAATTGCTGCTTTGTCCAGATGTTCTTCATTCATGGCATCTTCACAATGGAGTCTGGGGTCTTCGTGGCCATGGCTGTGGATTGCTATATGGCCATCTGCCATCCCCTGAGATATTTCATCCTCATGACAAACCCAGTTTTGGTCAAGAGTGCTGTGGCTGTCATATTGCGTGGCATCATACTTGTCCTGCCCATGGTCCTTCTAGCGAGGCAGTGGCTGTATTGCAGAACCAACATCGTCCGCTACACAGAATGTGGGCCCATGAACGTGGTGAGTCTGGCTTGTGCCGACACCCGCATCAGTAGTCACTACGGCCTTTTTCTATTAAGCTGTCTGAATGGCGTGGATGTATTTTTTAATCACCTTGTCCTACACACAGATCCTCAGGGCCATCTTCCGCCTCCCCACAAAGGACACTCGGCTCAAGACTTTTGGGACCTGCAGCTCCCACCTCTGTGCCATTGTACTCTTTTATGTCCCAGGTCTACTTTCATCCCTCATATTCCGTTATGTCCAGAATGTGCCTCGGTATGTCAATGTTCTCATGTCCAGCCTCTATCTCTGGTGCCCCCCATGCTAAACCCCATCATCTATGGGGTGAAAACCAAACAGATCCGGGACTGGCTGCTCGGGCTCATTACATCTAAAGGCTCCTAATGTTTGCTCCTGGGTCTCTGGCTCTCACAGGGGGCTCTGTGTGGGGCCGGCTGCTGACGTGACTTTTCCCAGAGTCAGCCCCTGGCCGGTCACAGACACATTAAACCCTGTTGTTTCCCTCACTGCTGTGTCAGGGTGAGACCCTGGGGACGGGGACGGGCACAGCTTGGACACATCAGTACCACACCTTGCTCATTGCAGGTGTCTGGACACAGGCAACCCAGCCATCTACCCCCCTTCCCCACGGCCCTGCCCCTTCCCTGCCTATTGGCCCAGGGCCAAGGTTGTTCACTCCTCCCTCCCCCCATCACTCACTGGGCTCCCTCTGCTCTCAAGCAGGGACAGGAGCTGCTACGAGCACCCAGCGCTGGGGCTCACAGGCCAGACCGGAGTGGAGAGGGAAGCTGGGAGTCGGTACGGAAGCAGCAGAGGGCTGGGAGCAGGGTTGTGTGGCAGGTGAGGCTGTTCATCTTGCAGCTCCTGGGCCCTGCAGCTCGGCCAGAGTCCTCAGGGCAGGGCCCTTTGTGTGGGTCACTTCTTCAGCTTTCAGCTCTCTCTTGTTCCTCCCAACTGAGGCCTGAAGCAGGCAAAATTCCTTCAGTGGGTGTGGACTGGGCTGGGCCTGAAGCCCTTTGCCCTCAGTCAGCCCTCAGGACAAGGGAAGGGATCGGCTTAGAAGCCAGCAGGACAACAGCTGAGACAGGTGGAGGATTAGCCCTGGGTGAGCTGGGATGGTGGGATGCTGGGCAGAGGCCGGCTGCCTTCGGTAGCTCTCCTGGAGGGCGATCCATGTTACAGCTAGTCACACACATACAGAGCATCTTCCCTGGGCCCACAGGGCCCCCAGTGCCCCATGGCTGGAGCTGGGCCGTGTCACTGACTCCATCACACGCTCGGCACAGTGCTTTGGTTACTGCACCTTGACAATCTTTAGCCAGGCTGCTGGGCAACGTTATCCCCTGTCATGGAGAGACAGAGAGGCCGAGATAAATGATTCACCCAGGGATACTCAATGATCCAGCAGCAGAGCTGGGAGCAGGAACCGGGACTCCTGACCCCACAGCCACATTCCTTTGGCCAGGAACAGGCGCGTCTCCTCCTGGCATTATGAGATTGAGTGAGAATATTGCTGTGCCTTGACCTGACCTGAGCATATGGGCTACGTTTTTGGCTTGTCATTGGGTGCATGTGGCCAGACGATATTTAGGTTCTTCTCCCAGATCAGGCTATGGAGTGAGATAGAGTCCAGAGCCCCCTACCTTGGAAAAGGGTTCTTGGGGCGCATGGCCTGGGCACCTAAACTGAGGACAATACCAGTTAATTAAAAAGTTTATAAAGACACATGAAAAAATCACAAACAAACCTCAGCAAACACGGGGTGACAAGAACATAATACAATTCCAGCATTCCCCTGGTAACATTTCTGAGGTAGGGGACTACTTAGCCTGGCATAGGTACACCTGTCTCTGAAGAGCTGGTGTGAAGAGACGGAGGACCAGCCTTGCCCCTGGCCTGCCAGATGAATTCAGAGCTAGGGGCTGAGCCAGACTGTCTAGGGGCTGAACCGCACTGTGAAGCTGAGCCAACAGTCCGAGAGATGGTAAAGAAGCTAAAGAACCAACAAACAGACAGAAGCAGGGATGTTTTACAGGCCTTGACCCTGCTTAGTTCAGACCGAACCTACCCTGCCCAAATCTTATTTCCTCACTGTAAGAAATCATCAGGTGCACGTATTCTACAGGTTGGTAGATGATGACACTCATTCCTACCTATTACTGAGGATTAGCTCACTCCCAAAAGCATTACCTTGGACCTTCCTGGCAGCTTGTCTACTCTGCGGGTACCAACCGATTCTGGGCACTGGATGAACCAACTCAGCTTTAGGTTCAGTTCCCACCTTTAGTTCCCCAAAGTCGAGGAGCAACCAAACAGGCATTTCATCCAGGCTACAGTGTGCAAGTGCCTCTACTTACCTAGAGCTGGATATAATAACCAGTTAATACAAATCAATCTCAGAAAAGCATGTTCAGGCCAGTTTTCAGAATGGTCAGTTTCAGATTGGAGAGCGGTAACTAATGGTGTCCCTCGGGGTCCATCCTGGGACCAATCCTATTTATAAATGATCCAGAGAAAGGGGTAAACAGTGAGGTGACAAAATTTGCAAATGATACAAACTACTCATAATTGTTAAGACCGTGAAAGAGCTTCAAAAGGATCTCACAAAACTAGGGGCACGTCGACAGAGCCATGTAGATTAGGGCTGTAGGCAAAGGGAAATGAAGCGGCGATTTAAATAATTGCCTCTTCATTTAAATTAAAATGGCTGCCGCGCTGTGCTGATCAGCTGTTTGGCGGCACAGCGCTGTAGTCTGGACACTCCGTGGTCAACATCAAAGGCATTTGTCGACCTCCCGTTATGCCTCGTGGGATGAAGTTTACTGGGGAGGTTGACAAATGCTTTTGATGTCGACCGTGGCGTGCCCAGACTAGCGTGCTGAGCCGACAAACAGCTGATCAGCTCAGCGCGGCAGCCATTTAAATTTAAATGAAGTGGCGATTATTTAAATCACTGCTTCATTTCCCTTTGCCTAGTAAACAAATCTACA
Organism: Pelochelys cantorii; assembly: GCA_032595735.1. Lineage (NCBI taxonomy): Eukaryota > Metazoa > Chordata > Testudines > Trionychidae > Pelochelys > Pelochelys cantorii. The sequence goes on along the minus strand of CM064326.1, from coordinate 1,216,678 downwards.
TGGCTCCGTCGACGGAGCCATGTATTCTAGACGTGCCCTAGGTGACTGGGCAATGAAATGGCAGATGAATTTTAATGCTGATAAATGCAAAGTACTGCACATTGGAAAACCTAATCCCCACTATATGTACAGCATGGTGGGGACTAAATTACCTACAAGTACTCGAGAGAGATCTTGGAGTCATTGTGGATAGTTCTCTGCAAACATCCACTCAATGTACAGTGGCAGTCAGAAAAGCAATCAGACTGTTAAAATACATAGAGAATAGGATAGAGAACATCTTATTTCCTCTCTATAAGTCCATGTTATTCCCACATCTTGAATACTGAGTACAGATATGGTCGCCTCATCTCAAAAAAAGATATCTTAGAATGGGAAAAGGGTTAGAAAAGGGCAAAAAAAAAAAGATTAGGGGTTTTGAATGTCTGCCATATGAGTGAGATTAAAAAGACTGGGACTTTTCATCTTAGAGAAGAGGAGACTAAGGTGGGATATGATAGGGGTCCATACAACTATGACTGGTGTGGAGAAAGTGCATAAGGAAACTAGGGATCACAAAATGAAATTAGTAGGTTGTAGTGGGCAGGGGTGTAGTGGGCAGGGGTGGCCGCTCACTGACCCCGAGGGGGATGAAATCCTCTCCAAGCCTGAGTAGGCCAGGCCAGGTCCTGCCCCTTTAACTCCACGGAGGCCAAGGGGCGGGGCAGGGAGGAATAAAGCCCAGCCCAGGAGCTCAGTAAGGTCTCCCAAGCCAGGAGTACCCTGAGGACCTTGCAGAGACTGAGGACTGGCCCAGATTGTCGGGCCCTCTCTCCACCTTCTACACAGTGGAGCCTAGTAGAGGGGGAGGGGGAGTTCGGAAGTGGCCCGGGGAAGCTGAGGACTCTCAGACCGATCTCATAACTTTCTAGAGTGTGTCAGCATGTTGCAGGCCAGATCCTCACTGACCCCAGTGGCAGCCAGGTCTGCCACTGCTAGGGCCCTGGGCCAGGAAGTGGTGGAAATGGGAGGGCCCACGTCCCCCCTGACACCCTACGAACCAGGTGGCAGTCTCTCCCTCCATGTTCATGCCTGGGGAACTGTGCTTGTTCACTGCCCTGTCCTGAACCAAGGCCTGGGCCATACTGATGTTGGAGCTGTGTTTGTTTGCTGCTCCTCCCTGAAACAGGGCCCAGGTCTTACTAATTGGAACCCCTTTGCTCTGGTGCCTCCCCTAAACCAGGTCCTGGGGCTTATTGACAGTGGGACAGTGTTCGTATCACAGCCTGTCTTGCTCTCAGGGTTCCCAGTTTGAACAGAGCCCCTAGACTGGTACATGCAGGCCTGAACACAGATCAGGGACCCAGAACTCAAGTGGCCAGCTTACATATGGTTTGAGAAAGAGACATAGAAAGATGGTTAAATAAATCAAATTACAAAGACCAATTGCAAAGTTCTGGGTGCAGGCCTGTAGCAGAGATGCAACAATCTGCCAGCTTAAGACAAGTCCCTAGGGTACATTCTCTGTTAGGATGGGTCATCAGACCTTCTGGCTTCAGTTGATAGCAAAGATGCCTCAGAGATGACTAGCAGGATTGAAGACAAATGGTGGAACCTCTAGGGCCCTTTTTATAACCATGACCGTGTGGGAGAGAATCCCACTGTTCTTGCTGTGTGACAGTCGGTCCTAGGATGAGCAAGTCTCCTGCCCGTGCCTGACTCGGCCCTGAGGAATCCTGGCTCCCCCGCTGGTCTGAACAATCACAGCACAGCTCCTCGATGTGGATTGGCACCACTTGAGGTGCATTGTCAGTCAAGTGCTGCTAACCACTTGACTAGCCCCCTCTCGCAATGGGCTGGCCGAGCTTGTTCACCCCTCCCAGAAGCAAACGTCTGAAATGCGAGCAGAGCCAATACTCCCAATACGGTTATCAGAATATATCATAATCTGATAACACACTTCACAATGCTGCAGGAATGGCAGTTGTACAGACAGAAGCGGCAAGGCACCCGTTTTTCATAGGCATGTATCCTTTCTGAATGGGAGGTTCTGAGTTCCTTGGCCCACATTGTACAAGACGTGGTGCAGAGAGATCACGGTGGTTGTAACGATGTTTTGTATAGTTCTACCATAATCTGATAACACCACACACGGTACGGCAGGCAAGCAACTTACCCTGAAGGGCTACAGTGGCGCCCTTCTGAAACAGGAGCTTTCTGAAAGAAGGAGCTAAATGCTGCAACCACCCAAACTGATTGCCACGCTGCTCTTGTCCTGCTTGCTTACTGGGGCTCACACCCTGCCTGGGACTGACCCCAGGGCACAGAGGCCAACGCTGCTCTGCAAGGAGCCCAGCAAGGACAGTGTGTGACACAAACATTTCGATAGATGCCATCAGTAGCAGCTCCCCAGCCATAATAAATATCCCTCGGGTCCTGCAGGGAGAGTCTGTGCCCAAGGTCACCAGCCAATCCGTGGCAGAGCTGGGCTCTCCTCTCCCAGCTGGCTGCTCTCTGCTGACACTTTGTCTATAGGTCCAAACCCTCAGCTGGTGGAAGTGGAAGCCACGCCCCCAAAATCATAAGAACATAAGAACATAAGAATGGCCATACTGGGTCAGACCAAAGGTCCATCGAGCCCAGCATCCCATCTGCCGACGGTGGCCAATGCCAGGTGCCCCAGAGAAGGAGAACAGAAGACAATGATCAAGTGATTTATCTCCTGCCATCCATCTCCTGCCCTTGTTATGAAGGCTAGGGCACCATACTTTATCCCTGGCTAATAGCCATTTATGGACCTAACCTGCAAAAATTTATCAAGCTCTTTTTTAAACCCTAATAGAGTCCTGGCCTTCACAGCCTCCTCGGGCAAGGAGTTCCACAGGTTGACTGTGCGCTGTGTGAAGAAAAATTTCCTTTTATTAGTTTTGAACCTACTACCCATCAATTTCATTTGGTGTCCCCTAGTTCTTGTATTATGGGAAAAGGTAAATAATTTTTCTATAATCACTTCTCCACACCATTCATGATTTTATATACCTCTATCATATCGCCCCTCAATCGCCTTTTTTCCAAACTGAAAAGTCCCAGTCTCTCTAGCCTCTCCCCATATGGGACCCTTTCCAAGCCCCTAATCATCTTAGTCGCCCTTTTCTGAACCTTTTCTAATGCCAATATATCTTTTTTGAGGTGAAGTCAGGGGAGATTCCCCTCACTGGACAGTCCCATGGACAGAGAGCACCAGGCCCCTGTGCTATTGCAGGGGCCGTAGGAGCAAGGCGCATGAGAGATGGAGCAAGGGACGAGCAGCCAGGGGCTGGAGGGCTGTGTGCCTGGCTCAAGACTCTTCCCTTCCTGCTGCCTCAGTTTCCACACCTGCAAAGGGGGGGGGCGCCCTGAGAGTAGGCACAATAGTCTGTGAGGTACCCGGCAGTGGTGTCCATGTGTCACCGAGCCACAGTGGGACACAGCTGAGGGTGCCAAATTCAGGGCAAACTGGTGAAAAATAGGGCAACTGCTCCCAAGCTGCTGGCTATTCTATCATTAGATTGTACCAAGCCAGAAACCCCTCTGGGGGGTGGCCCGGGCCAGCCTCCCCAGTACCCTAAGCACAGGGCCCTGGGCACCTTCTCCCCACACTGCAGGCCCTGTCCAGCCCACCCCTTCTCCAAGTCCTGCCCCTGCCCAACCCTGCAGGCCTGGGACACTCTGCTTCTTACTGCCATAGAGAAGTGGGGGGCAGAGGGCCAGGAGATGGCAGCAGGGCACAGCAGAGCAGGCTGATGGGATGGTGAGTGTGCAGTGGGGGGGCAGCACCTGCTACTGCCTCCACCAGGCCCCTGAGCCCAGATATCCCATAGGTCCCATCCATAGGATAGTTGGGGTGACCACTGTGGAACCCCCCTAAGCGTGCGGTCCAGGAAGACCATCCCAAACAGTCCTGTGGACCAGGGGTGCTCTGCTCACCCCACTGGTTAGCAGCCAAAACACCACCTCCATATGCACCCTAGCTTTGGGCTCACCACCAGCCCCTGCACTCAGTGCTGTGCAGCGTGGAAGCCAATTTCTCCAAGCACAGGGACCTTCTCATCTCAGACAGCAGCCATTTCGCCAGGCCAATGCACAGCTCAGCTCTCACGCAATAGTCACTGCTGTCAACCCTGAGGTTCTTGGGGGGACCCAGCCAAGGGAAATGATGCCGAGATGGGTGGCGTATCCCAGGGGCCATGTTTATCCTCTGCCTAGGGCATGGAGTGTTCCTTTCCCAAGCAAAGCCCACAGCCTCTGCTGGTGGAAGGTCCCTGGCCTCAGCTGGAGTCCACATCACATGAGCACATTGCAAGTCCCAACAGGCTTTGGTAGTTCACAGGAGCAGCCACGTCCCATATTCCATGGCCCTTGTGAGAGCTCCTTGTCCTTGAGGGGCCGAGAACACAGAGCTCTCTGGCCGTGCGGTGAATTCTGCCTGGCAGGTGCCCTGAGGAGCACAGCACACGTGCAATGCACCCGTGTGTGGTCATCGTCCTGCCTTCAGACACCACGATGACATCTGCGTAGGTGCAGGGTCATCAGTCCTAGCCCAGCGCAGCTCACCCCAGGTTCTGAAGGAACTCAAAGCAGACGTTGAGGTACTGCTAGCTGTGGCTTGTACATGGGGTAGGAAGAGCCGAAAAGTAAATTGCAGCAGTTCTTTGTGTTAAAGCCCCCTTGACCTCTCAAAAGGGCAGGGGGCATGGGCTGGCATTGCCGCCTTCAGTTCTGCACCTCCACCAGCCATGGTATGCAAGTAAGGAGAGCGCGGCGTGGGATTTCCACCCTCCCTTCCACCCAGAGGCTGGTGGCACTGCTGTCAGAGTGGGATGGCTGGAGAGCAGCAGCTGCTGGCTGGCCACCCAGCTCCGAAAGCAGCGCCGCCACATGAAGAAGCATAGATGGAAGGGTTGCAGGTGTGTTACGGCTCCCGTTTCTGTGCCACTGACAGGGGATGGCCTTCGCCTCCTTACTTCCGTGCCGCTGACAGGGGATGGCCTTACTTCTGTGCTGCTGTGGGTGACGGTGGCAGTGCTGCCTGCAGAGCTGGGTGGCCAAGGAGCGCTGGTTCCCTAGCTTCTGGCCCTCAATAAGGGTGGCAGAATATCTGGGATGCTGCTGGTGGTGCTTTCTTCTGAGCTGGGCAGCCAGAGAGCTCAGGCCCTGGCTGTGAGGGTGATGCTGCTGCAAGCAGTACAGGCGGTGGCATGGTGTGCAGGCGAGGGCCCCGCCTGGGTGGCTGGAGAGCAATGGCTGCTGGCCGGGGCGCTCCTGCGGCTTGCCATGTTGGAGGGTTGTTACAAACAGGCAGGGGACCCAGAGGCGGATGGGGTAGAAGAGCTTCTGCATTGCAGATACGCCTTCCGCCTCCGACCCCCCCCCCCCCCGGCCCGGCCTTGGGATCCCAGTGAGCAACAAATTAACCCCCAGCTCCCCTTTCCACCCCTGTTAGTGGGTACACACACAGATTTGTTACATCTCCCTTTCACTGTGAGCACCCATCTGGTGCCTAATCATAACGAGGTGACAAATATTATTATACCCCCCCGCCAGCTCACTGTTACAGCTTTAACTGTTGTGGGCAGTGCTCCCATCACTAGGCCCTTGGAATAGCAGCTTGCAGGGGAGGAGACGGGAGCCCGCGTGCGTACTGCCGAGCGAAGGGGAGCAGAGCGCTCATGAAAAGCGGCATCCGCGGTCCAGCTGCATGCGAATCGGTCCTGAGCAAGCAAGAGAGGCGGGGGTCACTTGCAGAGCTAGCTCTCTTCCTGCCCCATCTCGATGTCAGGTGTCACGGGGCGCGACTCCCCGCCACTGGGAATTAGCTCTTAGCAGCCACCAGAGAACTCCCTCCTCGTGTTCCACTCCTAACCCACATTGCTCCCAGACCCCGGTGTCCTCTTCGGGACATGGCCCTTTACAGTTGTCATCCTTCCCCCCTCCAAGGGGATTTATTGGCACTCCGGTGTCTCAGCCTCTGGTGTCCTTGCCTCCCCAGGGCCCTATGCCCACCTTGCTTCAGTGACTCCCAGCCAGTCTTCAACCAGCTCCTGCATTGGGGCAAACTGCAGCCTGAAATGGCCCCTCAGCATTGGCGAAGGGGTGTGGTCCTGCTGCCTCTTTCTACCCTGGCAGTTTCCCTGCAGCCCTCGTACCTTCAAGCTTTATCTCAGGCCCTGCAGCCTAGGGGTGAGGTCAGGCCAGGGTTGCCCAGCTCTGCCTGCGTTTCCTCAGCCCTGGGCATTGCTCTCAGCCCTCTCACAGGGCTGGGTTTTACCCTTAAAGGGCAGTGAGGGACAGACGTCCTGCCACACAGGGGTTCCGCCCATGAGGGCTGCAGAGCAGCCCCTCTTCACCACTGATGGGAGGGAAGCAGGGAACAGAGAAACCCCAAATGACAAACCCCAGTGTCCCCAGTGAGTCAATCTAAGGCACAAAGGCCTCAGTGGGAAATTCTCCCACCTCAACCTAGTGTGTTCCATGTCTTGTGTTTGGCTATAAGCAGAGGGAGCCGGCTGAGTAGGTAGCAAACCTCTCCGAGTCTGTCTCCCAGCTGAAGTGCAGGTGGGAAAGGAGAAGCTCCAAGGAGGCACCTGCCCGCACTCACATCCGTCAATCTGCATTGTCTGTCGTGCTCCAGGGAGACCTCGAAAGGGAACTGGCCACAGCAGAGCCACAGGGAGCTCTGAGATTGCCCCTGCCCTGCAGCTTCTCCCACCTGACTGTTGTCATGGACTCTCTGTGAGGTCACCGCCTCCCAACCTCCTTGGACCAATAAGCTGAGGTGCTGCAAAAGGCCCTTGTGATGTCACTGCCACACACACTCCAGCCCCGCAGGGCTAATGTGCTGTCCCAGGCTGCTGCTTTGCATGTTTGAGCTGCTCCCCCCGACTCAGACCCCCTCCCTGCACTCCCTGTTGGATCTGGCCTTGAAGCAGGCGACACATGAAAACATCAGACGCTGCTCAATGTGCCGCACTGGGGTTTGCAGAGATCTGGAGCCTATAAGTCAGAGTGGGGAACCTGCAGCCCCCAATTTGCCTGGATCCAGCCCCAGAGGCTCGGAGCTCCTTCTGCCCCCCCCCCAGTATTGGGGAGCCTGTGCTGGTGCTCCGGCCCCCTCGCTATCCCACTGTGGGGCTGGAGCACACAAAATCTACTAGCCTAGGGGTCAGCAGCCCCCGACCCCAAAAAGGTTCTCCACCTCTGCAGTAAGGCCCCAAGAGACGTTATCTCATCTAATCTGACAGCCTCCTCCCCCTCCCTGTGCATATCACAGGCCTCCGGAATGGCACAAGAGCGAGCTTTGGACCAGCGCCCCCTCCAGGAAGGCATCTGCTCCTCACTGGAAAACACCACGAGATGCAGAAACTACCACTTCCCTGGCAGGCTGGAGGCCACAGAGGGGAAGGGAATCCGAGAATCCCAGGGCTGGCAGAGACCTCAGGAGGTCATTGAATTCAACCCCCTATAAGAAGCAGGACCAACCCCAACTAAACCATCCCAGCCAGGACTTTGTCAAGCTGGGACTTAAACACCTCAAGGGATGGAAATTCCACCCCTCCCTAGGGAACCCATCCCAGTGCTTCCCACCCTCCTAATGTCCAACCTAGATCTCCCCCACTGCAGCTTCAGTTCTTAAGCTGCTCTTTCTCCACTGAGGGCTGCCCCCGCCTTCTCGTACTGTGCAGGGGTCCTTCTCGAACCTGAGCCGAGCTGCCAGGGCCTGAAGCTCTCAGGCTTTGCCTTTGGCCTCAGGCGGAGGGACTCAGGCTTCAGTCCGCACCCGCTAAATCTAACTCAGCCCTGGCAGCCCCACTAAGGGCCTCATGACCCAGCTTGGGGTCCCGACCACAACGTGAGAACGGCTGTTCCGGTGTGAACCAGCCCCTGCTCGCCAACTCTCCTGCGTCTGTCGGCAGAATTGAAACAGTCAAGTCCGACTGTTGATCAGAGGCAGAGCGATTCCCTCCCCACAGCGAACGTGGCACGAACACGAGAACAAGGAGGAGTCTCTTCGGAGTTCTCCCCTTTCCCACTTCCAAATTAGCTAAAACCAGGTGTCCTTGTGAGTAGCTTGGACTCCAGAGGGGTTTGGTGCCCGGATCCTCAGCCTAGGAGCCCCGAGTCCTACCATCCCGACCTGCTCAAGCGTGTGGCCGGTGTAAATGTGCAACCTACTCAGCACCTCCCTCAATGTGGGGAGGACAACGCGCCAGTTTGTGCTCCTGAGCAGGTTGCCCAAGCATATGCATCAAAACACGCGGTTTTGGGTACATATATGACTTAATTGTATTAACTGCAGACCAGTTCTCCAGTTTCTCCAGTTCATTCTGAATTCTCACACTGTCCTCCAAAGCACTGGCAACCCCTCCCAGCTTCGGATCACCCACAACTTTAGAAGCATATTTTCTATGCCGGTATCTAAAAACCTGCCATTGCAGACCCTGATCAGGTTCCTGTGCCCTAGAAGGCAGGCGGTTCTGTGGGCACGTGCCGGAGACTGCACAGCCCAGCTCCTAAGAGAAACTAAAGTTCCCTTTTCAGCTGCTTGTAGCAGCTGGGTTTGCAGCTCTCTCCAGAAGGAGGGTTTGAAGGGGTCACACTCTCGTCGGCACCCCTGGATGCCCGAGGTTGTGCCCCCCCACCTCTCTGCCTAGCTGATCCCCGTGTCCCAGGAGGCTTTTGGTCAGTTGCCTGGGGCCAGACATTTTCTTACCCCCTTGCTGTGGCTGTTGGGGGGACCAGAGCCTGCCCACTCCTCTGGGTTATGGCCAGGGACCCAGTAAGTAGCAGTTGGCTGCTGAATGTCCCTGCAGTCTATCGCTATCTCATTGCCTGGGGCACTTGCCCAGGAAGCCGCTCTGTGCAGCCCCCTCTCAGAGCTTTGTGGGCAAGTTCTCCCTGTGCCCTGCCAGGGTTCTGCAGGGTCGTGCCGTCTGTAACCGGCTCGACTTCAGCCGCTGGACACCCGGCGAGGCCGAGTTGCCCCTTTGCCAGGCCTGCCCTTGGCAGTACCCCAGGACACACCTGCACTGACACCATTAATTCTGGCAGTGAACTCGGTCCATGGCTCGATCCTCTGTCCTGCCCACAGTTACAAACCCAACAATCCAGCCAGGTCGGCAACGGGCTCCGCGGGGCCTTTAGCTCGAGACGAAAGGCAGAGCAGCTGCCAGTGGCCGAGCGCACGGCGCCCCTGTGGGCTTGGACAGGAGACTTCATTCATCTCCTTCCTGTGCTGACCACCCCAGAGCTCCGCCCCGAGAAATACCAAGAGCTGGGGACCTAGTCGCCCTCCACCCGGGACAGCCCTGTGTAACTATGGTCTGAACCACTGCGTGCAATGCAGCCAGCTGAAAGGGGAAAGGAGCCCTGGGTGTGGTTATGCTCACTCAGCTGTTTAGCCCTGCAAGGTATTCAACTGTTGCTGTGTAAATACAGCTCATGCTGGAAGGGGAGAGGAATCCGGGGTGTGGTTATGTAGATCCAGTTCAGTCAGTGCTACAGGCCTGATGGATGGTCAGTTGTTGGAATGGAGTGCGGTGTATTGCAACTCATTTGGCTGTTGTGGGGTCACAGGCCATGTTAACCCTAAAAGTGCTTCCAGGAGAGACGCTGTCATTGCAAACGGTCTTGGAAGGACAAGCCTCCCCCTTCCAGACACAAGTGGAGTGGATTGGGGGAGGAGGAAGGAGCTTGAATCAGCAGGCTACATGCCCTCCAGGTGTCAGCTGTAAGACTGGTTCAACCTCTCTCTCTCTCTCTCTCTCTCTCTCTCCCCCCCCCCCCCCCGTGCTCCCCACCCCTCCCAGGTTCTAAGGATAGACCTAAAACAGGCTCCTTAAGGGGTCTCCTTATTTTCTCCTGGCCTGCATGGTGGGTCGAGAGCTGAAATCACTGAGAAACTGGAATCACAGATAGCTGAAATCACGAGGTTTGGCCCAGATCCAAACCCATCGGCAGAAGGCGGGCGGCTCGCAGGAGCATGTGGCTGGCAGGCGGCTGGCAGGAGCAGCGGCAAGAGGACAATTCAGTGGGTGAGATACCTCCTATCCCCACCCCCCCAAGGGTGAGAGGCGACCTCTGAAAATCAACTCAGAGCTCAATCCGCTGAAGCGGGGACGTTCACTGGGGGGGTTGGTTCTGAACGTTGTCTGGTGTTTTCCCAAGTTAATGCCACGTCGCTTCTCTCCCTCTTTCATTACACTCTATGTTCTACGCTCAGACTCTGTGCGTGCGCGGGGGGGGGAGCATTGCCTTTTGGAGGTGCCCAGGGGTAGGTGTGAATTTCCCATGGTACTGACTGGGGCTCGGGCCAGCTCTGTGGTGAATGGATGGGAAGGAACCTCTAGAGATTGAGCCCGGCCTGACTGCTGCCGGCACTACCTGGCAGAAGGGTTTCACCTACACAGTCTGACTGAGCCGGGAGCAGGAGATTCCAGCTGCCCCGGGAGGAAAGGAGGGAGAGACCAAACCCAGCGCGGACATTACACCAGTCTCTAGGCTGCCTGCACCCCCCTGCTCCAGGGCAGCCTTGGGGCAGGGCGAGGCCTCTGCCCCAGGACAGGCCCCCAGCTGCACTCAATGCTGAGGCACAATCCGCGGGTGCTGCTTTTCCTACGGCTGCTTCCTGAGGTGCCCCAGGGACTGACGGGCTGGCAGCCAGGCCTGACCATGGCGGGGGGAGGGGGTCACTGATCTCTGACCTCAGGAAACTTGGAAATCACAGAGATGCTTCATGACTTCTTTCTTTCGGTCTTCACCGAGAAGTCTGAAGGAATGCCTAACATAGTGAAGATAAAATAAAAAACGAACAAGTTAAAAATCACCTAGAAAAGTTAGATGCCTGCAAGTCACCAGGGCCTGATGAAATGCATCCTAGAATACTCAAGGAGCTGATAGAGGAGGTATCTGAGCCGCTAGCTATCATCTTTGGAAAATCATGGGAGACAGCAGAGATTCCAGAAGACTGGACAAGGGCAAATCTAGTGCCCATTTCTAAAAAGGGAAATAAGAACAACCCAGGAAACTACAGACCAGTTAGTTTTACTTCCGTGCCAGGGAAGATAATGGAGCAAGTAATTAAGGAAATCATCTGTAAACACTTGGAACGTGGCAAGATGATAGGGAACAGCCAGCATGGACTTGTAAAGAACAAATCCTGTCAAACCAATCTGATAGCTTTCTTTGATAGGATAACGAATCTTGTGGATAAGGGAGAAGCGGTGGATGTGGTATACCTAGACTTTAGTAAGGTGTTTGATACAGTCTCGCATGATATTCTTATCAATAAACTAGGCAAATACAACTTAGATGGGGCTACTATAAGGTGGGTGCATAAGTGGCTGGATAACCGGACTCAGAGAGTAGGTATTAATGGTTCTCAATCCTGCTGGAAAGGTATAATAAGTGGGGTTCCGCAGGGGTCTGTTTTGGGACCGGCTCTCTTCAATATCTTCATCAACCATTTAGATATTGGCATAGAAAGTACGCTTATTAAGTTTGCAGACGATACCAAGCTGGGAGGGTTGCGACTAATCTGGAGGATAGGGTCATAATTCAAAATGATCTGAACAAATTGGAGAAATGGTCTGAGGTAAATAGGATGAGGTTTAATAAAGACAAATGCAAAGTGCTCCACTGAGGAAGGAACAATCAGTTTCACACATACAGAATGGGAAGCGACTGTCTAGGAAGGAGTACGGCAGAAAGGGATCTAGGGGTTATAGTGGACCGCAAGCTGAATATGAGTCAGCAGCGTGATGCTGTTGCAAAAAAAGCAAACCTGATTCTGGGATGCATTAACAGGTGTGTTGTGAGCAAGACACGAGAAGTCATTCTTCCGCTCTAGAAGAGCAACAAGAATGATGAAAGGTCTAGAGAACATGACCTGTGAAGGAAGGCTGAAAGAACTGGGTTTGTTTAGTTTAGAAAAGAGAAGATTAAGGGAGGACATGATAGCAGTTTTCAGGTATCTAAAAGGGTGTCATAAGGAGGAGGGAGAAAACTTGTTCATCTTGGCCTCTGAGGATAGAGCAAGAAGCAATGGGCTTCAACTGCAGCAAGGGAGGTTTAGGTTGGACGTTAGGAAAAAGTTCCCAACCGTCAGGGTGGTCAAACACTGGAATAAATTGCCCAGGGAGGTTGTGGAATCTCCATCTCTGGAGATATTTAAGAGTAGGTTAGATAAATGTCTATCAGGGACGGTCTAGACAGTATTTGGTCCTGCCATGAGGCAGGGGGCTGGACTCAATGACCTCTCGAGGTCCCTTCCAGTCCTAGTATTCTATGATTCTATACGTGACAGCCCCGTCTGCCTCTTACCGCTCTCACCAAACCTGTCTGCCTGGATCTACCCCATCCTGGGCACTGGTAGGGCCTCCGAGCTAACATGAGCCCAGGTTTGATCACTAATGAACTAACTTTGTTAAACATCCATAAATACGCAGAGCGGCCGATTCCTCTCTGATGCAGCCCAGAGCCCAGGAGTTCTCCTCCCCTTTGGGAAGGGCCCTTAATTGATGTTTACTCCAAATGCTGGATAATTAGCACAGAAGCCCAGAGGGGCTTCTCCCCAGCCTCTTTGCATCCAGATGCTGCTTCTCCCCCAGAGGCTGGGTGACCTCCCCGGGACGGCCCAGAGCTGTATTAAAGACGGTGCACAGCCCTGTGCCGGCTCTCGGCGCGGGACGCTGCTGCAGACGCTGGGCTGAGAGAGGTGCGGGACGCGGCTGCCTGAGGGGGGTTCCCAGGGAAGACACGTCCCTCTCAGCACTCACAGGTACCAGCTCTAACTGAGGGGCTCCCCTGCTCCACAGCCCCAGGGCAGCGTGGGTGTGAGGGGCAGAGAGTCGGTCTGGGGCCCTTTGCGCTTTCAGAGCCACGAAACATCCCAGGCCCTGCCCAGGGGAGGATTCCTGCTAAAATCTCTTGGAGCAAAATGTGCATTGTGGTGTGCCCCTCCCCCTCTGGCTGCTGCCTCCGGCCCCGAGGCGGCTGCATCTCTGTGCACAGGGGCCCTCAGGCTGAGCCGTGGGGCAGACGTTCGGTACCAAACCAGCCCTCAGGCCGGGCAGCACTTTGCTCAGGCCCCACTGGGGAAGCTCCCCCGGCAGTGAGAGCTGGTCAGAGCGCGGAGCCAGCGGGGGGGGGTGACTGCCCAGACACTGCCCCTCCTGCATCGCAGGGCGCTGGCTGGGAAGGGGCCGGGGCTGCTCCCTGACGTGTGTCGCTGGAAGCCGTGGGGGGGGGCAGGGCCCGTCACTGGAACGAGCCAACGTTGGGATCCAGCCCGGGCCGGACGTCTCCTCTCCCAGAGCCACTGGAGACGGCAGGTGCCCTGTTAGGCCTGGGAATGTGACATCCAACTCAGCCGGCAGCAGAGCCCCCGCCAGGGAAACCTCCGTCCAACGCTGAACCTTTGCAAACGTAGAAGCCCCGAAAGTGCGGTCTGTGTAGGGAAGGTGTCAGACGGGTCCCAACGGGCGGTAGCAGCGCCAGCACCGGCTGCAGTGGCCAGCCCAGCTCTGATGCCCCCCAGCCAAGCTCTGCTCCAGTGTGTCTGTGGCAAGGAGTTCCACAGGCCCAGCAGGGAACCTGGGAAAGGGTTTCCTTTGTCCGCGCTGTGGGTCAGACTGTCCGTGGGGTTGGATGTTCCTTGGCCCTGTGCTGGGGGCACAGTGAGTACCAGCCTGCTCTGCTTTCTTTACCGAGAGCTCCGTAGGGTTTGGGGTCAGGAGGAGCCATGACATCGTCCGTTCCGACCGCGCGTCTCACTCTGTTACACCCGCCCCAGGCGCCTCCCGCGGGGTGGGGAGCTGGCAGCTCGTGGGACTTTGTCAGCCTGCAGGCCACGGAACTGTCCATATTATCTGCGGTAGGAATGTTTGTTTTACTGGGGGTCTTTTTTCATTTCAAATAATATAACAAGAGAACGTAGCCTGATACTGAGAGGAGCACGGCAGTTAGGGGATGTCGACTTTTTGTTTGTTGTTGTTGTATTTGGCGATACAGACCTAGCATGGGAAGGATTAACCACCTGATCAGTGCGAATCCTAGAGCAAGCGGCTGTAGCATGGCAAGGACAGGAGCTGTGACCCTGGGAGACCATTTTTTAACACCAACACACCGAGGGGGAGCTTGGGAAATAACATCACTAGGAGTGACCCTGTCACAGCAGCATGCTGGAACTGGGCGTGAGAAGTACTTTTCAAAAGGACGCTTTTGTAAAGGGGACCCCACAGACGCGCCCACTGCCCACAGGACACATTTTGTGCAATCGGAGGCCCACTAGCACCCGGCGCACTGCTCGCTTCGGGGGTTAAATGACGTTGTGTTTGCACCCGGCTAGCTGTGGACGCACCCACGTGTGCCCCACGTTTCCTGTTTTCTTCAATTTCCTAACCGACAGACTCCCTTGTGAGTGGGCTTTTCCTTTTTCTACTGGCCCTAACATTTCATTGGTTATTTTGGGCACTGTCCAGCTCGCTGCCCCTTTCTCTGCTCTATCGTTGTGTGTTGTGTGACCACATTTGGCCCTTTCCCTGTTGTAATGAGGGGCTTGGTTTTCATCGGACCCTCTTCTGTGTGCAGTGTGGTGTGTTAATTGAGCAGGTCCATGCTCTGCTCATGAGCACATCGCCGGCGGGGATGGGGGGGGAGGATATTGCACACTACGCGCCAGGACGGTGCTAGGGACTGCAAAATGCTCAGGGAGATTAGAGGGGCCATTCATAGAATCATAGAACCGTAGAGCTGGAAGAGACCTCAGGAGGTCATCAAGTCCAGCCCCCCCGCTCTAGGCAGGACCAATCCCAACGAAATCAACCCTGTCAGGACTTGGTCAAGCCGAGACTGAAACACCTCTAGGGATGGAGACTCCACTACTTCCCTAGGTAACCCATTCCAGTGTTTCACCACCCTCCTAGTGAAATAGTGTTTCCTAATATCCAACCTGACCTCTCCCACCACAACTTGAGACCATTGCTCCTTGTTCTGCCATCCCTCACTACTGAGAACAGCCTCTCTCCAGCCTCTTTGGAACCTCCCTTCAGGAAGTTGAAGGCTGCTATCAAATCCCCCCTCACTCTTCGCTTCTGCAGACTAAACAGACCCAACTCCCTCAGCCTCTCCTCGTAGGTCGTATGCTCCAGCCCCCTCATCATTTTGGTTGCCCTCCGCTGGACCCTCTCCAATGCGTCCACATCCTTTTTGTAGTGGGGGGGCCCAGAACTGGACACAATACTCCAGATGTGGCCTCACCAGAGCCAAATAAAGGGGAATAATGACATCTCTGGATCTGCTGGCAATGCTCCTCTTAATGCAACCTAATATGCCATTAGCCTTCTTGGCTACAAGGGCACACTGTTGACTCATATCCAGCTTCTCATCCACTGTAACCCCCAGGTCCTTTTCTGCAGAACTACGACTTAACTGGTTGGTCCCCAGCTTGTAACTATGCTTGGGATTCTTCCGTCCCAAGTGTAGGACTCTGCACTTGTCCTTGTTGAACTTCATCAGATTTCTTGTGGCCCAATCCTCCAATTTGTCTAAGTCACTCTGGACTCTATCCCTGCCCTCCAGCGTATCTACCTCTCCCTCTAGCTTAGTGTCATCCGCAAACTTGCTGAGGGTGCAATCCATCCCCTCATCCAGGTCATTGATAAAGATATTGAACAAACCCGGTCCTAGAACTGAACCTTGGGGCACTCTGCTAGAAACCGACCGCCATGCTGACATCGAGTCGTTGATCACTAACCGCTGGGCCCGGCCTTCTAGCCATCTTTCTATCCATCTTACTGTCCATTTATCCAGTCCACATTCCCTTAACTTGCTGGCAAGAATATTGTGGGAGGCCGTATCAGAAGCCTTGCTAAAGTCAAGGTAGAACACATCCACTGACTTTCCCATGTCCACAGAGCCAGTTACCTCATCATAGAAGCTAATCAAATTAGTCAGGCACGACTTGCCCTTTGTGAATCCATGCTGACTATTCCTGATCACTTTCCTCTCTTCCAAGTGCCTCAGAATGGATTCCTTAAGGATCCCTTCCATGATTTTTCCAGGAACCGAGGTAAGACTGACCAGCCTAAAATTACCTGGATCGTCCTTCTTCCCTTTTTTGAAGATGGGCACTACATTTGCCTTTTTCCAATCATCTGGGATTGCTCCCAATCTTCAAAGATAATGGCCAAAGGCTCCTCAATGACATTTGCCAACTCCCTCAGTACCCTCGGATGCATTAAGTCCGGACCCATGGATTTGTGTACGTTTAGCTTTTCTAAATAGTTCCTAACCTGTTCTTTACCCACCACGGGCTGTCCATCTTCATCCCGTCTTGCGTCACTTGGCTCCTGGACTTCTGCGCTGACCTTGTCCGAGAATACAGAGGCAAAGAAAGCATCGAGTACTTCAGCTTTCCCCACATCATCTGTCACTAGGTTACCTCCTTCATCCAGTAAGGGCCCCGCACCCTCTCTGATCACCTTCTTCTTGCTAACATGCCTGTAGAAGCCTTTCTTGTTACCCTTCACATCCTTAGCCAGTCTCAATTCCATTTGCGCTTTCGCCTTCCTGATAACCCCCCGGCATTCTCGAGCTATACATTTAGACCCCTCCCTGGTCATTTGTCCAAGTTTCCACTTTTTGTAAGCTTCCTTTTTGTGCTTAAGTTCACCAAGGATTTCCCCCGTAAGCCAATCCGGTCTCCTACCATTTTTGCCTCTCTTGCTACGCATCGGGATGGTTTCTTTCTGTGCCTTCAATAAGGCTTCTTTAAAATACTGCCAGCTGTCCTGGACTCCTTTCCCCTTCATGTTAGCATCCCAGGGGATTCTGCCCATCAGATATCTGAGGGAGTCAAAATCTGCTTTTCTCAAGTCCAAGGTGTGTATTTTACTACGCACGACTCCATAATACCGGGGATGTCAGCTTTCCCCGCAGTGACTGGCTCCCTGTCACCCCGGGCAGGGCGCTGGGAAAACGATTCTCGACACCTTACGCGACTGCTCCTCGGAGCTGATGGTTCTGTTCCCCGCCAGAGGAAAGAGCCAGCGCGGTGAAACACCACAGCAAAGCAGCAGGGAGAGGCAGAAAAACACTGTTTAAAAGCCCATGATGAATCCCAGTCAGGAAAATAGAGAGGGGCAAAACGCTGGGAAATCAAGTGTGGAAATGGGATTGGGGAGGAGACAAAGGAATGAAAAGAAGAACTAGCCAGAGACTGAAAACCTCACAGCGGCTATTGTTTCAGGTGCAGCTAGAACAGGGAGCCTGCAACGGAGCCAGGGGAGGTCACTGCAGAGAAACGAAATGAATTCTTTGCCTCAGGCTTCTCGGCTGGGGACGGGAGGGAGATTCCCAAACCCGAGCCCCACCTTTAGGGGTCAGATCTGAGGACGTGTCCCACATCGAGGTGTCCTGGGAACAGGTTCTGGAACAAATTGATAACTGAGCAGCTGTCAGTTACCAGCTCCACAGGGCACTCACCCAAGAGTTCTGAAAGGAGCCACATGTGACATTGCAGAACGTCTACCTGCGGTCTGTAACCTCTCCTATCAATCAGCTTCTGTGCCTAGGGACGGGAAGACAGCGAATGTGACACCAATGTTCACAAAGGGCTTTAGAGGTGGGCCTGGCAATTACATGCTGGTAAGAATAACTTCAGTACCGGGCAAACTGTATGAAACTACAGTAAACAACAGAATTGTCCAGCACAGAGATGGATATAATTTGTTGGGGAAAACTTCTCATGTTCTTTTAGAGAGGAATTGTGTCTCACCAATCTGCTAGAGTTCTTTGAGGGAGGAAACCAACATGTGGACAAGGGGGATCCAGTGGCTCTAATGTACTTAGAGTTCCAGAAATCCTTTGACCAGGTTCCTCACCAAAGGCTCTCAAATTGTCATGGGATAAAAGGGAAGGTCCTTTCATGGACCGATCACTGGTTAAAAGACGGGAAACAAAGGGGGGGAATAAACGGTCGATTTTCAGAATGGAGAGAGGTAACTAGTGGTGATAAATGCAAACTAATGCCGATTGGAAAACATAATCCCAATCTATACAAAATAATGGAGACTAATTTAGCTATAACTAATCTAGAGAGCGCTCTTGGAGTCATTGTGGAGAGTTCTCTGAAAAACAGCCGCTCCTGTGAGTTTACATGGATATTAAGCCATTTTCTTTATGATTTACATTTAAGGAGGCTACATTTAACTTTAAACTTTGGAAGGTAAGATTAGCTTGCTTACTTCAAGATTATTTTTATTAAAACTAAATTTAAGCATTTATTTAATGACATGCTATTTAGCATGATCAAATGTTTTATTGCTTTTTAACTCTTTTGTTGAAACATTTGTTATGTTTTCCCATTTTTATCACATTTTACTTTTTTTGTAAAACGTATTTCTTTTACATTTGGTTTTACTTGATTCTGGAGTTTTATGTTGTTATAGAAGTAGTTGAATATATTATTTTTTAGTTATACCTTTACTTTAGACGTGCTCATATGTGTTTTTTGCATCTCTAATTTAAATAAATATGAATAAAACATAAAAGTCAGAAACCCTTTCTTTACCCTGTGGGAGCCATTGGTTTTGAATTGTTAGGATATTAGTTCTGTGAAGCCATGACCAGTAAAACACAGGACTGCTGTCCAACAGCTTTGGCTGGGTTGCTTTAAAACACTTGCACAAACCTTTTTTACTTTTCCCTGAGCCGTGTGTTTTTAAACGTATCGCCCACAGCACAAGTGTCTCCCGTGCAAGGAAAGCAGCACACAACAAGCACACGCAGCAAGCTGGTTCCAAGCATTCTAGCTCTGGTTGACACTGTCGGTATAAAAGCTGATGCGGGATGATTTTGGAGTGATCAGGTGGGACTTTTCTCTTTGTCAGATAAACCCAAACCAGAAAGGGACAGTACTGAATTTCTAGGCCAGAACTTTAAACACGATGTGGGGACACTTCTTGTCTTCTCGAGTTGCACTATAGCAGGTGAAACGTTATTTATAATGGAAAAGGGTTTGACCCCATTAGGTGTCCGGACACGGTTTCTTGCTATTCATTTTAAATCCGTTCCTTTCTAACATTTTTAATAAATTATTGTTCTGGGTTACACGACACTTTACATAGATTTTTAATAAATCTCTAAACTCAGGGGTTGTACTATTTGACTGGAGAATTGCTAATATAGTTCCTATTTTTAAGAAAGGGAAAAAAAGTGACCCGGGTAGCTACAGGCCTGTTAGTTTGTCATCTGTGGTATGCAAGGTCTTGGAAAAAATTTGAAGGAGAAAGTAGTTAGGGATATTGAGGTTAATGGAATTGGGACAAATTACAACATGGTTTTACAAAAGGTAGATCGTGCCAAACCAACCTGATCGCCTTCTTTGAGAAAGTAACAGATTTTTTAGATAAAGGAAATGCAGTGGATCTAATCTACCTCGATTTCAGTAAGGCATTGATACAGTACCACATGGGGAATTATTGGTTAAATTGGAAAAGATGGGGATCAATATGAAAATTGAGAGGTGGATAAGCAACTGGTTAAAGGGGAGACTACAGCGAGTCATAATGAAGGGTGAACTGTCAGGCTGGAGAGAGCTTACTAGCAGAGTTCCTCAGGGATCAGTTTTGGGACCAATATTATTTAATCTTTTTATTACTGACCTTGGCACCAAAAGTGGGAGTGTGCTAATAAAGTTTGTGGATGACACAAAGTTGGGAGGTATTGCCAATTCAGAAAAGGATTGGGGTATCATACAGGAAGATCTGGATGATCTTGTAAATTGGAGTGATAGCAATAGGATGGAATTTAATAGTGAGAAGTGTAAGGTTATGCATTTAGGGATTAATAACAAGAATTTTAGTTATAAGCTGGGGACACATCAGTTGGAAGTAACGGAGGAGGAGAAGGACCTCGGAGTCCTGGTTGATCACAGGATGACTATGAGCCGCCATTGTGACATGGCCGTGAAAAAGGCTAATACGGTCTTGGGATGCATTAGGCAAGGTATTTCCAGTAGGGATAAGGAGGTGTTAGTGCCGTTATACAAGGCATTGGTGAGACCCCATTTGGAATAGTGTGAGCAGTTCTGGTCTCCCATGTTTAAGAAGGATGAATTCAAAGTGGAACAGGTACAAAGAAGGGCCACTAGGATGATCCGAGGAATGGAAAACCTGTCGTATGAAGGGAGACTCAAGGAACTTGGCTTGTTTACCTTAACCAAAAGAAGGCTGAGGGGGGACATGGTTGCTCTCTTTAAATATATGAGAGGGATAAATACCAGGGAGGGAGAAGAATTATTTAAGCTTAATACCAGTGTGGACACTAGAACAAATGGATATAAGCTGGTTATTAGGAAGTTTAGACTTGAAATTAGACGAAGGTTTCTAACCATTAGAGGAGTGAAGTTCTGGAACAGCCTTCCAAGGGAAGCAGTGGGGGCAAAAGACCTAGCTGGATTCAAGATTAAGCTAGATGGGTTTATAAAGGGGATGGTTTGATGGGATAACATGATCTTGGCAACTAATTGACCTTTCACTATCAGTGGTAAATAGGCCAATGGAGGGATGATAGGAGTTACTATAGAGAACTTTTTCCTGGGTGTCTGGCTGGTGAGTCTTGCCCACATGCTCAGAGTTCAGCTGATCGCCATCTTGGGGGTCAGGAAGGAATTTTCCTCCAGGGTAGATTGGCAGAGGCCCTGGAGGTTTTTCGCCTTCCTCTGTAGCATGGGGCACGGATCGCTGTGGGAGGATTCTCTGCATCTTGGGGTCTTTAAACCATTTGAGGACTTCAATATCTGAGCTATAGGTGAGAGGATTATTCCAGGAGTGGGTGGGTGAGATTCTGTGGCCTGCATTGTGCAGGGGGTCAGACTAGATGATCATCATGGTCCCTTCTGACCTCAAAGTCTATGAGTCTATGACATTCTCACTTTTCTAATCGAATTGCTGAACTTAAACCTCATCATCTAAGAGTTAGATGCCCCTTGGGTAAATGACAGCTTGTTCTGGGCAGTTCACAAGAAGAAACTTTATCGTGCCATAGGCCTTGTCAAGAAAATGTGCCGAGGCTAGTTTGCTGGTACCATATTGATCGCTACTCTGGACGGCTGCCAAAACCATTGCTAACTGATTTCAGTTTTAGCAGCTTTTTGCAGCACTTTGCAGAGGGCTTCCTGGATCGGCTTTTTCTCTCTTTGACAAGTCAGCCTGGCAGGGGATTTGCAGTTGTTACTGGAAAAAACTTTTATTTACTTTTCTACAAAAACTGTCTGTAAACTAACCAGACCCAGAGGCTGCAGTGTGTCTGCACATGGGCAGCCGTCCCGGTTCTCACTGCCTGCCTGGGGAATCCCTCTTCGACCTGCTCTACCCTTTGTGGAGACTGGGAGACCAGCAGAGCCCTGCCCAGAGCAGGTTACTCTCTGTCCCCTCCCTTAGCCAGGCAGACACGCTCTCTGTTTCGGCCACTTCGGCAAGGGAGCAGGTGATTGCATGGAGCTGCTGTCAGTCATGCCCCGGCCCTTCCCCTGAGCTGTGTCCTGCTGGATGATTCCCTGGCACGAGCCTGGGCAATGGGCTGCATTTTTCCAATTCAGGTTTTGAGCAACTGCATAATGAGGGAGCTGCCCCCAGCCCTGCCTTGCCAGCCCGGCCTTCATTGCATTAAGGAGCTGTGATGGGTGGAGGACACTGCCCTTTCCCAGACCTCCCAGCATTCAGTAACTAAATTACCTATCAAGGGTTAAACCCAGATCAATGGGTATCTGGGAAGTGTTGGCAGGGAGCCAGGATGGCCAATGGGAAGAGACAGAAAGATTTTTAATGAAACAAGTTTTGCCTGTTTCAGTTTCCTTTTGAGTGTGAGTTTAGAGGAGCAGCTGGGGAGAGGGAGATGGACTGGACCATGGATAAAGGCAAAGAATTTTACTGACATCCTGCAATGAGGACAACCGTTATTCCTCATTGCAGGAGGGGTAACGATAGTTCGAATTAGGATCTTTAATTAGAACTACCTAGTCCGTGCCGTGTGCAGCCGCGGGCACAGAGTTTGGACTAAGGGGGATTTAAAAATGGCGGCACCCGGGAAAATGCAAATTTAAATCCCGGGCTTCATTTGCAACTCCGGTTGCCCTCATTAGACTACCTAGCTCGAACTAACAAGCTAGTATAGCCTTACCCAAAAATACATTTTTTCCATATCTGAAGAGCAACAACTTTGCTTCCCCCATAAGCCTCAAGCCGTGCACATCGTGTCTCATATTCCCATTGTCTCTCCTTCCAGGCACTTGTACTGTGACCATCTTCCTAGGGCCTCGGCACTTAAGGAATTCAGGAGAAGGTACGGTACAATCACACACCACTCTGCCTTGGAGTTGGAGAACTTCTCCCCTACGCCATGTCACATTCCAACACAACTGTCTTCACCAACCCCTCCACCTTCATCCTGCTGGGCATTCCTGGCCTGGAGGCAGCCCATGTCTGGATCTCCATCCCTTTCTGCGCCATGTATGTCATAGCCCTCGTTGGGAACACCACCATCCTGTTCATCGTGAAGACAGAGCCGAGCCTCCAGGAGCCCATGTTCTGTTTCCTCTGCATGCTGGCCGTCACCGACCTGGTCCTGTCCACGTCCATCCTGCCCAAAACACTGGGGATCTTTTATTTTAATTTAAGAGAGATCGATTTCAATTCCTGCTTTACCCAGATGTTCTTCATACATGGCGTGTTCATGATGGAGTCTGGGTTCTTTGTGGCCATGGCTGTAGATCGCTACATGGCTATCTGCCATCCCCTGAGATATTCCACCATCATGACAAACCCTGTTTTGGCCAAGAGCGCCCTGGCTGTCATACTGCGCGACATCATACTTGTCCTACCCATGGTCCTTCTGGCGAGGCAGTGGCCATATTGCAGAACCAACATCGTCCCCCACACAAAGTGCGCGCACTCCACCATGGTGAGTCTGGCTTGCGGTGACACCAGCATCAGTAGTCACTACGGCCTATTTTTGCTAATCTTTGTGCATGGCGTGGATGTGTTTTTCATTGCGGTGTCCTATGTGCAGATCCTCAGAGCCATCTTCCGCCTCCCCACAAAGGAAACCCGGCTCAAGACTTTTGGCACCTGCGGCTCCCACCTCTGTGCCATTGTACTCTTTTACGTCCCAGCTCTTCTCTCATCCCTCATATTCCGTTATATCCAGAATGTGCCCCGGTATGTCAATGTTATCATGTCTGACTTCTTCCTCTTGCTGCCCCCCATGCTGAACCCCATTATCTATGGGGTGAGAACCAAACAGATCCGGGACAGGCTGCTCGGGCTAGTTACACGTAAAGGTGCCTAATGTTTGTTCCTGGGGCTCCGGGTCTTGCAGGGAGCTCTGTGTGGGGCCAGCTGCCCATGTGACTCTTTCAGCCCTGGCCAATCACAGAGACATTAAACCCTGGAGCTGCCCTCACTGCTGTGTCACAGTGAGACACTGGGGATGGGTCCGGGCACGGCTCTCGGACGCATCGGGCCAGCACCTTGCTCATTACAGGTGTCTGGACACGTGCAGCAGGGCTATTTGCCCTGCCTCTACCTCACGGCCCTGCCCCTTCTCTGCCTGTTGCCTCAGGGCCACCATTGCTCACTCCCACCCTCCCCATCACTCACTGATCATCTCCACCTCCCTGGCCCCCCAGCTGGGCTCCCTCTGCTCCAGGGCTGGGCTGGGAGCTGCTGCCATCTGACTAGGAGCCTTGAATTAGAGCAGCGCTGGGGCTCACAGGCCAGACCGGAGCGGAGAGGGAAGCTGGGAGTCGGTACGGAAGCAGCAGAGGGCTGGGAGCAGGGTTGTGTGGCAGGTGAGGCTGTTCATCTTGCAGCTCCTGGGCCCCGCAGCTCGGCCAGAGTCCTCAGGGCAGGGCCCTTTGTGTGGGTCACTTCTTCAGCTTTCAGCTCTCTCTTGTTCCTCCCAACTGGGGGCCATTATCTGACATGGTCCCTGGACCGGGGATGGGCTGCGCTGGGCCTGAAGCCCTTTGCCCTCAGTCAGCCCTCAGGACAAGGGAAGGGATCGGCTTAGAAGCGAGCGGGACAACAGCTGAGACAGGTGGAAGATTAGCCCTGGGTGAGCTGGGATGGCGGGATGCTGGGCAGAGGCTGGCTGCCTTCAGTAGCTCTCCTGGAGGGAGATCCATGGCACAGCCCCCATGAGCTGGCTGGTCACACACGTACAGGGCACCTTCCCTGGGACCGCAGGGCCCCAGTGCCCCATGTCTGGATCTGGGCCTTGTCACTGAGTCCATCACATGCTTTGGTCACTGCACCTGGACGATCTTTAGCCAGGCTTCTGGGTAACTTTATCCCCTGTCATGCTTTCTTCACCTCTGTCCTCACAGACAAGATCAGCTCCCAGACTACTGCACTAGGCAACGCAGTATGGGAAGGTGGTGGACAGGCCTTGGTGGGGAAAGAACAAGTTAGGAACTATTTAGACATACACAAATCCATAGGTCTGGATTTAATGCATCCGAGGGTACTGAGGGAGTTGGCAAATGTCATTGCAGAGTCTTTGGTCATTATCTTTGAAAATTCATGGAGATCGAGAAAGATCCCGGATGATTGGAAAAAGGCAAATGTAGTGCCCATCTTCAAAAAAGGGAAGGACAATCCAGGGAATTACAGACCAGTCAGCCTAACCTCAGTCCCCAGAAAAATCATGGAGGAGATCCTCAAGGAATCCATTCTGAAGTACTTGGAAGAGGGGAAAGTGATCAGGAATAGTCAACATGGATTCACCAAGGGCAAGTCATGTCTGACCAATCTGATTAGCTTCTATGATGAGGTAACTGCCTCCGTGGCTATGGGAAAGTCAGTGGATGTAATATACCTTGACTTTAGCAAAGCTTTTGATACAGTCTCCCACAATAGTCTTGCCAGCAAATTAAGGGAGTATGGACTGGATAAATGGATTGTAAGATGGATAGAAAGCTGGCTAGACTGTCAGGCCCAACGGGTAGTGATTAACGGCTCGATGTCAGGCTGGTGGTCGGTTTCAAGTGGAGTGCCCCAAGGATCTGTTCTAGGACTGGTTTTGTTCAACATCTTTATTAATGACCTGGATGAGGGGATGGGTTGCCCCTCAGCAAGTTTAAGGATGACACTAAGCGAGGGGGAGAGGTGCATACGTTGGATGGCAGAGTGACCTGGACAGATTAGAGGACTGGGCCACAAGAAATCTGATGAGGTTCAACAAGGACAAATGTAGAGTCCTACACTTGGGACGGAAGTATCCCAAGCATTGTTACAGGCTGGGGACCGACTGGCTAAGTAGCAGTGCTCAGAAGAGGCCCTGGGGGTTACAGTGGATGAGAAGCTGGATATGAGTCACCAGGGTGCCCTTGTAGCCAAGAAGGTGAATGGCATATTAGGTTGCATTAGGAGGAGCATTTCCAGGAGATCTAGAGAAGTGATAATCCCCCTTTATTCGACATTGGTGAGACCACATCTGGAGTTTTGTGTCCAGTTCTGGGCCCCCCACTATATAGGAAGAATGTGGACCCATTGGAGAGGGTCCAGAGGAGGGTGACCAAAATTATTAGGATGCTGGAGCGCATGACGTATGAGGAGTGACTGAGGGATTTGGGTTTGTTTAGTCTGCAGAAGAGAAGAGTGAGGGGGGATTTGATAGCAGCCTTCAACTTCCTGAAGGGAGGTTCCAAAGAGGCTGGAGAGAGGCTGTTCACAGTAATGACGAATGGCAGAACGAAGAGCAATGGTCTCAAGTTACAGTGGGAGAGGTCCAGGTTGGATATTAGGAAAAACTATTTCCCTATGAGAGTGGGAAGCACTGCAGTGGGTTACCTAGGGAGGTGGTGAAATCTCCATCCCTGGAGGTTTTTATGTCTTGGCTTGACAAAGCCCTGGCTGCATTCATTGAGTTGAAATTGGGCAGGGGGCTGGACTCGATGACTCCTGAGGTCTCTTCCAGCTCTATGATTCTATGATTCTTTTCTATGATTCTATTCCGAACTACCAGTTAAACCTCATTGCAGGAGGAATAACAGGTAGTTCGGAATCAGGCTTTATTTCGAACGCCCGTTTCTCTGCCGCGTGTAGATGCGGGCAGTTAGTTTGGGCTTGTAAGTTTCAAACATGGCGACCGGCTGGGAACATGCAAATCAAGCACGGTATATTTAAATCCCAGGCTTGATTTGCAATTCCGAATGCCTACATTTGCAGCCTTAGTTCGAATTAGGCTTCAAGTGTAGACGTACCCTCAGAGAGTCCAGAGAGCTCTAGCTCGGTAAAGGGTTCTTGGGGCGCATGGCCTGGGCATCCAAACTGAGGGCAAATGCGAGTTCTTTAAAATTTTTACTAAGACACATGAAAGAAAAACTCCTTCCTGGAAGCTTCTCTGCTCTGCAGGTACCAACCGGCTCTGTGCACTGGATGAACCGACTCAGCTTTAGGTTCAGTTCCCTCACTTAGCTCACCAAAGTCAAGGAGCAACCAAAGAGGCATTTCATCCAGGCCAGAGGTTACAAGGGCCCCTGCTAATGCCCTGGACTAACTTTAGCTGTTTGTACAGGACACAGGCCGGCAGGTTTCTTGCATCACAGCTGAATACTCTGGGTAACTGTGAGTGCAACCAGACTTGTGAAATACTGTTCACACACAGCGGGATACAATCTCCAGTTAGTATAAACCAACCCAAGGGAAGCATGGTACCTGGTACAGCAGGTATAGTACGACAAGAATTCTGGGGTGTCTCTAAAAGGTCAAATCAGGGCAATTGATCAGAGACAGGGCTACTTACAGCCCACCACAGGGCCTCCTCCTCTATAAGGTACATGAAACCAGTCACACCGAGCACTTCTGTTTGCCACTCTGGCCAGCAAGAAGTCACACAAGCAATCCCCTTAGACCAGTGGTCTCCAACCTTTTTACACCTAAGATCACTTTTTAAATCTCAGAACAGGCAAAGATCTACCACCCCGCCCCTTCATTGAAGCCCCGCCCTCTCTATTCTCCTCCTGTCCATCACTTGCTACCCCCAGCCCTTACTTACACTCTGATAAACAGTTTATTTTTAAATTATGCGATATATAAAATTAAAATCACGTGTTTATAGTTATGAAATAAAGGGTCTGTTTTTTATTCATGCTATTTAAATCTAAAATGAAGCATTTATAATTATATGTTTTGTGGGGACAGAGTTCTGCGGCTGGGGGCAGGGGAGAGGGATCAGGGGGCTGGGAGGGCAGAGGACAGGGTTCTGCAGCTGGGGACAGGGTGCCAGTGGGGACAGAGTTCGGGGAGTGGGGCCAGAGTTCTGCGGCTGGGGGCAGGGGAGAGGGATCAGGGGGCTGGGAGGGCAGAGGACAGGGTTCTGCAGCTGGGGACAGGGTGCCAGTGGGGACAGAGTTCGGGGAGTGGGGACAGAGTTCTGCGGCTGGGGGCTGGGGAGCGGGAAGTGGGGAGTGGGGTGCCAGTGGAGGCAGAGAATCCCCTGAATCTGCCTCCTCCCAGGATCCCCCCCCCCCGAGGGAAGCCAGCGCGTGCCTCCTCTGGGCCCGACTCCCCCCCCGCGGTGCAGGAAACCCCGCGTGTGCCTGCCCTGGGACCGACCCCCTTCCCCCTCCGCACAGGGACGCCCCACATGCGCGCCTGCCCCGGGGCCGACCCCCCCCCCGCGCACACCTCCCCCGGGACTGACTCGCCCCTCCTGTGCGGTGCAGGGAGCCGATGCTCCCTCCCGCAGTGCACCCGGCAGAGCAGCTAGCGCACTTCCGGAATCGCCAGGTGCACTTCTGTCCAGCCCGGGAAGCCGACACTACCTCCATTTTCACTTGAGGTAGGTAGCGGGGCTTCTCGGGGGCAGGGCGGACAGGACGCCTCGCGAGCGACTGGTCCAGGCCTCGCGATCGACCTGTCGGTGACCACGGCCTTAGACACTCCAGCTTCTCCTGTGCCACAGCCAGCACCGCTCCTTACACGCAGGACAGGAGATTAAAACCAATCTCGCCAAATCCTAACACGGTCTCCTGATCCCGATGCACCAGCCACAGTCCCGGGTCAATTTATAGCTAAGCTCTCACCCGAAAGAGGATGCTCTCTGAGTCCTGTAGCATCTCAAGGCTTGTAAATAACAGAAAGAAAAGGCTCAGAGTAAAATTGTGATGAAATGACCGTGCATAAACCAGTGTGCATTTCTTGGTGCAGGCTGGTCGCAGAGATGGAATAAAGAGCTGTCTTAAAAGCCTCTGGAAGTCATCCTTTGTTAGGACGAGGGCTTAGCCCTTCCCAGATTAGTTCATAGCAAAGATGCTCGGAAAAGGATGAGCTGGAATGAAGATGAAGAGGGAGGAAACCCCAGGGACATCTTTATACCCTGCCCCCTGTGGAAGGGAATCCACTGTTCTTCTTGTGTGAGAGCACATCCCGGTGTGGAGTGTGTCACGGGAGCAAGTCACCTGTCTAAACCTTTTTAGGCTGCCTCTGCTCCCATGGCTGCCCTGTCCCTCAGGGCTGTATGGCACAATGGCCAGAGTCAATGTTGGGAATAATTCTCGGACACACTGGGTGCAGGTGAAAAGAAGCCGAGGATTTACTGAACACACAGCGCTGGTGGAGCGCGGACCAGGGGGTTAGCCCGGAGAGCACTGACTTAACCAAAACATACATTCGATTCTATAGGTAGCAGATGGACGGAGGAGAAGTGATTTGCTAGGTCTAGCAACGGAAGTGAGATATGCACATAAGCCAATGGGCTACGACAGTTACCCAGCATCTCCGCCCATTGCCGATTAAACATGTTATCACTAATACAAGTAATTATTCCTAACAAGCTAAATGAGCCAACATAAACAAAGGCATGTTGATGGTCATTTCGTCGGCCGGAAATATAATGCGTCTCCTGTGGGGGAGGTATTGCCTTGGCGCGATCTTTGGGATCCAAGCTTATTTTCTAGGAACAAAGCAGACAATGAAAAACAATCCCGCGCGGTTGTTTGGTTGTTTGGTACCGGCCTTATCGAAGTGAGGCCCTGTGGAATGTAATTGCCAGGGGAACCAGGGTCACGGTAACTGTTGAACCGTATGCTTCCCAGGCTTGGCCTGATACTTTCAGATTTGAGTTTGTCAGTTCTCAACAAGATACCATGGGCTGCCTCAATTTACCCTACAGTCAATATGTCTGCCCTCTTGGTCAGGGCTCTGCGACCCAAAGGGGGATCCAGCCGAGGGGTGATGCGTGGCTGTAGGGGGATGGGTTCCTCAGTAGCTCCACCCACCCGTGGGCGTCTGCAGGTGGCCGTGTTCCTGCCTGGCCCCAAGGCAACTGTATTCTGCCCTCTGGGGCCTGCAGCTCCCGGGCTGGAGCCGACGATGTGCCGCCTCCCTCCCTGAGCCCTGCCCTGGTCAGCGCAGGGCGAGCTCAGCCCGCCAGAGACACTCGCGGCTGGACGGGGTCCCTGCAGCTGTAAGTTGGGGGGGCAGAACCCCAGGCGGTCTCTGCGCTTCTCTCACCCATGTTCCTGTGGGGCCTCTGTCTCCAGCTGCTCCAGCCCAGAGACAGCGCTGGGTTCGGGGTGTGGAAGCAGGACGAAGGGAGAGGGGATTTGGGTGGCCATTTCAGGGTTTGTCAGTAGCAGAGCAAGAGTCTGGTTCACTCTGACTCCTGCCAACGTGAGAGCTCGAAGAGACGCTGCGTTCGCCTCTCAGCCTCGCTCTCCAAGATGAGAATGGAATGCTGCCCTCAGCGGGAACCTTGGAGGTAAGACCGTGTCCGAAGGGAGCTGAGTGGGCAGGGAAGTAATTGTTTAATGTTATACGTAATGGAAAGGTACATACATTGGCTTTTAAGTGTTTTGTTTTTGAAGATCCACTCATGCTGTCTTCCCTTGCAATATTGCTCGAATAAACTGCCTCTGGCAACTTGTTGCTTAAACACAATGCAGAGTGAAGGCTCGTTATCTTCCACAGGGGGCTGCCTTGGCTGGCAGGCCAGTGACCCTCCTTCCCCTCAGCTGGAGGGCAGCTGGCTCCTGTCTCTGCATCCACCAGCCCTGACCTGCGCCCGGCTCCCTCCTTTTCTCTGCCTCCCCCCAAGCCTGGCCTGGGCTGCAGGGCTCGTGGGGCAGGGCTGGCTGGGCCCAAAGGCTTCTTAATCCCCTTTGTGCTGCTGGCCGGTGTCTCTGCCTCCCCCGCTGCTCCACCAGCTGGAGATGGGAGTGCAGGGGCAGTGGGGAGGTATCCCTGCGGCCCAGGGCTGCTACTGACCCTTCCTGGCCCAGTGTGGGGCACGACACCCCATCCCTGGTGCCCTATGGGGCACAGCCCCTGCAGTGCATCAGGCCACTGGCAAAGGGAATGGCTGGGGTCGGTCTGGGGCCTTCCCCTGCCTGTGATGTCCTCCCCCTGGCAGAGAACAAGGGCCTGTCGGGGACTGGGGAGGCCTAGGAAACAGGGGCAATTATTGGCCACAGGAACCAGCAGCATTTCTACTGGCACCTGCCCGTGTCTCAGGGACTGACTCTCCTGCCCCCTGGGCGTGGGGCTCCTGTCTGGCTCTAGTGACCTCCAGTGCTAAACACCCTCACGCCCCATTGTAGGGTGAGCTCCGGCCTCAGCCGGCCCCTGATACTCTCCCTCCCCACCAGACCATTTGCACGCAGCCCATGTGCTCTGCATCCCTCCACACCTACTGCACCCAGCCAGGGGGGGAGGGCTGTGGCTGGGGGAGCAGCAGGACTGTGGGGGGAGGGAGGCTGAGCCCTTTCCCCAGTGACTAGCGGGGAAGCTGTACACTGCACACACGGAGGCACCAAAAGCTCTGCAGTACCCAGCTCCAGCAGCTGCAGCCCGTGGGGCTGTGCCCGGGGCAGTCAAACTGCAGCCCCACAAGGACCATGTGATCTCCCCACAATAGATGGGGGAGGGGGGGTTGCTCCCTGACTTGTGGACAAAACCCCCCACCCCCCATGTTCAGGGAGTCCAAGCAGGCAGCAGCTGGGTATGTCCCGCCCACTCACAACCCGGTGGCTCCCCCCTCAAATGCTCTTGGACCAGCCAGGGAGACTGGGACAGGGGCTGGGTGCACCTTGAGACAGTCCTGCACTAACTCACTCCCTTGCAGACGTGGATCCATGGGTCACACGGACCCACAGCCATTCACAAGTCTCCAAGCAGGGACTTGAACTCCATCCTCTCCCCTGGGCTGAATGAGCAAGTCAGGGTCCTGGCCAGTCTCCAGGCTGCAGCTACTGCAGGCCAGCCAGCCAGCCCTGCCCCCTGAGCAATGGACCTCGCTGGCTCAAAACCCCTCAGCTCCCCCCGGCTGTTCCTGTCGCCCAGTGCCCTGTGCCCGTCCCGTCCCAGCAGGACGTGCCGTGTGCCCTGCCTCAGCCCTGGTGCGGGGGGAGAGAAGCCGTCTGGTTCCTCATTCTGCTTTGGTGCCTGTATCCTTCCCCACTCTTGGCACCCGGAGGCGCTCATGCTCCATCCCTGGCCAAGCGAGTCTCAGGGCTCCTGTGTGTACCCAGGGGTAACTGATCCAGCGGGCGCAGGAGAGGGACCCATTCCCCAGCTGGGGCAAGCTCAGAGCAGTGGGCAGGTTGTGGCAGGGGTCCCATTACCCATCAGCAGTCAGTGAGCTGGGAGGGGGGCTCATTTCTTCAGGGCCCCCATTGCCCCACTCCTGTCAGTCAGTCTGCTCCGGGGTCCCACTGCCCAGCTGGGTTTCCTGACCCTCGTGGGGGAGCAGTAGCTGATGGAGCCAGGAAGTACGCTGCCGGGTGTGCTAGCTGATGTCTGGTCTGGCATTACTGCAGCCCCTGGCACTGCAGCCCTTGTCACTTGCTTTCACAGGGGGCCCACCTGTGAGCGTGGTGCGTCCAGCGCCCCCGACGCCATCAGCATGACTCTGCACGATCCGCAGGCGGACGGAACACGGGAGGACCCGCTGCGGGAGCAGATGGCCAGCCCGGCGTTCCGGCCCAGAGTTCCTCATCCGGAGCTGTGACGAGGAGCGCCGGGCTGAGTGGGAGCTGGCGGAGGCTGTGTGGGAGCAGCTGTTGTGCCAACGCGAGGCCCCGTGCTCCTCAGGAACAGCCATGATGGAGCACATGGCCATGTGTATGGAGTGGACCAACAGCCACCTCCCCACACCTGGGGTATGTCTACACTACAAAGTTAATTCGAACTAACAGCCGTTAGTTTGAATTAACTTTCATAGGCGCTACACATGCAAACCGCTAGTTTGAACTTAATTCGAACTAGCGGCGCGCTTAATTCGAACTAGATAAACCTCATTCTACGAGGACTAATGCCTAGTTCGAATTAAGTAGTTTGAATTAAGGGCTGTGTAGCCACTTAATTCGAACTAGTTGGAGGCTAGCCCTTCCCAGCTTGCCCTGGTGGCCACTCTGGGCCAAGCCAGGGAAACTCGTCTGCCCCCCTGCCGGCCCCGGAGCCCTTAAAGGGGCATGGTCTGGCTACAGTGCTCATGCCAGTTGCAAGCCTGCCAGCACCGAGCCAGCAGACCCTGCACCTGGCACGGCATGAGCCAGCCACCCACTACCACCCAGCCCTCCGCCTCTTCCCAGGACCAGGCTGGCGGCTCCCAGGAGCCTGCCCGGGGCCGCAAGAGGCAGACGCCCGCCTGGTCTAGTGCGGAGATCGTGGACCTCATCGAGGTTTGGGGGGAGGCCTCCAACGTCCACAATCTCCGCACTAGGCACAGGAAAGCGGCCATCTAGGGCAGGATAGCTGCCAGCCTGGCCACCAAAGGCCACATGCGAACCCAGGAGCAAGTTTGCATAAAAATCAAGTTGGTCCAGTGAGACCCCCGACCCTGAGCTTAGAACATAAGAACATAAGAACGGCCGTACTGGGTCAGACCAAAGGTCCATCTCGCCCAGTAGCCTGTCTGCCAACAGCAGCAACCCCGGAGGGGATGGACCGAAGACAATGACCAAGCCATTTGTCTCGTGCCATCCATCTCCAGCCTTCCACAAACAGAGGCCAGGGACACCATTCCTACCCCCTGGCTAATAGCACTCCATGGACCCAACCTCCATGACTTTATCTAACTTCTCTTTAAACTCTGTTCTAGTTCTCACCTTCACAGCCTCCTGTGGCAAGGAGTTCCACAGGTTGATTATTTGCTTTGTGAAGAAGAACTTTCTTTTATTAGTTTGAAGCCTGCTACCCATTCATTTCATTTGGTGTCCTCTAGTCCTTCTATTATGGGAACTAATGAAGAACGTTTCTTTATGCACCCTCTCCACACCACTCATGATTTTATAGACCTCTATCATATCCCCCCTCAGTCTCCTCTTTTCTAAGCTGAAAAGTCCCAGTCTCTTTAGCCTTTCTTCATATGGGACCAGTTCCAAACCCCTAATCATTTTAGTTGCCCTTTTCTGAACCCTTTCCAAGGCCAAAATATCTTTTTTGAGGTGAGGAGACCCCATCTCTGCACAATACTGAAGATATGGCGTACCATAGTTTTAGACTTCCCCTCCTCCTTCTTCCCCTGGCTTCCCCCTTCCAGCTCCCTCCTCCCAGGTTTCCACCTCCCCTCTCCCACCCTCTCTCTTCCCCTCTCCCACCTCCTTTTCCCAGTCTCCCCAGAGGTTAATCCCCCCCCCCCACCTCAGTTTTGTTAAATAAAGAGAGTTTCTATTTTTTTAACATACGTGTCCTTTATTTTTTACATCAGGAAGGGGGGCTAGGGAAGGGTAAGTGGAAGGAGGTGAGGGAGGAATGGGGCACGAGCCCCCGATGGGGAGGACTGGGGTGGCTCTGCGGACTCCTCGGGGTGGAAGCTCTCCTGCAGGGCCTCCTGGATCCTGACAGCCCCCCGAATGACCCCCCCAGATGGCAGCCTGCGGCAAGTGCAGCTGGGCTGATGGCCGAGTGCTGTGATGTGCCGAGTGTGGGCGCTCAGGGAACTCCAAGACAGGACTGCTTTGCTGTCCCTCATCGAGGTAGACAAGCAAGCGGGGAAGCCTGAGAACTGTCTGTCCGGGGTGGGGGTCGGGTCCCTTTAAGCACAGCCCTCGGCTAGCCTGAGGCAGCAGCTCCACGCTCTAAGTCCTAACCTGATGCCCTGCCGGCACTGGTTCCAGCCAGCCTTAACTTCGGTTCAGGGTCCACTCAATGTGGACATGCTAGTTCGAATTAGCAAAATGCTAATTCGAACTAATTTTTAGGTCTAGATGTGCTAATTCGAATTAGCTTAGTTCGAATTAGTGCTGTAGTGTAGACATACCCCTGCTCCCCCAACTCCCTGCCTAACTCCTCATATCCAACCCCCCAACTCCCTGCCCCCCGACTCCTCACCCTCACCCCACCCCTGCCCCTCGGCTTCTTCTCCTAGTCCCCCCCAGGGACACCGCAGCCCCTGAACACGTGGCGGTGGGACCTCCCAGGCAGCCAAAGCCTCCTGAGATACCCAAGGCAGGTGCCAATCCCAGCCCCATCCCTTAGCCCCTCTCTCCTTTCTCCCCATCCCAGGCTCTTTCCCCGGTCCCTCTCCTGGGGTATATCCCCCCAAATAAAAACGGCTGTTTTTAAAC
Source organism: Pelochelys cantorii (assembly GCA_032595735.1). NCBI lineage: Eukaryota > Metazoa > Chordata > Testudines > Trionychidae > Pelochelys > Pelochelys cantorii. Next base: position 1,182,090 of record CM064326.1, on the reverse strand, counting down.
AAAAATGGCTACTTTATTTGGTCTGCAGGGGAGGGGTGGAAGGTGGGAAGGGAGGGCAGGGGAAGGGGGAGTGGGGTAGGAAAGCCATACGGGGCAATGCAGAGGGCCCTTGTGAGGAGGCCCAGGGAGAGTCTCACAGGTGGCTTTGGCCAAAACTCTCCCTCAAGGCCTCCCAGATGAACACAGCCCCCTGACATGCTCTCTTGATGGCAGTGGTGTCCAGCTGCTCACAAACCCTGGCCAGCCAATCAGCCTCTGCCCTCCGCCCTGGCATGTCCCCCCCTTGCTCTCACAGATGTTGTGGAGCACACAGCAGGCCGCCACTATGCAGGGGATGTTTCACTCCAGGTGAGCAAGGAGAATCCTGAACTGCCCCTTTAGGCAGCCAAAGGCACACTCCACCGCCATGCTGCACCTGCTGAGCCTGGCACTGAATGCAGCTCAGGAAGCCCATGTGGGGCCTCATCTGCCAGGGGAACAAGGGGAAGGCTGCATTACCCAGGAGGCACATGGGCATGTCCACATTCCCAACCGGGAGGGTGCAGTCAGGGGAAAGTGCCAGCGTGCATCCTCTGGAACAGGCTTGAGCTCTGGAAGATGTGGGTGTCATGCACCTTCCCGGACCACCAATGTAAATGTCTGTGAACTGGCCCATGTGGTCCATGAGAGCCTCCAGCACCATGGAGAAGTAAGTCTGAGGCACGGTAGTCAGGGGCCAGGATGGGCATATGGGTGCCATCTATGGCTCCCTCACAGCTGGGGAATCCCATGGCAGCAAAGCCAGTGATGATGGGGCCGCCCTTCCTCCAGGTGATGACCCTCAGCAGCAAGATGGTGTTGATGGCCTTGACCACCTATAGAATCATAGAATCATAGATTCCTAGGGTTGGAAGAGCTCTCAGGAGGCACCAAGTCCAGCCCCCTGCCCAAAGCAGGACCAACCCCAACTCAACCATCCCAGCCAGGGCTTGGTCAAGCCAGGACTTTAAAACCTCTAGGGATGGAGATTCCACCCCTGCCCCATCTCTGTGCTTCACCACCCTCCTAGTAAAACAGTAAAATAGGAAAACCTGCATGAGACATCCCTGACCGTGGATCTTCCCCCTCCAAACTGGTTCCCCGTGGAGTGGTCACTGTCCAGCATGGCGAGCTTCCATAGGGCAATGGTGATGCCCTTCTGCAGGGAGACGGTGGCTCTTATGTGGGTGTCCTGTTGCCTGAGGGCAGGGGTGGGCCACTCACAGAGCCCCAGGACAGTGGCCTCCTCCATATGGAACTTCTGGAGCCACCGTTGGCCCACCAGCTGGAGCTGGTCTCCCGCTGCCAGAAGCAGTGTTCCATGGTGTGCAGGGGATGGAGGATCATTTGGTGCATCAGGAGCACAAGAGGCTGGATGAAGAGGTCCTGCAGTTCGGGCTGCTCGTCATGGTCCTGAATCACCACCTGGGCAGTGAGCCTGTGGCACACCACCTGGCACAGCTCAAAGCCCATGAGCCTGGCACGGCTCTGCAGCAGCTCCGGCTCCATGGTATGACTGCTATGGCATCTGCAAGGGCAACCAGAGCACATGGCATGAGTTTGGTGTCCTGTGAGGGGGGAAGCAGTGAAGAAGCAGTGTGTAAGCCGTGGCTGTAGAGAGGGACCCCCTGTAAGCATGAGTCTCAGCTCGCCTCTGCAGGCAGCTACAGGAAATGGCTACTCATCTGGTGCCCTCCCCAGAGTGCTCCCTTCATCGGATAAGTTGGAGTGGACATGACAGAATCCAAGGTGTATATAACAGCAAACGAAGTACCTGTCAATTGTAGGACCAATGTTAATGAGGCTAATTAAGTGGCTGCATGTGTCCCATTCATAGCTTTGGATATGAAAATGTGAATGTTAAAGGCAGGGGAAATTGGCTTTGTAGAGCATTAGCCACTTAATGTCTTTATTCCAGCCCAGGGTAACAATGTCAAATTTGTAGATGAATTTCAGTTCTGGAGTCTCTGTCTGTAATAGGCTGGTGAAATTCCTTTGTAGAAGAATGGCTACTTTGAAATCCATGACTGAGTGACCAGATAGGTTAAAAAGGTTCTCCGGCAGGTTTCTCTGTGTTACCATTCCGGATTTCTGATTTGTGTCCATTTCCCTTTGTCTCAGAGACTGCCCAGTTCGGCCAATACACATGGCAGGGGGGCATTGCTGGCACTTGATGACACAGATCCCACTGGTGGATGTGCAGTTGTATGAGCCCCTGATGTGGTGGCTGGTGTGGTTAGATCCTGGGATGGTGTTGCTTGTGCAGATGTGTGGACAGAGTTGTCAGTGGGGTTTGTTGCGGGGGTAGGTTCCTGAGTGAGTGTACCTGGTGTGTGGCTGCTGGTGAGTATTTGCTCGGGTGAGGGGCTGTCTGTGGGAAAGGACTCTCCTGTCCCCCAAGGCCTGTGAGAGGGAGGCTAGCTTGTAGATTGTCAAGGATGTGCTGGGGGGGATTAAGCCGGGGGCTGCAGGTGCTGACCAGTGGTGTTCTTTCGGTTTTCCTTGTTGGGCCTGTTTTGAAGTAATTGATATCTGGGTACTTGTCTGATTCTGTCAGTCTGTAACCTCACTTCCCTGGGGGCGTATTTAGATTTTAAGAGTGTCTGATAAAGATCTTATAGTTTGTCTCTGTCAGTGAGATTGGAGCAAATCTGATTGTATCTTGGGGCCTGGCAGTGAACAATGGATCACATGCTGTGCCTTGGGTGAAAGCTCGAGACATGCAGGTAAGAACAGTGGTCAGTAGGTACTGGGTATGGGGGGTGGGGTGGGTTATGTGACCATCATTCAGTTGTACTGTAGTATCAAGGAAGTGGCTCTCCTGTGTGGGCTGGTCCAGGCTGAGGCTGATGGTGAGATGGAAGCTGTAGGAATCCCTGTGGAATTCTTCAAGGGTCTCCTTCCCGTGGGTCCCATGGGGAGTCAGTGTCACACTTCCTCCAGTTGGGGGGGTCAGGGAGGTGGAGATGATCAGTGAGTGATGGGGAAGGGAGCAGCGAGCAACTGTGGCCCTGGGACAATAGGCAGGGAAGGGGCAGGGCCGTGAGGGGCAGAAGGGCAGATGGCCCAGCCGCACATGCCCAGACACCTGCAGTGATCAAGATGCTGGCCCGATGTGTCCGAGAGCTGTGCCCAGACCCATCCCCAGTGTCTCACCCTCCCACAGAGCAGTGAGGGCAGCAACAGGGTTTAAAGTCTCTGTGATTGGCCAGGAGCAGCCGGTCCCACACAGAGCTCCCTGCGAGAGCCAGAGACCCAGGAGCAAACATTAGGAGCCTTTACGTGTAACTAGCCTGAGCAGCCTGTCCCAGATCTGTTTGGTTTTCACCCCATAAATAATGGGGTTCAGCATGGGGGGCAGCAAGAGGAAGAGGTCAGACATGATAACATTGAAATACAGGGGCACATTTGGGACATAACGGAATATGAGGGATGAGAGAAGAGTTGGGACATAAAAGAGCACGATGGCACAGAGGTGGGAGCCACAGGTCCCAAAAGTCTTGAGCCGAGTGTCCTTTGTGGGGAGACGGAAGATGGCCCTGAGGATCTGGAAATAGGACACCGCAATGCAAAACACATCCATGCCATGCACACAAATTGTCAAAAATAGGCCGTAGTGACTACTGATGCGGGTGTCACCGCAAGCCAGACTCACCATGGTGGAGTGCGCGCACTTTGTGTGGGGGACAATGTTGGTTCTGCAATATGGCCACTGCCTCGCCAGAAGGACCACAGGAAGTATAAGTATGATGCCGCGCAGTACAACAGCCATAGCGCTCTTGGCCAAAGCAGGGTTTGTCATGATGGTGGAATATCTCAGGGGATGGCAGATGGCAACATAGCGATCCACAGCCATGGCCACGAAGATCCCAGACTCCATCATGAACACGCCATGTATGAAGAACATCTGGGTAAAGCAGGAATTGAAATCAATCTCTCTTAAATTAAAAGATAAAATCCCCAGTGTTTTGGGCAGGATGGATGTAGACAGGATCAGGTCGATAACAGCCAGCATGCAGAGGAAATAGTACATGGGCTCATGAAGTCTTGGCTCTGTCTTCACGATGAACAGGATGGTGAAGTTCCCCAAGAGGGCTATGACGTACATGATGCAGAAGGGGATGGAGAACCAGACATGCGCGGCCTCCAGGCCAGGAATGCCCAGCAGGATGAAGGTGGAGGGGTTGGTGAAGACAGTTGTGTTGGAATGTGACATAGCGTAGGGGAGAAGTTCTCCAACTCCGATGCAGAGCGTTGTGTGATTGTACTGTACCTTCTCCTGACTTCCTTAAGTGCCCAGGCCCTAGGGAGATGGTCACGGTGCAAGTGCCTGGAAGGAGAGACAATGGGAATATGAGACACGACATGCATGGCTTGAGGCTGTTCTTATGGGGGAAGCAAATTGGTTGCTCTTCACACATTGAAAAAAGGGATTTTTGTTAGTCAGAGAAGCAAATTATGAGAAATTGACCCCACGAATCCCATCATGACGCACGGCGCTCCCCACTTCACTAACTCCTATATGTCCTGCTGTGGGAAACCTCAGTAGGCACTAGCAGGAAACACAAGGCTGGGTACTGGTTAACCCTCATTGTTCCCCACTCTGGCACTTCAACTGCAGAAGAGGGGGGGACCTGCAAGAGATGTTCAAATGCCCAGCCCATAAAGGCTTCTGTTTAAAAAGCTCCCCAAGGTCACAGACTCCCCGGACTCGACTTTCGGTGGTTCGCTGCCACCACCCAAATGCAAAAACCCTTTCAAAGCCAGGAAGACAAACTCAGGACCTTCTTCCAATGGGATAATCCCAAGCTCTGTAACCCTCCCCAAGGAGAGAGCTTGGAAACAACAAGTATCATAGAATCATAGAGCTCATAGTAATCTCCTAATAGTCTCAGGCAGGTGTGCTCAGAACCTCCTGCTTTTTCTTAGGACACAGGAGTCAGATCATAGTCTTAAAAAGGTGATTTTATAAATAAGACAAAGAAGACACATCTGGTGATGTGTACTTGGTTGCAAGGTGTTACAGAGCCACTAAAAAAAAAGATTAAAGCACAGAGAACTCCTTCCCTGGGATTCAGATTCACTTACAGTACATGGGGGTTATGTGACGAAGTGGAGGGGCTGTCTGCTTTGCAACCCAGTGTCCCCCTGTTCTGTGATGTGTGATTCCCACTGACTCACCCACATGTGGATTGGCCCAGACACCCAGGCACAGCCTGGGCAGATAACAAGGCTCTTCCCAGGGGGGAGACAAAGGGAGGGAGGCGGAGATGAGCACCTGGCTTGAGGACAGGGTCAGGGAGCAACCCAGTTGCTGGCTGGGAAACATGAAGGGAACAGCCTGAACTGCAGGCTGAGGGTCAGGGGGAGTGATGGACCCCCTAATCCAAAGGGTCTGAGGCATCCTGGCCCTGACGCCTGCAACCACTTCACATCTATGCCATGCTGTATCCCAGAGAAGCAATAAACCCTCTGTTCTGCTGGCTGGCGGAGTCTGTTCTGGCTGCTACGGGGTGCAGGATTGGGGGAACTCTGACGCGCCCTCACAAGTTAGCACAGAGGAGTGTAACAAAACTAAAACCAAAGGAACTGACCAGACTGTGTCTAACTAACCATTCTCTGTTCACTTAGGGTATGTCTACACTAGCCCCCTAGTTCTAACTAGGGAGGCTAATGTCGGCATTCGAAGTTGCAAATCAAGCCCAGGATTTAAATATCCCGCGCTTGATTTGCATCTTCCCAGCTGGTCGCCGTTTTTGAAATTTACAAGTCTGGACTAACTGCCCGTGTCTACACATGGCAGGGACCCGGTAGTTTGAATTAAAGCCCTGAATCGAACTACCTGTTATTCCTCCTGCAAGGGCTTTAATTTGAAATACCAGGTCCCTGCCGCATGTAGATGCGGGCAGTTAGTCCGGACTTGTAAATTTCAAAAACGGCAACCTCCCGGCAAGATGCAAATGAAGCCCGGGATATTTAAATCATGGGCTTAATTTGCAACTTCGAATGCCGACATTAGCCTCCCTAGTTAGAACTAGGGGGCTAGTGTAGACATACCCTTACATATCCCTTGTTCCAGGGTTCAGTCTTTCCTTAGGCATGGATATCACTAGAAATCTGAGCCTTTATTCCTAGTTCAGTTCAGTTCAGTTCATCTCTCTCTCTTCCTGGCTCCTCTTCTAAGCTCACACACAAAAGGAAACTGAAACAAACTATACCGGTTTCATTTCAAAAATATTTCCCTCTCTTCCCACTGACACTGCTGGCTCCCTGCCAACACTTCCTGGATACCCACTGATCTGGGTTTAACCCTTTACAGGCAATTTAGTTACTGAATGCTGGGAGGTCTGGGAAAGGGCAGTACCCTCCACCTATCACAGCTCCTTAATGCAATGAAGGCTGGGCTGGCGAGCCCGGGCTGGGGGAAGCTCCCCCCCATTACGCAGTTGTTCAAGATCTGAATTGGAAAAATCCAACCGGTTGCCCAGGCCTGTGCCGGGGAATCATCTCAGTGGGACACAGCTCAGGGGAAGGGCCAGGGCATGACTGACAGCAGCTCCACCCAATCCTCTGCTCCCTTGCAGCAGTGACCGAAACAGAGAGCGTGTCTGCCTGGCTAAGGGAGGGGACAGAGAGTAACCTGCTCTGGGCAGGGCTCAGCTTGGTCTCCCAGTCACCACAAAGGGCAGAGCAGGTCGATAAGGGTTTCCCGAGGCAGGTGGTGGGAACAGGGGAGGCTGCCGTGTGCAGATAGACTGAAGGGTCTGGGACTGGTTAGTTTAGAGACAGATTTTGTAGAAAAGTAAATAAAAGTTTGTATCCAGCAACAACTGCAAATCCCCTGCCAGCTAGAATTGTCAAAGAGAGAAAAGAACTATCAAGCAAGCCCTCTGCAAAGTGCTGCAAAAACCTGGTAAAAATTTAACCAACGAGTTACCGATGGTTTTGGCAGCCATCCAGAGGAGCAATCAACTGGGTACCAGCCACCAGCCTCGTCATATTCTCTTTACAAGGCCTATTGCATGATGCAGTCTCTTCTTGTGAACTGCCCAGAACAAGTTCCATTTACCCAAAGAGCAAAACTGTTATCAAGACATCTTAAACGATAATGGTTAAGCTATTCCATGCTATTAGAAAAAACAAAAGAATCTATGTACATTATTAAGTAACTCAGAATAATTATTTATTAAAAGATAATAATAAAGTATTGCATATAAAATTGATTTCAAGAAACTGTGTCCTGACATCTACCGGGGTCTAACCCTTTTCCATTATAAATAACGTTTCACCCACTATAGTGCAACTCTGCAAGACAAGAAGTGGCCCCACATCGTGATTAAAGTTCTGGCCTTGAAATTCAGTCCTGTCCCTTTCTGGTTTGGGTTTATCTGACAAAAAGAAATGCCCCATTTGATTGCAGCAAAATCATCCCGCATCAGCCTTTGTACCGACAGTGTCAACCAGAGCTAGAATGCCTGGAACCAGCTTGCTGCATGTGCTTGCTGTGCACCGCTTTCCTTGAGCAGTAGAGACTTGTGCTGTGGGCGGCATGTTTAAAAACACACGGCTCAGGGAAAAGTAAAAAGGTTTGTGCAAGTGTATAAAGTAACCCAGTCAACGCTGCTGGACGTTAGTGCTGTTTTCTATTCGTCATGGCTTCACAGAACAAAAATCCTAACAATTCAAAACTAATGGCTTCCACAGGGTAATAAAGGGGTTTCTGACTCTTTGTTTTATACACTTTTTTTAAATTAGGGACACATTAAACATATAAAAGTGCCTCTACATTAAATGTGAAAATAAAATATATAAAATATAAAAGCATCTCTAAAGTAAAGGTATACATTAAAAATATATATTCAGCTACTCCTAAAACAAAATAAAAATTCAGAACAAATAAAACCAAATGTGTAAATAAAACTTTTTGTAATAAAATTTAAAATGTGGTAAAAATAGCAAAAAGCAACTGAAAAATTTAAACAAAACAGTTAAAATGCAATAAAATTTTTGTACATACTAACAAGTTCAATTAATGTTTACATTTAGATTTAATAAAAATAATCTAAATGTAAGCATGCTAAACTTACCTTCCAAAGTTGAAGATTTAATGGAGCCTACTTAAATGTAAATCATAAACAAAAGTTGCTTAATATTGATGAAAACTCATGTAAGTCAATGGCTCTAACATTATAAAAATACATCATAATGGTAAATTTCATAACAACAAAATTGAACTGCTTACAAATGTTAACCACACATTTTAATTTCTATGACCTGTATTCCATTTAAAAGGAATAAAAGTAATCAAAGCCCCCACTATTTGTACACCACATATTGCTTTAAAAAGTGTAAATAAACCTAAGTGCACAACATCCAATGTGCGTGCAGCATGTCTATGCTCTATTTTCGGAGAGGCACTAACAATAAAACACGCTAACTAAATGAAGGAAAAGCGATATAAAATACATTGGAGGTGGCATTGGTTCTGGGGCCAAAGTTGTAGACTCATTTAATATTAAAATATCATCAAACAATGCCAGGTAGAGTGAAGGGGGCCATACATACGCATGGAACACAACACATTGGTACATTTTCAAAACAAAATAAAAAGCGTAAAGCTCCAATTTAAAAAGCCCAAGCCCTAAAAAGTCTTTAAATGTCTATTTTGTGTGTCTAAAATTAAGCTAAAGCTGGGCTAGAGATACAACGTCTACAAATGCAAACTTGCAAAGTGCACTGCACGAAACATCTGTTAAGTAACGGGCAATAGCCTTGTAAATGGCTCTGAAATCCTCTTCTATGCGAACATAAGAAGGGCCATATGGGCTCAGACCAAAGATCCATCTAGTGCAGTGCCCTCTCTTGTGACAGCACAGCATCCTCTGGCGAGAAGTCCCAGGGGGTGACTGTGCGTTGTGGGAAGAAACACTTCCCATGGTTTGTTCTAAACCTGCTGCCTAGTCATCCATGTGGTGACCCCCAGTGCTAGTGTTATGGGAAAAAATCAATATTGTTCTTACTTGGTTTTTCTGCACTAGTCTTGATTTTATAGGTCTTTCCCCATCCCCCCTTAGCTTTCTCTTTTTCCAAGCTGAAAAATCCCAGTCCTATTAATCTCTCTTCATATGGAACCCGTTCCAAACCCCTCATCATTTCTGTCGCCCTTTTCTGAACCCTTTCCCATGTCAGTATATCTTTTTTGAGATGAGGTGACCACATCTGTACGCAGTATTCCAGATGTGGGTGTATCATGGTTTTAAGGCAATAATTTTCTGTCTTATTCTCGATCCCTTTTTTAATGACTCCTAACATTCTGTTTGCTTTTCTGACGGCCGCTGCACACTGAGTGGGTGTTTTCAGAGAACTCTCCACCATGACTCCAAGATCTCTCTCTTGAGTAGTTGTAGCCAAATTAGTCCCCATTATATTGTACGTATAGTTGGGGTTATTTTTTCCAATGTGCATTGCTTTACATTTAGCCACATTAAATTTCATTTGCCATTTTGTTGCCCAATCACTTAGTTTGGTGAGATCTTTTTAAAGCTCTTCACAGTCTGCTTTGGTCTTAACTATCTTGAGCAGTTTCGGATCATCTGCAAATTTTGCCACCTCACTCTTAACTCCTTTCTGTAGACCATTTATAAATAAGATGAATAGGATGGGTCCCAGGACAGACCCTTGGGGGACCCCACTAGTTATCTCTCTCCACTAGGAAAACTGACCATTTATTCTTACCCTTTGTTTCCTGTCTTTTAACCAGTTCTCAGTACATGAAAGGACCTTCCCTCTTATCCCATGACAACTTAATTTACGTAAGAGTCTTTGGTGAGGGACCTTGTGAAAGGCTTTCTGGAAATCTAAGTACACTATAGCCACTGGATCCCCCTTGTCCACATGTTTGTTGACCCCCTCAAATAATTATAGTGGGTTGGTGAGGCATGATTTCCCTTTACAGAAACCATATTGACTTTTCCCCAACAAATTATGTTCATCCATGTGTCTGACGATTTTACTCCTTACTATCATTTCAACTAATATGCTCAGCACTGACGTTAGACTTACCGGTCTGTAACTGCCAGATCATCCCTAGAGCCTTTTATAAAAACTGTCATCACATTGGCTATCTTCCAGCCATTTGAGGAAGACTCTGAGTTAAAGGAAAGTTTACAAACTACATTTACTTATTCTGCAATTTCTCTAATTTCTGTAATCTCCTTGAGCATTTCACACTCACTAGCACCATCCTGGTCAGGCGGTCTGTAATTTATCCCTACAGCTATCTTATTATTATTACAGCATGGAATTACTACATTAAATCAACAAATTGCAAAATAAAATAAGTTTAATGAAATTCAAACCACTCATTAAAAGCGGGAAAGAGCAAAAAAAGTTACACAAAACAAAATAAAAACAAGAAGAAGAAAAAGAAAAAATCAGCCATGACCTTTCTATTGCCCCAAATGTTACTGCAAATGGAAGAAGAAGAAAAAAAACCCTCACTCAAAAAGGGAATCGTTCAATCAGTCAATGTAAAAAAACACAAAACGTGGGGGCAAAACAAGTGGGTGTGTCCAGAGCTAGCTTGGTGCAAAAAACCTCATTTAAACCACTCACAACAAGGCTATGTCATGCAATATTTTGCCTCTCATGTCACAAATGTGTTTAATTTGGGCAATGGCTGCATTTGTATGATGACAAGTAAAATATGTATTTTTTAAGTATCACAAAAAAGGCCCGGTTAAATCATATTAGTTTAATGTAAAAATGGCCACCACAATTCTTATTATTATTTACCAATCTCCCCCTTGGTATATTGCTTTAATAACACAGTTACCCAGTGTCACAGCTCCGCTACATGTCATTCTACATCCTCTTCTTCTATGATTCCTATTTGAAATACTATACTATACTAAACTATACTACTAGCCAATTAGCCCGTCATAAGACGGGATTTTCAGGTCTCTCCTCACGTCGGTCTTCTCTCCTGAGCCTCTGGTCTCTCGCTCCAGGTCTCTCTCTCTCTCTCTCTCTCTCCTCCTCCTCCTGCCTCCCCCCTCTCTCTCTCAGCTCTCCTCCACCTTCTGCCTCTCTTTCCGTCTCTCTCTTTCTCTTCTCCCCCTCTTACCTCTCACTTTCTCTCCGCTCTCCTCTGTCTCCATCAGGAATGCACGCTCATCCAGGCCCCACCCCCTGGCCATGAACGTCACCACCCCGCCCCCTTCCCCTCCCGCCGTGGCGCTCGGCTGAGTGCTGCACCGCTCAGCTGGGCAGCAGCAGGGGAGCAAGCGGCGGCAAGCGGCCGTTTGGTGTCCGCACTCCCCATGCAGCACACATATTCTACACGTATGTGAATGGAATATACAGAACCAGTAGAAGGTAAGCTTTCATGTGACCCCTCACATGACCCCCTTTGTATAGACTTTTGGGGCAACCCCCCTCCCCCCGCCGGGTGCAGCAATGACCTTTAGAATCCAGGAATGTGAGACAGGGTGCTTAAGCACTGGAATAAATTGCCTGGGGAGGGTGTGGAATCTGGAGGGATGGGAGAGCAGGATGGACAGACGCCTGCCAGGAGTGGTCTCGGTTAGGGGTGCGCAGTCATTTTTGAAGGTTTGAACCCTAGAAGGCATGAGGCCTGGGGCAGAAGGGGCGGGATCAAGAAACGGCACTGCCCACTGGTCCTGATTGGCCTGGGGGTGGGGCCACACCTGCAGTCTTAGCCCTGCCCCCCATGCTCACCCTGCCAGGGTGAGAGTGTTGAACCACTGGCAGTTCCCTCTGCAGGGGCGGATGAGAGTTTTGCGGGGCCCAGGGCAGCACAATTTTGCGCATGCACCACGGCCAAAGCCGACAGGTAGCGCATGCGTGGGGCCTATTGAAGCCCGGGGCCCAGGGCAGCCGCCCCGCTCGCCCTGACCTACATCTGCCGCTGTCCCTCTGGGAGAGACGTCGCAGGCCCCATCCCCATGTCTCGACTGGCCAGAGGGCGGCCACAAGCCAGAGCCCCTTCAGTGGCTCGTAGCTCCTGGAGTCTCCCTCGTGGCTCTCAGGCCAGGCATTAGCAACATGCTTGGCGGCTGGATCAGGCCTGCTGGCAGCCTCTTGCCCAGCTCTGCTCTGCACAGTGCTGGGTCCTGCCAGAGGGCAGGGGACTGGACTCGATGCCTCTCGAGGTCCCTTCCCGTTCTGGGGCTCTAGGACTCGCACTACTCAGGTGGTTCCTCTTGCCCATGCTAGGTCTGTATCGCCCAATACAACAACAAACATTCCTACCGCAGATAATATGGACAATTCCGTGGCCTGCAGGCTGACAAAGTCCCACAACCTGCCAGCTCCCCACCCCACGGGAGGCGCCTGGGGCAGGGTGTAACAGAGTGAGACGCGCGGTCGGAACGGACGATGTCATGGCTCCTCCTGACCCCAAACCCTACGGAGCTCTCGGTAAAGAAAGCAGAGCAGGCTGGTACTCACTGTGCCCCCAGCACAGGGCCAAGGAGCATCCAGCCCCACGGACAGTCTGACCCACAGCGCGGACAAAGGAAACCCTTTCCCAGGTTCCCTGCTGGGCCTGTGGAACTCCTTGCCACAGACACACTGGAGCAGAGCTTGGCTGGGGGGCATCAGAGCTGGGCTGGCCACTGCAGCCGGTGCTGGCGCTGCTACCGCCCGTTGGGACCCGTCTGACACCTTCCCTACACAGACCGCACTTTCGGGGCTTCTACGTTTGCAAAGGTTCAGCGTTGGACGGAGGTTTCCCTGGCGGGGGCTCTGCTGCCGGCTGAGTTGGATGTCACATTCCCAGGCCTAACAGGGCACCTGCCGTCTCCAGTGGGGCTGGGAGAGGAGACGTCCGGCCCGGGCTGGATCCCAACGTTGGCTCGTTCCAGTGACGGGCCCTGCCCCCCCCCCACGGCTTCCAGCGACACACGTCAGGGAGCAGCCCCGGCCCCTTCCCAGCCAGCGCCCTGCGATGCAGGAGGGGCAGTGTCTGGGCAGTCACCCCCCCCCGCTGGCTCCGCGCTCTGACCAGCTCTCACTGCCGGGGGAGCTTCCCCCGTGGGGCCTGAGCAAAGTGCTGCCGGGCCTGAGGGCTGGTTTGGTACCGAACGTCTGCCCCACGGCTCAGCCTGAGGGCCCCTGTGCACAGAGATGCAGCCGCCTCGGGGCCGGAGGCAGCAGCCAGAGGGGGAGGGGCACACCACGATGTACATTTTGCTCCAGGAGATTTTGGCAGGAATCCTCCCCTGGGCAGGGCCTGGGATGTTTCGTGGCTCTGAAAGCGCAAAGGCCCCCAGACTGACTCTGCCCCTCACACCCACGCTGCCCTGGGGCTGTGGAGCAGGGGAGCCCCTCAATTAGAGCTGGTACCTGTGAGTGCTGAGAGGGACGTGTCTTCCCTGGGAACCCCCCTCAGGCAGCCGCATCCCGCACCTCTCTCAGCCCAGCGTCTGCAGCAGCGTCCCGCGCTGAGAGCCGGCACAGGGCCATGCACTGGTTATAACACAGCTCTGGGCCCTCCCAGGGGGGTTCGCTCAGCCTCTGGGGGAGAAGCAGCATCTGGATGCAAAGAGGCTGGGGAGAAGCCTGTTGGTGCTTCTGTGCTAATTACCCAGCGAGAGGAGTAAACAATAATTAAGGGCCCTTCCCAAGGGAGCCAAGAGCTCCTCAGCTCTGGGTCTCTGGGCTGCATCAGAGAGAAATCGGCTGCTCTGTGCATTTATGGACATTTAACCAGTTTGGTTCATTACTGCTCAGACGAGGGCTAATGTTAGCACTGACACCTGCCCATGTGCAGGAGGGGGTGGGTCCAGGCAGACCGGTCTGGAGACAGCAAGGGCAGTGACAGGCAGATGGGGTGTCACTGAGGGGTTAGAGATCAGTGGGTCCCATCCGACACTCACATCGTCCTGCCCAGCCCCTTCATGGAAGGATCTTGTGAACAAAAGGAAAGTCCCTAGGAACGTGTCCCTATCCCACACATGGATAAACTGAGGCAGGGAGTTTGACGTGGCAGGATGACAGAGTCGGGGGTCCTGACTTCCCTGCTGTAACCATTTTCTCTCCGTCCCGCCAAGAGGGAACTGGACTCCTGCTCCAGCAGGGCTGTTTGTTGGCAGGTGGTGTAGAGGGGAGGCAGAGGAGAGGCTGGAAGGGGAAACCTGAGAATTCCCCACTCTCACCAGGTGAATCTGAGGTGTCAGAACTAGCTGGAGTTTGTTTGCTCTGCCCCTGGGAGGTGGGAACTCTGGGGCACCACTTCCGCTCCCACTCAGACACCTGCCAACAGGGTCCATCACAGACTTGCCAGGCTCCAGGGGAAGGTGGAGACAGTTCTGTGCTCTCAGAAGGGGCGTGGCCTCTGGTGGAAGGGGCGGGGCTGTGCTGGCTGGAGTGCACCACACTGCCCCCTGCAGGCAGCTTTCAGAGCCATCCCCAGCGCTGCTATTTCAAGGGCCCCGTGTTCCGGCTGCTGCCACTCCTGCAATAGGGGTGGTGGCCGAGTGCTCCAGGCCCTTTGTCATCGCTGGGTGTCATGGGGTGTGGGGGGTCCCGGACCACAGCCGGCTGGTTACTGATCCACAGGGATACAACGCAGCGCGGGATCGTTGTTAACACAGGAGCCAGGAGCAGCCAGCGCCATTTCTCTAGATAGCAGGGACCCGGGGCCCTGTCCCCTCAATCCTGCTCTGAGCCTCCTCTCCCACCCTAACCCAGCCGAGACTGACCCATCCCCCAGGCCCTAGTCCCCAGCCTGGTGTCAGCCCCCACACACACTTTGTTCCCTTTCCTGGCCAAAGATGTCAGCTGACTCATCCTGCACCTAGTTGAGGTGCCAGGCCAGCCTGGTCCAGACCCCACCTGCCTCCCTCAGGAGTCCTCCCCCGGCGCTCCCACCCCCACTGGCAGAGTCACACCCAGCACAACAAAGCAACCAGTGAAAGCCAAAGCCAAGTGGACACAGTGAACTACAAGAGTGGACACCCTGGGCCGCAGGGCAACTGCCCCCTTCCCCCCCTCTGGGGTCGGGCCTGGCGGCCAGCCCATCAGTCCCTGGAGCGCCTCAGGGAGCAGCCGTAGGAAAAGCAGCACCCGCGGAATGTGCCTGGGCACTGCATGCAGCCGGGGTCTGTCCTGGGGTAGAGGCCTCGCCCTGCCCTGAGGCTGCCCTGGAGCAGGGGGTGCAGGCAGTCTAGAGACTGGTGTAATGTCAGTGCTGGGTTTGGTCTCTCCCGCCTTTCCTCCCCCACCCTGAGCCCCTTCTCCCCCTTATCAGAGCCCCATGGGGTGAGGCTGCCGCTGGGCACGTCAGGGTTCCCCACCACAGAACAATGTTCTCAATTCTGGGCCTGGTGCCTGGACACTGGCCTGTCTCAGCTCACGGTGGTAATTGGCATCCTTCTGCATGATTGACGGCCCAGGCTCCCGGCTGTTAACGTGCCCACGCGCTGCGGGAGGGTGCACTGTGCGGGGCTCCCGAGGGGAAAGTGCAGGAAGTGCTGAGGGTATGAGAGTGAGTCCTGGGTTCTCGGCAGCAGGGTGAAGTCACATGTTTCTAGGGGTGGGGGAGGTTGAGCGCAGCTCCTGCCCTGCTGCTGAACAACAAACTCCCCACCTTTGTCATATTAAATCAGTAACTTCCAGGCACTGAGCGCTCCCCTGTATGTAACACCCCCCTTTGAACCCCCAAAACACCCCACCTCCTCACAGCCAGCTCAGAAGGGGCAAATCCAATGCTGGGGGGCACAGGAAGATGTGGGAGGGAGTCGTGTCCCTGACCCCCCAGACAGGAGCAGTCACACAATCGACTTCTCAGGCACAGGGAGTGGGATAAGCTAGAGGATGAAAAATGTAGATTACAGAACTACACACGTGGACTGAGGTGGAGATGCACATAGGCGGCAGACGAGTTGAGAGTCTCTGCATCAGGTTAATAGGGGTAAAAAACAAGGGTGATGTCATGTTAGGAACCTAGTATAGACCAGTGAACCTGGCAGAGGAGGTGGAGTGTTTTTGTTAAACAACTAACAAAAACATACAAAGTGTAGGTCTTGGTCATGATGGGGGACACCAACTGCCTGGACATCTGTTGGGAAAGTAACACAGCAGGGCACAGATTGTCCAACACGTTCTTGGGATACATTGGAGACCCCGTTTGTTTTAGAAGGCAGAGAAAGCTACTGGGGGAGACTGTTCTAGGTTTGGTTTTGAGGAACTACTCCACTGCCCAGAAAAGACAGGAAGTCTGGCAAGAGACCACTCTGGCTTAACCAGGAGATCTTGCATGATCTAAAAATCACGAAGGAGTCCTATAAAAAGTGGAAATTACCTCAAGTTACGAGGGAAGACCATAAACAAATTACATACGGGGGGAGGAGGAGGGTGTTAGAAAGACGAAGGCTTCAAATGAGCACAGTCTAGCTAGAGACATATGTTAGAAGCAAGTGGAAAACCTGCGGCAACATAGTCCCATTGCTCAGTGAAGTGGGAACACAGTAACAGGCAAAGTGGAAATGACAGTAGTGAACGCTGGAGAAAAGGAAGTGGGTTCAGAAGTTAAAATAGGAAAAGGAAAAGTTCAAAATCACTTAGAAAAGTGAGATGTCTTCACGTCACCAGCGCATAATGAAATGCAGCGTGGAAGACTCCAGCAGCCGACTGAGAAGGTACCTGAGTCATTAGCTAGCACCTTTGAAAAGTCATGGGAGTCGGGAGAGATCCCAGAAGACTGGAAAAGGGGAAATCTGGTGCCCCTCTATAAAAAGGGAAATAAAGACAATCCAGAAAAGTACAGACTAGTCAACTTAATTTCTATACTAGGAAAGATAATGGAGCAAAGAATTAAGGACTCCATCTGCAAACATCTGGAAGATAGTAAGGTGATAGGTAACAGCCAGAACAAATCATGTCAGACCAATCTGATACCTTTCTTTGATAGGATTACAAGCCGGGTGGATAAGGAGAAAGCAGGAGATGTGGTGTATATAGACTTTAGTAAGGCATTTGATAAAATCTCGCATGACCTTCTTGCCAATAACCTAGGCAAATACAACCTAGATGGGGCTACTATAAGGTGGGTGCATAACTGGCTGGATAACCATTCTCAGAGAGTGGTTATCATGGTTCCCAGTCACACTGGAAGGGCAGAACAAGTGGGGTTCCGCAGGGATCAATTTGGGGACTGGTTCTGTTCAATATCTTCATCAACTGTTTAGATAATGGCACAGAGAGGGCCCTTATAAAGCAGTTGATGATCCCAAGGTGGGAGGGGTTGCCAGTCCTTTGGAGGACAGTGTCAGAATTCAGAATGATCTGGACAAACTGGAGAACTGGTCTGCAGTTAATACAATTAATTCATATTTTTACCTAACACCGTGGTTTTCGACGCATATGCTTGGGAACCTGCTCAGGAGCAAAAACTGGCGCGTTGTCCTCCCCATGTTGAGGGAGGTGCTGAGTAGGTTGCACATTTACACCGGCTACATGTTAGAGCAGGTCGGGATGGTAGGACTCGGGGCTCCTAGGCTGAGGATATGGGCACCAAGCCCCTCTGGGGTCCAAGCTACTCACAAGGACGACTGGTTTTAGCTAAATTGGAAGCGGGAAAGGGGAGAACCCTGAAGAGATTCCTTCTCGTTTCTGTGTTTGTGCCGTGCACGGTGGGGAGGGAATCGCTCTGCCTCTGGCCAACAGTTTGACTTGACTCTTTCAATTCTGCCCACAGACGCAGGAGAGTTGGCGAGCAGGGGCTGGTTCACAATGGAACAGCAGTTCCCACATTGTGGTCGGGACCCCCTGGTGGGTCATGAGCCCATTTCAATGAGGCTGCCAGGGCTTAGCCTGCATCCCTCCGCCTCAGGCCTAAGCCAAAGCCGAGAGCTTCATCCCTTGGCAGCTCACTCAGGTTGGAGGGAAGGAGGGGGCAGCCCTCACTGCAGACAGAGCAGCTTAAGAACTCAGGTTGCCATGGGGGAGGCCTAGGTGGGGCATTAGGACAAACTATTTCCCTAGGCAGGTGGGGAAGCACTGGGCTGGGTTCCCTAGGGAGGGGGTGGAATCTCCATCCCTAGAGGTGCGTGAGTCCCAGCCTGACCAAGCCCTGGCTGGGATGATTGAGTTGGGGTTGGTCCTGCTTTGCGCAGGGGGCTGGACTTGATGACTCCTGAGGTCTCTTCCAGCCCTAGGATTCTATGAGTCTGTGCGTAACCCTTCTGCCGGGTAGGCCTGGCAGCAACCAGGGGTCCATCTCAATATCTAGGGGTCCATCTCACACAGAACCAGCTCGAGCCCCCACCTTGTAGCCTGGGAAATTCACACACCCCTGGGCGCCTCTGAGGGGCAATGCTTCCCCACTCGCACGCACAGAGTCTGAGTGTAGAAAAGAAACTTTTAATGAAAGAGGGAGAAGTCACACGGCATTAACATGGGAAAATACCACAAACAGAGTTCATACCCCGCCCCCACGAGTAACTGTGCCAGCTCAAAAGGATTGAGCAATCTCAGGCTCACTAGTCCCACAGTGTAAGGGTTCCATTCACCTGCCCAAACTTTCTCCATACCCCACTTTACACGCCCCACTTACAGCTCTGTCCAGTCAGCGTGGACCCAGACACATCACCCCAATGACTCCACTCCTTGAACCTGAGTCCATGCCACGTTTGTGCTGCTCCTGGGGTCCGCTGGCTGCCTGACGCCGGTCGCTCCCTCCAGCCGCGCTGCTGGCCACCTGCCACTACTCCTACTGGCCACCCGCTGGTCACTCCCACCAGCCACTCCGCTGGTTGCAATGGGTCTGGCTCCAGGCCAAACCAGTGACTTCAGCTCTTCGGCTATATCTACACTGTTGGCTTCTTGAGCAAGAACATCTTGCACAAGGATTCTTGTGCAAGATTTCTTGTGCAAGAAAACATCCACACTGCCATGTGTGGGCTGTGCTTTTGCGCAAGAGCATCGATGGCAGTGTGGACGCTCTCTTGAGCAAGAAAGCTCTGATGGCCGTTTTAGCCACAGGGGTTTCTTGCGAAAGAAACCCCTGCGGCGCGTCCACACTGCCCTCTTGCGCAAGAGCTCTGGAACAAGAGAGCTTACACCTGTTAGAAAAGAGCATAGCTTTGCGCAAGTGTGGTAAGAGAAGGCTTCTTGCGCAAGAGCTACGCTCTTTTCGAACAAGTGTAAGCTCTGTTGTGCAAAAGGGCAGTGTGGACACGCGGCAGGGGCTTCTTGCGCAAGAAACCCCTATGGCTAAAATGGCCATCAGAGCTTTCTTGCGCAAGAGAGCGTCCACACTGCCATGGATGCTCTTGCGCAAAAGCACATGGCTGTGTGGCCATGTTCTTGCACAAGAACCTGCCAATGTAGACGTAGCCTAAGGCTGTGTCTACACTGGCAAGATTGTGCGCAAAAGTAGCCGCTTTTGCGCAAAAACTTGCCACCTGTCTACACTGGCCACGAGTTCTTGCGCAAGAACAATGACGTTCTAATGTAAGAAATCAGGGCTTCTTGAGCAAGAACTATGACTCTCCCGCTCAGGAATAAGCCCTCTTGTGCAACTGTTCTTGCACAAGAGGCCAGTGTAGACAGGCAACATGAATTTCTTGCGCAAGAAAGCCTGATGGCTCAAATGGCCATTGGAGCTTTTTTGCTCAAGAGAGTGTCTATACTGGCACGGATGCTTTTGTGCAAAAGCACATCTCTTGCGTAAAAGCACATGCCAGTGTAGACACTCTCTTGTGCAAATACTTTAACGCAAAAACTCTTGCGTTAAAAGTATTTGCGCAAAATCTTGCCAATGTAGACGTAGCCTAAGTGATTTCAACTCTTCAGCCACCACCTAGGCCAGCAAAAGATTCCAACTCCCAGTGGACTAGCAAAAAGACTCCTTCTGGAGTCTGCTTTAGATCTGTCCTTAAAATATGGGGGGGGGGGGGGGGAGGTTGAACTAGTCTTACAGCTCACACCTGGCAAGCACAAGCAGGCTGGCTCAAGCCCTTTCCCCCAGCTCAGTTCACTCAACTCTGGAAGGGGGAGGCTTGTTCATCTGAGACCTCTTACAGTGATGGGGTCTCCCCTGCAAGCACTGGTGTCATATTTTACAGTTCCCACATTTAGGGGTAGCATAATTTGTGACCCCACAACAGCCCCGATTAGTTACAATACACCACATTCCATTCCAACACTGATCCTCCATCAGCCCTGGCTGAATTGGATTTAGATAGCCACACCTCGGATACCTTCCCCCTCCTGGCATGAGCTGTATTTACATATCAACAGTTAACAGTTCATTATCTTGCAGAGCTAACCAATTGGAGTGACCACCCCCACCCCCAGGGCAGCTCTCTCCTTTTAGCTGGCTATTTGCAAGCAGGAGGGCAGCCCCTGCTTACATATGCATTCCCCTCCACTCACTACATGGCTACGTCTACACTGGCATGATCTTGCGCAAAAACTCTTTTGCTGAAGAGTTCTTCTGCAAAAACTCTTCGGCTGTGTCTACATTTACAAGATTTTGTGCAAATACTTTTAACACAAGAGTTTTTGCATTAAAGTATTTGTGTAAGAGAGCGTCTACACTGGCATGTGCTTTTGCACAGGAGATGTGCTTTTGAGCAAAAGCATCCATGCCAGTGTAGACGCTCTCTTGCGCAAGAAAGCTCCAATGTCCATTTTAACCATCAGGCTTTCTTGCGCAAGAAATTCATGTTGCCTGTCTACGCTGGCCTCTTGTGCAAGAACAGTTGTGCAAAAGGGCTTATTCCTGAGCGGGAGAGTCATAGTTCTTGCTCAAGAAGCCCTGATTTCACACATTAGAACGTCAGTGTTCTTGCGCAAGAACTCGCGGCCAGTGTAGACAGGCAGCATGTTTTTGTGCAAGAGCGACCGCTTTTGTGCAAGATCGCACCAGTGTAGACACAGCCCATCTGTCTGAGTGGGAGCCGAAGTGGGGCCCAGAGTTCCCACCTCCCAGGGGCAGAGCAAACAAACTCCAGCTAGTTCTGACACCTCAGATTCACCTGGCGAGGGTGGGGAATTCTCAGGTTTCCCCTTCCAGCCTCTCCTCTGCCTCCCCTCTACACCGCCTGCCAACAAACAGCCCTGCCAGAGCGGGAGTCCAGTTCCCTCTTGGTGGGATGGAGAGAAAACGGTTACAGCAGGGAAGTCAGGACCCCCGACTCCGTTGTCCTGCTACTCCAGACTCCCTGCCTCAGTTTACCAGAGTGTGGGATGGGGACACGCTCCTAGGGACTTCCCTTTTGTTTTCGAGATCCTTCTACAAAAGCAGCTGGGCAGCACAATGTGACCATTTGAGAGGGGGAGGGATTGCTCAGTGGTTTGCTCCTTGGCCTGTTAAACCAGCATTGTGAGCTCAATCCTTGAGGGGACCATTTAGGGATTTGGGGCAAATCTGTCAGGGCTGGTGCTTGGTCCTGCCACAAGGACAGGGGACTGGACTCAGTGACCTTGCAAGGTCCCTCCCAGTCTATACATTTCTGATTCCCTAGTGACAGCCCTATGGGCCTGCAGAAAGTGAACACATCTCTCATGTGTCTCCAAATGTGCCTAGTGACCACCCATCCCTCCTGGGCATCGACAGGGTATCAGGCCCTAGGCTGCACTGACATGAGCCCTCATTTTATTTCTAATAAAAAAACCTGTAAAATATCCATAAATGCACAGAGCAGCCAATTCCTCTCTGATGCAGCCCAGAGCCTCAGAGCCCAGGAGTTCTCAGCTCCCTTGGGAAGGGCCCTTAATTGCTGTTTACTCCAATTACTGGGTAATTAGCACAGAAGCACCAACAGGCTTCTCCCCAGCCTCTTTGCATCCAGATGCTGCTTCTCCCCCAGAGACGGAGGGAACCCACCTGGGAGGGCCCAGAGCTGTGTTATAACCAGTGCATGGCCCTATGCTGGTTCTCGGTGCGGGACGCTGCTGCAGATGCTGGGCTGAGAGAGGTGTGGGACGTGGCTGCCTGAGGGGGGTTCCCAGGGAAGACACGTCCCTCTCAGCACTCACAGGTACCAGCTCTAACTGAGGGGCTCCCCTGCTCCACAGCCCCAGGGCAGCGTGGGTGTGAGGGGCAAAGAGTCGGTCTGGGGCCCTTTGCGCTTTCAGAGCCATGAAACATCCCAGGCCCTGCCCAGGGGAGGATTCCTGCTAAAATCTCCTGGAGCAAAATGTGCATTGTGGTGTGCCCCTCCCCCTCTGGCTGCTGCCTCCGGCCCCGAGGCGGCTGCATCTCTGTGCACAGGGGCCCTCAGGCTGAGCCGTGGGGCAGACGTTCGGTACCAAACCAGCCCTCAGGCCCGGCAGCACTTTGCTCAGGCCCCACGGGGGAAGCTCCCCCGGCAGTGAGAGCTGGTCAGAGCGCGGAGCCAGCGGCGGGTGACTGTCCCTCCTGCATCGCTTTGCTCAGGCCCCACTCTGTGCTCCAGTGTGTCTGTGGCAAGGAGTTCCACAGGCCCAGCAGGGAACCTGGGAAAGGTTTCCTTTGTCCGCGCTGTGGGTCAGACTGTCTGTGGGGTTGGATGTTCCTTGGCCCTGTGCTGGGGGCACAGTGAGTACCAGCCTGCTCTGCTTTCTTTACCGAGAGCTCCGTAGGGTTTGGGGTCAGGAGGAGCCATGACATCGTCCGTTCCGACCGCGCGTCTCAGCCTGTTACACCCGCCCCAGGCGCCTCCCGCGGGGTGGGGAGCCGGCAGGTTGTGTATTGTATAAGTCTGGATTTGTACACATTGTATCCCCAGCACAGACTGATGTTAATTTTAGACACACAAAATAGACAGACAAGTAGAGACTTTTAGAGTTTGGGCTTTTTAAACTGGAGGCTTACACTTCCTATTTTATGCTTTCATAATGTACCAGAATGTTGTGTTCCATGCGTTTGTACAGCCCCCCCCAACGGTACCTGGCACTGCTTGGAGATGTTTTAATATTAAATGAGTCTACAACTTCAGACCCGGCACCAGTGCCACCTCCACTGTATTTTATACCAGTTTTCCTTCCTTTAGTGTGTGTGTTTCATCGTTACTGGCTCGCCTGTGAGACAGGAGAGGTGTACAGTACGCACGTCAGATGTTGTGCACTTAGGTTTATTCGTGCTTTTTGAACTAATTGTTTGGTTTACGATAATTGGGGCTTTAATTATTTTTTCCTTTTAAATGGAATATTGACCATATCTATGGGAATATATTTTAAGACATAAAAGCAGATTAATTTTATTATTATGGGATTTACCGTTATGCTATAGTTATATAATTTTAAAGCCATTGACTTATGTGAATTTATATGAATATTAAGCAACTTTTGTTTATGATTTACATTTAGGGAGGCTACATTTAACTTCAAAGTTTGAAAGGTAAGTTTAGCGTGTTTCTATTTAGATTACATATATTAAGACTAAATTTAAACATTAATTGACTTTTTTAGTAAGAACAAATATTTTATTGTTTTTTAACTTTTAAAAAAATATTTGACTTAATTTTTGCCATTTTTCCAATAGTTTAATTTTTATCTTTTACATATGGTTTCATTAGATTCTGGATTTTTATGTTGTTTAGGAGTAGTTGAATATGTATTTTAATGTATACCTTTACTTTAGAGGTACTTTATATTTTTGTATCCCTAATTTTAAAAAATTATTAAAAAAATGTCAGACACCCTTTTTTCACCCTGTGGGAGTCATTTTTTGTAATTGTTAGTGTTCTTGTTCTGTGAAGCCATGACCAAAATAGCATAGCACTAATGTCCAACAGCTTTGGCTGGGTTCCTTTAAACAATTGTATGAAACTTTTCACTTTTACTTGAACTTTGTTTTCTGAATTGTGCTGCGTACAACACAAGTTTCTTCTAAGCAAGAAATGCAGCGCACAGCAAGCATCCACAGCAAGCCAATTCCAAGCGTTATAGCGCTGAGACGCAGGGTATCTCCACTGTGTAGACATAGCCTTTGTCAGAGAAACCTAAAAAGAAAAGGACAGTGTTGTATTTCTAGGCCAGAACTTTAATCATGATGTGTGGGGCCATTTTTTTTTCTTGTCGCGTTGCACTATAGCAGGTGAAAGATTATTTATAACGGAAAAGGGTTTGACCCCATTAGACATCAGAACATTGTTTCTTCATCTTAATTTTAAAGATTTTACTTTATTTAAAATATTTAAGAACAACGAGAAGTCCTGTGGCACCTTAGAGACTAACAGATGTGTTGGAGCATAAGCTTTCGTGGGCAAAGACCCACTTCGTCAGATGCATGTAGTGGAAACTCCAGGGGCAGGTATAAATATACAGACATAAGAAAAGAGTTCCAGTCGAGAGTAAGGCTGGGGATAACAAGGTCAGTTCAATCAGGGAGGATGAGGCCCACTTCTAGCAGCTGATGTGGAGGTGTGAACACCAAGAGAGGAGAAACTGCTTCTGCAGTTGGCTAGCCAGTCTTTGTTTAATCCTAAAACAATAGTATCAAATTTGCAGATGAATTGTAGCTCAGCAGTTTCTCTTTGAAGTCTGGTGTTGAAGTTTTTTTGTTGCAGGATGGCTACTTTTAAATCTGCTACTGTGTGTCCAGGGAGATTGAAGTGTTCTCCTAGGCTACGTCTACACTGGCAGCTTCTTGTGCAAAAACTCTTCCACAAGAGCGCGTCTACACTTCCATGTGCTTTTGCGCAAGAGCATCCATGGCAGTGTGGACGCTCTCTTTCGCAAGAAAGCTCTGATGGCCATTTTAACCATAGGGGCTTCTTGTGCAAGAAATTCATGTTGCCTGTCTACACTGGCCTCTTGTGGAAGAGCTCTTGTGCAAGAGGGCTTATTCCTCATGGGGAGAGGAATAACTCTTCCGGAAGAAGCCCTGTTTTACCACACTATACTGTAAATCTACTTCTGGAAGAACGCTAGTGCAGTGTAGACAGCTGGCAACTTTTTGCGGAAGAACGGCTGTTCTTGTGCAAGAAGCTGCCAGTGCAGATGTAGCCCTACAGGTTTTTGTGTATTGCCATTACTAATATCTGATTTGTGATCGTTTACTCTTTTACGTAGGGACTGTCCAGTTTGGCCGATGTATATAGGAGAGGGACATTGCTGGCACATGACGGCGTGTGTTACATTGGTAGATGTGCAGGTGAATGAGCCCGTAATGATGTGGCTTATGTGGTTAGGTCCTGTGATGGTGTCGCTGGTGTAGATATGTGGGCAGAGTTGGCACCGAGGTTTGTTGCAGGGATTGGTTCCTGAGTTAGAGATACTATGGCGCGGTGTGTAGTTGCTGGTGAGAATTTGCTTCAGGTTGGCGGGTTGTCTGAGGGTGAGGACTGGCCTGCCTCCCAAGGCCTGTGAGAGTGGGGGATCATTGTCCAGGATGGGTTGTAGATCACTGATGATGCGTTGGAGAGGTTTTAGCTGGGGTCTGCAGGTGATGGCCAGTGGTGTTCTGTTGGTTTCTTTGTTGGGCCTGTCTTGTAGCAGGAAGCTTCTGGGTACACATCTGCCTCTGTTGATCTGTTTCCTCAGTTCCTCAGGTGGCTATTGTAGTTTCAAGAATGCTTGGTGAAGATCTTCTAGGTGTTTGTCTCTGTCTGAAGGGTTGGAGTAAAATGCAGTTGTACCTTAGGGTATGTCTACACTAGCCCCCTAGTTCGAACTAGGGAGGCTAATGTAGGCATTCGAACTTGCTAATGAAGCCCGGGATTTAAATATCCCGGGCTTCATTTGCATGTTCCCGGGCGGGCGCCATTTTTAAATCCCCCTAGTCCGAACTAACTGCCTTCAGCTACACGCGGCAGTTAAAAGTTAATTCAAACTAAGTCCTTAGTTCGAATTAACTGTTACACCTCATTCCACAACTTAATTTGAATTAACTTTTAACTGCCGCGTGTAACCGCGGGCAGTTAGTTCGGACTAGGGGGATTTAAAAATGGCGCTCGCCCGGGAACATGCAAATGAAGCCCGGGATATTTAAATCCCGGGCTTCATTTGCAAGTTCGAATGCCTACATTAGCCTCCCTAGTTCGAACTAGGGGGCTAGTGTAGACATACCCTTAGTGCTTGGCTGTAAATGATGGATTGTGTGGTGCATCCGGGATGGAAGCTGGAGGCATGTAGGTAAGCATAGTGGTCGGTAGGTTTAATCCTTGGGATTAAACAAAGACTGTGAATGGCTAGCCACCTACAAAAGCAGTTTCTCTTCTCTTGGTGTTCACACCTCCACATCAGCTGCTAGAAGTGGGCCTCATCCTCCCTGACTGAACTGACCTCGTTATCTCTAACCGTACTCTTGATTGGTACTCTTTTCTTATGCCTGTATATTGATACCTGCCTCTGGAATTTCCACCACATGCATCTGATGAAGTGGGTCTTTGCCCACGAAAGCTTATGCTCCAATAAGCTTGTTACTCTATAAGGTGCCACAGGACTTCTTGTTGTTCTTGCAGAGTCAGACTAACACACAACCCCTCTGATACTTACATTTTTAAGAAATTGTTGATTTGAGTTCCTTGATGAGTTACATTGTTTTTTGCTTTTCCAATAGCGTTGGCTAGCCCATCTAAGAGTTACTGGTGATAGTTTTGGCCCTTGGGTAAACGACAGCTTGTTCTGGGCAGTTCACAAGAAAAGACTTTTTCATGTGATAGGCCTTGTAAAGAGAATGTGAGGAGGCCGATTGCCGGTACCCAACAGATCTCTGTTCTGAACGGCTGCCAAAATCATTGTTACCTGATCTTAATTTTCACCAGTTTTTTGCACCACTCTGCACAGGGCTTGCTTGATAGGTTCTGTGGTTTTTTTTCTCTCTTTGACAATTCCGGCTGGCAGGGGATTTGCAGTTGTTGCTGGATATAAACTTTTATTTACTTTGTTACAAAATCTGTCTCTAAACTAACCAGTCCCAGACCCTTCAGTCTGTTTGCACATGGCAGCCTCCCCACTTCTCACCGCCTGCCTGGGGAATCCCTCTTCGACCTGCTCTACCCTTTCTGGAGACTGGGAGACCAGCTGAGCCCTGCCCAGAGCAGGTTACTCTCTGTCCCCTCCCTTAGCCAGCCGGACACACTCTCTGTTTCAGCCACTGCTGCAAGGGAGCAGAGGATTGGGTGGAGCTGCTGTCAGTCATGCCCTGGCCCTTCCCCTGAGCTGTGTCCCGCTGGGATGATTCCCCGGCACAGGCCTGGGCAACCAGTTGGATTTTTCCACTTCAGATTTTGAGCAACCACATAATGAAGGAGCTGCCCCCAGCCCAGGCTCGCCAGCCCGGCTTTCATTGCATTAAGGAGCTGTGATGGGTGGAGGGTACTGCCCTTTCCCAGACCTCCCAGCATTCAGTAACTAAATTGCCTATAAAGGGTTAAACCCAGATCAGTGGGTATCTGGGAAGTGTTGGCAGGGAGCCAGCAGAGCCAATGGGAAGAGAGGGAAAGATTTTTGAAATGAAACACGTTTCAGTGTCTTCTATGTGTGAGTTTAGAGGTGGAGCTGGGGAGAGAGAGAGATGGCTTGAACCAAGAATGAAGGCTCAGATTTCTTGTGATATCCAGAGGCAGGGAGGGAGACCAGGGACCGCGCGCGTGGGCCACACCTCCCACGGATCACGCAGACACCTGTGCACGTGCGAGCACGTGCCACGCCACCCTTGGGCAGGTGGCTCCAGCCGTGTGACACCCAGGGGCCGTGGCCCAACAGGCACACGCGTGTGTGAAGAGACCTGACACGCTCCCGACCCCGGGGCGGGACCCAGCAGGACACCCTCCCTTCACACACCCCCTCTACACGGAGGCAGGGGACATCTCCCCCCCGCCCCGGCCACACTATACACGGCACAGGGGCATGGGTGCGGTCTTGGGGCAGCTTCCAGTCCCGGGGAGAGCCAGACATCCTGACCATGCCTCTGTGCAAGCACAGCGGCTCTGACGGTGCAGGGCGCGGTCGCCCTCACGTCGCGGGGGGGCGGGGCTGGGCATCATCCCCAGGGAGAACTGACACTTCTCTTCTTTCTCTACAGCTGCACCAGCTGCTCATGTAGGGCCCACCACCCCACCCGGGACATGCTCCCGCACCCGCGACCTGCTCCGGACCACCAGCACATGGCAGGATTACCGGGACCAGCACATGGGGGCCCTGCGAGCCCTGCACCGCACCATCCAGGCCTGGATGCTGGAGGACCTGCAGCTCCACCGGGAGCAGCTGGCTGAGGACCAAGCAAGGAACTGTCACCTGCAGGCCCTGCTGCAGAGCATGGTGCCCTGGGCCGGTCCTGCGCCTGCTGCCCCCCCAACTACTGTCCCTCCTTCCACTCCTGCCCCCCCTCCCACCTCTTCTTCCTCAACCTCCACACCCTCCTCCTCAGTGTCCACACCCCCCACCTCAACCTCCGCACCCTCCACCCCATCCCCCCGGGGACGCCGAGGCCCCCTCCCTCGCTGTGCTGGGAGGCAGTTGGCCTGACGAGACCCCCAGCCCTGAGTGCTGAGCTTCCCCTCCCCCTTCTTCCCCTTGCTTCCCCCTTCCAGCTCCCTCCTCCCAGGTTTCCCCCTCCCCTCTCCCACCCTCTCTCTTCCCCTCTCCCACCTCCTTTCCCCCATCTCCCCACAGTTTCATTCCCCCTCCCCAGTTTTGTTCAATAAACCCAATTAATATTTTTGAACACACGTGTCTTTTATTTGACATCAGGAAGGGGGGCTAGGGAGGGGTAAGTGGAAGGACGAGAGGGAGGAATGGGGCACAAGCCCCCGGTGGGGAGGACCGGTGTGGCTCTGAGGGCTCCTCGGGGTGGACACTCTCCCGCAGGGCCTCCTGGATCCGGACAGCTCCCCGATGGACCTCCCGGATGGCAGCCTGCAGCAAGTGCAGCCGGGCTGATGGCAACGACCCCACAAGATGCACCGGCGTGCCCAGGGACAGCTCTGGCTCCATGTTGCAGAGTGCCGTGGTGTCCCAAGTGAGGGTAAGCAGAGCACTCTGAGACACGAATGCTTTGTTGTCCCTCAGCGAGGTGGACCAGCAAGCAGAGAAACTTGAGAACTGTCTGTCCGACATGGGGGGTCGGGTCCCTTTAAGCACAGACCTCAGCTAGCCTCAGGCAGCAGCCCCACACACTAAGTCCTAAGCTGATGCCCTTTTGGCACTGGTGCCGGCCAGCCTTAACTTCGGTTCAGGGTCTACTCAATGTGGACGTGCTATTTTGAATTAGAAAAACGCTATTTCAAATTAGTTTTTGTGTCTAGATGTGTTATTTCTAATTAGCTTAATTAGAATTAACTAATTAGAATTAAGTTAATTCGAAATAGCGCTGTAGTGTAGACATACCCTTAGGGATTTGGGGCAAAAATATGTTAGAGATAGTACTTGGTCCTGCTGTGAAGGCAGGGGACTGGATGACCTTTCCAGGGCCCTTCCAGCTCTAGGAGATAGGCATCTCCATTCATATAATAAACCTTCCCATAGTTGGGACCCTCCTTCTAGATGTTGGGATAGCCTCACACACTGAGGTTACCTCTCTGGGGGAGGGAACTCCAGTCATTAGGAAAAGGCAAGTGTTAGTAATGGGGGATTCGATCATTAGAAATGTAAATAGCTGGGTTTGCGATGACCAGGAGAACCAGATGGTGACTTGCTTGCCTGGTGCGAAGGTTACGGCTCTCTCAAGGCATCTAGATAGACTTATGTGTAGGGCTGGGGAGGAGCTGGTGGTCGTGGTACATGTAGGGTACATGTAGGTACCAATGACGTAGGGAAGGGTAGCAGAGACGTCCTGGAAGCCAAATTTAGGCTGCTAGGAAAGAGACTGAAATCCAGGACCTCTATGGTGGCATTCCCAGAACTGCTTCCAGTTCCTCATGCAGGGCCAAGTAGGCAGGCAGAGCTTCAGAGTCTCAATGTGTGGATAAGACAATGGTGTTGGGAGGAGGGGTTTAGATTTACAGGTGACCCCAACTTACAACTGCCCAACTTACCACCCCCCCACATTTACAACCATTTTTTTCATGCGAGATAGCTCCTAAACTCCCCCAATTTATGTCTGCAGCTCGCATTTATGGCGGCGTATGACGCAGACTCCATGCAGCGTCCCAAAATAGGAAACGCACAAGGTCAGTCAGACTCACCAGTCTGCAGCTGCTGCTTGAACTGCACGCATCTCTGCCACATCAGTCTTCACTTTTTAGTTATTTTTGTGCATTATTTGAGCTATTTAGTTTCGTTTTCCTCCATTTCCATAGTCCATTTTGGTATTTTTAGGGTATGAAATGGATTTCCAGGAATGGAACCACCATTTATAACATTGCGCCTATGGGAAATAAGGATTCGACTTATGACGGCTCGAGTTATGATGGTTCTCCAGAAACCAATTAGGTCGTAAGTGCAGGGGTCACCTGCGTGGAAGAAAACCACTGCAGTCTTCACGTTGTGTTTGTCTCAGATTTGCCAGAGGCACCTTTATTAAAGGAAATAAGCAGCTGCTAGGAGAGTCTTCACTGACCGACACAGGCAGTCTGAGCAGTCAAGAGAGGCCCCCCCCCCCCCAGAGAGGAAGTTACAAGTTTTTCTAGTTGGCATACAGCTCAAATGTCCCAGTCCCAAATAAGGAGACAACTACCAAATTAGGAAAGCAAGGTCATTTACAGTGAAGAAGAGCATATCTCCTGCAATTAACTGGATCGTTTCAGTTTCTCAGAACAAAGAACAAGAAACATCTTCCTTATCTTTATTCACCCCTTCTCAGGCCTTCAGGGACGAACACAGACTTAGCCAAAGTTTAGGGCCTAACTTATTCAGATTCCACACCTGTATAAGGAACTGGGAAAACTTTTGGGATGGGGGAGCCTACACAAGAAGGATGGGCTCCACCTAAACCAAGGTGGATCCAGACTGCTGGCACTAAACATTAAAAAAGTCGTAGAGCAGGTTTTAAACTAAGAGATGGGGGAAAGCCGATTGGTGCAGAGGAGCACGTGGATTGGAAAGAGACATCTCTTAGAGGAGAGTCTATTGATAGAGATTCTCTAAGTTTTAGTCAGGAGGAGAGGATGGAAGAAGATAAAGTATGGGCCAGATCAGATGAGAAACATTCCCATAAAAAAGAATCTGACACATCAGAAAAGGGCAGACAACTAAACATTGACAAGTTTTTAAAGTGCTTGTACACAAATGCTAGAAGTCTAAAAAATAAGATGAATGAACTAGAGTGCCTCGTGTTAAAGGAGGCTATTGATATAATAGGCATCACAGAAACCTGGTGGAGTGAGGACAATCAATGGGACACAATCATTCCGGGGTACAAAATATATGGGAAGGACAGAACAGGTCGTGCGGGTGGCGGAGTGGCACTACATGTGAAAGAAAATTAGAATCAAATGAAGGAAAATCTTAAATGAATCAACATGTTCCACAGAATCGCTCTGGATAGTAATTCCCTGCTCTAAGGAGAATATAACAGTAGGGATCTATTATCGACCACCTGACCAGGACAGTGATAGTGACTATGAAATGCTGAGGGCGATTAGAGAAGCTATCAAAATAGTGGAACTCAGTAATAGCGGGGGATTTCAACTATCCCCATATTGACTGGGTACATGTCACCTCAGGACGAGATGCAGAGATAAAATTTCTCTATGCCTTAAATGACTGCTGCTTGGAGCAGCTGGTACAGGAACCCACAAGGGGAGAGGCAATTCTCGATTTAGCCCTGAGTGGTGCGCAGGATCAGGTCCAGGAGATAACTATAACAGGACCGCTTGGAAATAGTGACCATAATATAATAACATTTAATATTCCTGTGGTGGGAAGAACACCTCAGCAGTCCAGCACAGAAAGGGGAACTATAAAAAAATGAAGAGGTTAGTTAAACAGAAATTAAAAGGTGCAGTGACTAGAGTAAAATCCCTGCAAGCTGCATGGACACTTTTCAAAGGCACCATAATAGAAGCCCAACTTAAATGTATACCCCAAATTGAAAAACACAGTAAAAGAACTAAAAAGGAGCCACTGTGGCTTAATGGCCATGTAAAAGAAGCACTGAGAGATAAAAAGGCATCTTTTAAAAAGTGGAAGTCAAATCCTAGTGAGAAAAACAGAAAGAAGCATAAACACTGCCAAATTCAGTGTAAATTGTAATCGGAAAAGCCAAAAAGGAGTTTGAAGAACAGCTAGCTGAAAACTCAAAAGGTTTTCTAAGTATATCAGAAGCAGGAAGCCTGCTAAAAAACCAGTGGGGCCCCTGGACAATCAAAAACTAAATGAATTCTTTGCTTCAGTCTTAATGGCGGAGGGTGTTAGGGAGATTCCCAAACCTGACCCGTCCTTTGTAGGTGACAAATCTGAGGATTTATCCCAGATTGAGGTGTCCTTAGAGGAGGTTTCGGAACTTAGATTTCCAGAAAGCCTTTGACAAGGTCCCTCGCCAAAGACTCTTGTGTAAATTACATTGTCATGGGATAAGAGGGAAGGTCCTTTCATAGAGTGAGAACAGGTGGCAAAGTTTGCAGATGGTACCAAACTGCTCAAGGTAATTAAGACCAAAGCAGAAGAACTTCTGCTTTGTGAAGAACTTCAAAAAGATCTCACCAAAATAAGTGATTGGGCAACAAAATGGCAAATGAAATTTCGTGTAATTTTGCTTTTCCACTGTAAAGTAAAATGCACATTGGAAAAAATAACTATACATACAATATGATGGGAGCTAATTTAGCTACAACTAATCAGGAAAGAGATCTTGAAGTCATCATGGATAGTTCTCTGAAGATGTCCATGAAGTGTGCAGCGGCAGTCAAAAAAGCAAACAGGATGTTAGGAATCATTAAAAAAGGGATAGAGATTAAGATGGAGAGTATTTTATTGTACTTATATAAATCCATGGTTTGCCCACATCTTGAATACTGCGTACAGATGTGTGTCCTCATCTCAAAAAAGATATATTGGCATTGGAAAAAGTTCAGAAAAGGGCAACTAAAATGATTAGGGGTTTGGAAGGGGTCCCATATGAGGAGAGGTTAAAGCGACTGGGACTTTTCAGCTTAGAAAAGAGGAGACTTAGGGGGGATTGATAGAGGTCTATAAAATCATGAGTGGTGTGGAGAAAGTGAATAAGGAAAAGTTATTTACTTATTCCCATAATATAAGAACTAGGGGGCCACCAAATGAAATAAATGGGCAGCAGGTTTAAAACAAAAAAAAGGAAGTTCTTCACACAGCACATAGACAATCTGTGGAACTCCTTGCCTGAGGAGGTTGTGAAGGCTAGGACTATAAGAGGGTTTAAAAGAGAACTAAAGAAATTCATAGAGGTTAAATCCATTACTGGCTATTAGCCAGGATGGGTAAGGAATGGTGTCCCTAGCCTCTGTTTGTCAGAGGGTGGAGATGGATGGCAGGAGAGAGATCACTTGGTCATTAGCTGTTCGATTCACTCCCTCTGGGGCACCTGGCATTGGCCACTGTCGGCAGACAGGATACTGAGCTGGATGGACCTTTGGTCTGACCCATTCTGGTTGTTCTTATGTTCCTTTGCTTGGGAGAGTTAAACCAGGATTTGAGAGAGACAGAATGATTTAAACCCAGGCAGTACTGCCATGTCTCCAAGGAATTTGGGGCATGGAAGTGAACTGAACCAAGAAAAGACTGGAAGTAAGTAAAGGAAAAAAGTGAGTCTAGATGCAATCAGGGGATTTTTCTTTATTTTGTGGTTTGGTTTGAACTGCTCTGTGTGGATCTCTGCCTCCCCTCCCCATTTACCATCTAAACACTGTGCCCAGAGATTTTCTCTGTGTTTTGTTCTCCTTCGTTGCTCTGGAACATGTAGCATCCAAGTCTGCGCTATCAAGTGTCTCTTGTGTTTCCCAATAAAACTCACTTCTTTAACGGCGAGGATTTGATTCGTGTGTCCTGGCAGGTCTGTCTGTGTCTGCAGGCCTCCGACTTAGGGGTCAGGGACCAGAGATGGCAGCTTGTTTGTCTCTTTTCTTGTTCAAGCACTTTTGGGGCAAAAAAGATTGGGGTGCCCCTGGGGTGGGGTCAAGTGTCCACCCCCAGTTTTAGGGATAAAATCACCTGAGGGCGGCAGCTCGTTTTGTTGGTTGATTGGTTTGTGTCTCAGAGCCAGGGAATCCGTCCCTCTGGGGGGTTTCGGGAAGCAGAGCCTGTAGAGGCAAAGGATTGTTTTCTCTTTTTGAGCTCTTTGTGGGTCCCCACCTTCTGCACTCGGAGTGCCAGAGCGGGGAGCAGCCCTGACGGGGGTGGGGGTGGCCCACGTGCAACAGGGCAGAGCGAAGACAACGGTGACTAAGGGGCAAAGGGGAATGGGCGGGAAGGAGGCCAGGCATGGGCAGGGAGCACACAGGGAGCAACTGCAGAGGCAGGGTGGGGCAGCAAGGGGAGGGGCTGGGAAGGGGCAGCAAATGTACCACTCCTGAGGCAACTGGCTGTAGCAAACCCTCCTGGGTGAGGTGGGGCAGGCCAGTAACAAACCCACGGAGCCAGGGGCAGGGCAGGCAAATAGGCAAACTCTTCCAAGGGGCCTGGTAAGGGGAGGGAGCAACTGGGCCACCGGGGCGGGCGGGGCGAGTAGCGAGGGGAATGTGCGCAAAGTGGAGGGGGATTCCCACAGGCCAAAAGTAGCCAGGAAGGGAAGGCAAATCCGAGGGGCTGGGAGAGCTGTTTGCACCTGGGGAGCTCAGCCTGTGCTCACTGGTGCAATCAGTCCCAGGTGGCAAAAAGGGGGGGGAGAGGGTGAAGCAAAACAGCCACATTGAGGATGTCAGCAGAGGTTCCCATGATAAATGGGGCTGGTGGGGGGTGCTAGAGAAGACCAAGGTGCCCCAGGAGCGGCAGGGTAAACGGAACGGCTTGATTGCCTGCGCACGTTCACCTCGGGCATTCAGCACAACAGCCGAGGGGCAACAACCTGGCACCAATCACACCCTTTATCTATTGTAGTGTGTTCATTCACACGTCTGTCACTGCTTTCCTTAAACCCTTATTCAGTAATGTTAAGTCCCATACAGTGACTATTAATAGGCAGGTGATGAATATTATTATACCCGCCCCTAGTGACTAGTTGCAGAATTTCTAATTAAATCAACACTTCTACAGCACGATCTTTCCAAATCAGCAGGTTACAGAAATGACAAGAGATGTGGACCTGCAAATATTATGTGAAGTGCCGGGAAGGTGAAGGAAAAGATACAACAGAGAAGAGCAGCTGCAGGCATCTCTATTATTCCAGGCTGCAGAAACGAAGGAAAAAAACATGTTCAAGGGTAATACTGGAGCTGCACTTAACCACTAGCATCCAGCCGTCCCAGACCCCGATTCATTTTACATAGCCCTGCACTCCCCCACTCTTTTCCAAAGAAGGGCCCAGACGCCCTCCTTCCCGCACACTGGCTGGCGGGGTACCCGGCTAGAGGCCTTGGCTCTAACGGCCCAGGACCTTGTTCCACCCAGTCGTGCTACAGGGAGATAGAAAGGCAGGTCCCACACAAGGTTAGTTATTAACTTACAAGTATGGCCTCCGGGGAGCAGCCAGGGCAGTGCACAGTCTGCAACTTTTCATTAGTAGAATTTACAATCCAGTCAGTAGGAATAAAATCCCAACAGCACGGACAACGTAACTGAGGAGTGAATGAGCGTCCGTTCGGCCTGTCCGAAGGGCACGGGCTAGACCACTGCAGGTACAGTCTGCAGGCAGTTCAGTTGCCAGTTGGAATGCATTAGTCCCTCGGATGGCCCGGGCTTCCCGGATTGGCGCTTGGCGTTGTTTCACCTGGAGCTGCTTTACCAGGTGTGTCAAAGTGTCCCAGTTTATCCAGGTGGGCTCAGGTGCTGCTTTAATCCAATTACTTGGCACCATCAGGTGTCCAGTCAGGTTAAGTTGTTTCAAGGCTGGTAGAAAATTCAATAGGTGGAGTTCCCAAATTGCAGGGAAAAAATACCCAAACCCTCTCCACACATCTTCCACCCTCCAGAGCTTGATCACTGAATGCTGCTGATCCCTCCGAACAGATTCGATTTCCCTCCTCCACCCAGTGCTGAGGGGGTACCGTGTCTGTGCACTGTAGGGGCGGGGTTCTTGTGGCATCCCTCCCAGGTATTCCCAGGTTCTGCCCATCTTAACCCCAGTGACCCTACTGAAAACCAAGCGTTGTTCCCAACCTGGACTTGCCTTGCTGGTTCTTGCGATCATTTCCATCTGCCCCCAGCCCCAACCCCAGCCTGTCGGAGAGTGGCTGAGGTCCAGTCCCCCTTTGCGACGTCCTAGATAGGGAGAATCCGTTGGGTTGGTGGGCGTTCTCCCAAAGTCGGTGCCAGGCGGCCCAAAGGCCGAATATGCTTTCAGTCGCTTGGCCGCTGGCTTCCCCTGTGGTGGGGCAAGTGCCTCACGCTGGCCGGACGGGGCTAATGTGGCTGGCAGGAGCCTGTGCGGAGCCCTGGTCAGTCAGGGGAAGTTTGTGAAGAATCAATTAGGGGCTTGCTGGGCAGCTGTGCATAGAGGGAGCTGCCCAGCAAAGACAGGCAGGTAGGCCCTGGCCAGGGAAGGGGCAGGACCTGGTGCCCATTGAAGCACCTCTGTGAGAGCAGCACTGGGCAGGCTCGGGGGCTAGAAGAGGGAGGCTCCTGCCAGGCCGCAAAGGGGCCTCAGGGGGCAGAAGGCCGTGAAGGGGGTAGAGAAGGGCAGGACAAGGCTGCCACCATAGGGTCCTTGGGTTGAGACCTAGACTAGTCGGTGGGCTTGGGCCCCCTCCTTCCCCCTTGCATCACATCCTGCCACTAAGGCATGGCCCATATGCACTGTGGCTTGCCCCTGAGATGAAGGGGTTGGGCTTGGAGGCCCAGCTGGCCACAGAGGCAGGGGACCCACGTGACTGCTGCTATACCCCTGGAAGGGGTATGAGAGACAGCTGGAGTGAGCACTGCTGGAGGACGGTCCCCGGAAGAGGACATCATGGTCCGGGAGTGACGCAGGTCCGAAGGCTGACTGGGGACAGAGCGGAGTAACAGGGGAGACACCAGCCAGCGGGAGGCAACCTGCTGAAAAGAGCTAATTCCCAGTGCGACTGTAGGAGTGGGGAGTCGCGCCCTGCCACACCCCAAAGAACAGCCTGTGCCCTCGTTGCCAGGTTAGCGACAAGGGACTCACTGATGTTCCCAGAGTTAAAATGCCAGTCCAATAAATGATCTGATCCCTGCAACAGCCCCCCCATCCAATAACCCCAGAGCACGGTCCAGGCGCTGGATTCAGGGAGAGGGATCAGCCTCTCGCAGGGAGTTCCATCTGTCGCAGGCATAGCTGGCAGGATCTCGCCGCCTCCGGGCACTGCGGTCCCCCGAATTCTTCAGGGCCCACAGCAGCTTCTTTCCTCCTGCTTTGGCCAACTGGAAACAATTAGCAAATGTGTCATTACGATACCGAACAGTGAGGGCAGGGGGATGCATTCAGGGCCACAGGCCTTTGAGTGAGGGTGGACCACCATGGAGACAGGGTATGTGATGGGGGGGGCGGTTACAGGTGACCCCTCAAGGGTCTCCTGGGGTGCTGACATGGCCACTGCCACTCGCCTTCCCACTCTCTGGGGTTCCTCCCCGCCCGGTCCTGCTGGGCCAGCTCCCTGGTCCCCCCCAGCCGAGGCCCCGAGCTGAGGTCCCTGCCCCCACCGAGGAGCAGCACAGACACTGAACCTCTTCAGGTCCAAGGAGAGTGCAGTTTAGGGCCCAGCTCCCTGGGATACCCTGCCCCAGATGGGATGAGACCCCAAAGAATTAGGTAAGTGTCAGCCCCCTCTAGCGATGAACGGGGGAATGTGCCCACTGGTTGCCCCCCCCGCCCCGCCCCCGGTAACAGTTACTTACACTGGGTTTGGTAGGAAATACGAATGACTGTATTAAGTACCAGCAGTGGGACTGACGTGGTGATAAGTGAGAACAGGCCGAGCAGAGTCGGTTACAAATCAAAAGAAACAAAACCGCTCGGCTAATTCGACACTGAAACCTCGGCACAAACTGTTCACACTCCCCCAGAAACCTCCTCCCCAGCCGCCCTCCCAAACCAGGCCTCTCCCCACCCTACCTCCCGGGGTCTTCGGCTCCTTCCCTCAGGTGCAGCCCAGCCAGAAGACCCAGGGCCCTGCTCTCCTGTTCTTTTTGTTAAGGAGTTGAGGCCCCTCCCGACCACCCTAAGGGCAAAAGAGATTGTGTAAGAGTTGAGGGTAACACCCTTCCTGTCTCTCATTCCCACATCTGAAACCCACAGAGTATCCCCCACTCCGTGGCACCCACACGAGACCCGCATCGCAGTCAGAGGACCAGCCCCACGGGGTGTGACACGCAGATTGGAGGGTTACACGCAAGGATCCGCTCAAAGCACCGTTGAGTTCCGGCCGCTCACGTCCATCCGCCCCTTCCGCAAAGCATGGGGGGGTGTCCGTCACAGCCTGCCACTAACAATGTGGCCTGGGGGGGGAGGGCTAGTTAGAATCCGTTCCCCTTCATTCCAAAGGGAGTGGCGTGACATGCCCAATGGAAAGGGGGCACCATGAATGAAGGATTCAGGGGAACCCAGAGGGTGGCTGGAATTCCCTCTCCACAGCCAGGGAGGGGCTGGCTAAGTTAGACACTGACGCGGGCCAGGCTTCCGACCAGGGCGGATGGGCAGGTCTGGGGGCCTGGGCCGTGGGGCTGGGAGGAGCTGGATGGGGACTCTCTGCTGGGGGTCCTGAGGAGCTAGCGAAAGCTCTCGTGTGACTGCAGCCGGGTGTGTCCCTGCCTGGGTGAGGGTGGGTACGGGCAGGGCAGAGAGAGGATTGCGGGTCGCCACCACCCTGTGAGAGGGGGCCCAGGCTGCGATGCCAGAGGGCTCGGGGTACCCCACTTCCAGGCGGCACCCCAGGGAAGTCCGGCCCAGCCACCCACTGAACAGGGCTGGTTAGACTCTGAGTCCATTTCCCTCTGCTCATGTGCTCAGTTACTGACCCAGAGACCATATTTAAGGCAGGGAAATGAGGAGTCCTGGCTCCTCTCCATCATTCTCTGTGTGGCCTTCACCAATTCATATCTCCCTGTGCCTCAGTTTACCCATCTGTGTAATGGGGAGACGCTCCTTGTGACTTTCCCTTGCTGGCTGTTTTGGAGACTCCTCCAGTGAAAGGCTCTGCCCAGTGTGGGGATAGTTACTGGCGAGAGTCACTGATCTCTGGTCCCCGAGGGACAGCCCCGTGTGCCTGCAGACAGTGTCTGTCTCCACTCCCAGTCACCTGTCTGAAGACCTGTCGGCCGGCTGTGCACCCATCCCAACCGGGCACTGACCCGGAGTCAGGCCTGGGCAGAGCTCACATGAGCCCCAGGGTTCTTACTAACGAAGTACAGTTATTGAATATCCACAAATTCACAGAGCAGCCAAGTCCTCGCTCATGCAGCCCGGAGCCCAGGAGTTCTCCTCCCCTTTGCGAAGGGCCTTTAATTGCTGTTTACTCCAACTGCTGGGTAATTAGCACAGAAACACCAACAGGCTTCTCCCCAGCCTGTTTGCATCCAGATGCCGCTTCTCCCCCAGAGGCTGAGCGAACCCCCCCCGGGACGGCCCAGAGCTGTGTTATAACCAGTGCACGGCCCTGTGCCGGCTCTCGGTGCGGGACGCTGCTGCAGACGCTGGGCTGAGAGAGGTGCGGGATGCGGCTGCCTGAGGGGGGTTCCCAGGGAAGACACGTCCCTCTCAGCACTCACAGGTACCAGCTCTAGCTGAGGGGCTCCCCTGCCCCACAGCCCCAGGGCAGCGTGGGTGTGAGGGGCAGAGTCGGTCTGGGCCCTTTGCACTCAGCAGAGCCACTAAACATCCCAGGCCCTGCCCCCGCTGGCACAGGCGGCGAGTTATATGGGCTCGTGGTGTCCATGCTCCACCAATATTCAGAGCCGGGGGCCCTGCTCCAGCAATATGGAGCAAGGTCTCTCCCCCGGCCCTGCCTGGAGCATGTCCCAGCCCCCACCGCTCAGGAGGCTGTGACGAGTGGGGCCAGCTGGCCTCCGCGCTGCAAGGAGGCTCCTTTGCCTCCTGGGGGTGGGGGGTCGAGCCGCCCTGTGTGTGAGCTGCTCGTAGGCAGGTCCGCCCCAAGCCACATACCTGCATACCTGCTGCAGGGGAGCACGGTGATGGTGGTGCTGGAGCAGACCGACCTCTCGCTCTGCCGTGACCCTAGTGATTTCCCAGCCGCTCGGGGTTATCTGCCGCCTCTCATCTCCAGAAGACTATCAGTTCCCGGTCCTTTCTCCCCCAGAGGGGTTAGTCCCCCTGCCTCCCATTGCTGCCTCCTTTTACCCCCCATCTGATCCCCGCATGGCTCCTCAGGGGGGATTATTCCTGAGATGCCCCTGCTCGGTGTTCTTCCACCCCTCCCGTCCCTGTTGCAATCCGCATTGAGATGGGGGGGGGTGCGTGTTGGTACAAGAGGGTGGGTTGTAATAGCCACAGGGCTGTCACCCCACTAGGTTTTATATTCGTACTACAGGCTGGTGGGGGGGGAGTTGGGGGATGGGCATGGGGGGAAGTAGGGGATATACGGCAGAGGTAGGGCTGCAGTGTGTGTGCCAGGAGGACCCCAGCGTATGTGTATGGACTGATGCTGCAGGAACACAATTAAAACAAGTTTGTTTAATAATGTAGGAATAAGGGCAATCCTGTACGTGTGGCTTCCACTTGAGTCTGAGCACACATCTCTATGCCCAGTTGCTGCTGTCCACAGTGATCTTTGGATGGGAATTCCACTTTCCTCTCAGTTGTGCGGTTTTAGGGTCCAGGATTACATCTGTTAAATTTCCCTTGGCTTTCCTCTGTGGGGGGGATGGAATTGGAGAGGGGCTGATTGGCTATAAATAGATGTCTAGAGAAGGCTTTGAGCAAATCTTGGTGTGTTAGTTATGAACACACAGTGTCAAACTGCTTGGTTGTCAGTAGTGTAATAATGTTTTGTTTTATTTTCACTGTAGTGGTTGGCTTTTAACACTGTTACCGAGCTCTGTTTAGAAATGCCAGAGAGGAACTTGATATTTTTTGGCACCTGGTTTATGAATACTGTGTGTGTGCCTCAGCTTCCCCTATGCATTTCTTAAGTATGTAGGTGGGGGGATAAGGGTGTCTGAGGGTATGTCTACACTACAGTGCTATTTTGAATTAACTTAATTCGAAATAGTTAATTCAAATTAAGCTAATTTGAAATAACGCATCTACACACAAAAACTATTTCGAAATAGCGCGTCCACACTGAGTGGACCCTGAACCGAAGTTAAGGCTGGCTGGAACCAGTGCTGGCAGGGCATCAGGTTAGTACTTAGTGTGTGGGGCTGCTGCCTGAGGCTAACTGAGCTCATAGAACCATAGAACCACAGAGCTGGAAGAGACCTCAGGAGTCATCAAGTCCAGCCCCCTGCTCAAGGCAGGACCAATCCCAACGAAATCAACCCTGTCAGGACTTGGTCAAGCCGAGACTGAAACACCTCTAGGGATGGAGACTCCACTACTTCCCTAGGTAACCCACCCCAGTGCTTCACCACCCTCCTCGTGAAATAGTTTTTCCTAATATCCAACCTGGACCTCCCCCACTGCAAGTTGAGCCCATTGCTCCTTGTTCTGCCACCTGTCACCACTGAGAACAGCCTCTCTCCATCCTCTTTGGAACCCCCTTCAGGAAGTTGAAGGCTGCTATCAAATCCCCCCTCACTCTTCACTTCTTTAAGCTCTGTGCTTAAAGGGACCTGACCCCCACCCTGGACAGACAGTTCTCAGGGTTCCCCGCTTGCTTGTCTACCTCGATGAGGGACAGCAAAGCAGTCCTGTCTTTGAGTGCCCTGAGTGCCCACACTCGGGACACCACAGCACTCGGCCACATGGAGCCAGAGCTGTCCCTGGGCACGCCGGTGCATCTCGTGGGGTCATTGCCATCAGCCCGGCTCTACTTGCTGCAGGCTGCCATCTGGGGGGTCCATCGGGGGGCTGTCAGAATCCAGGAGGCCCTGAGGGACAGCGTCCACCCCGAGGAGCCCTCAGAGCCACCCCGGTCCTCCCCACCGGGGGCTCATGCCCCATTCCTCCCTCACGTCCTTCCACTTACCCCTCCCTAGCCCCCCTTCCTGATGTCAAATAAAAGACACGTATGTTCAAAAATAGAAACTGGGTTTATTGAACAAAACTGGGGGGGGGGGAGATGAACCTCTGGGGAGACTGGGAAAAGGAGGTGGGAGAGGGGAAGAGAGAGGGTGGGAGAGGGGAGGGGGAAACCTGGGAGGAGGGAGCTGGAAGGGGGAAGCAAGGGGAAGAAGGGGGAGGGGAAGCTCAGGGTCCAGGGTTGGGGGTCTCGCCGGACCAACTTGGTTTTCATGCAAACCTGCTCCTGGGTTCGCATGTGGCCTTTGGTGGCCAGGCTGGCAGCTATCCTGCCATAGACGGCCGCGTTCCTCTGTCTAGTGCGGAGATCGTGGACGTTGGGGGCATCCCCCCCAAACCTGAATAAGGTCCATGATCTCCACCCTGGACCAGGAAGGCGCCCACCTTCTCCAGCCCCTGTCAGGCTCCTGGGAGCTGGCAGACTGCTCCTGGGGAACGGTGGTGGGCTGCTGCCTGTGGCTTGCTGGCTCACATTTTGGGGCCCCTGGGTCAGGGGCCCCGGTGGCCACTGCTGGCTCTGGGCTGGCAGGCTTGGAGCTGGCACAGGCACTGTGGCCAGGGTCTACCCCTTTAATGGCTCTGGGGCTGCGGGAAAGAAGAGTAAGTTTTCCTGGTTGTGCCCAGAGTGGCCACCAGGGCTCCCTGGGAAGGGCTGGAGGCCCCCTATTTCGAATTAAGTGTCTACACAGCACTTAATTCGAAATAGCTATTTGGAATTTGGCGTTACTCCTCGCAGAATGAGGTTTACCCAGTTCGAAATAAGGGCTCCACTATTTTGAATTTATTTCGAAATAGCGGTTTGCCTGTGTAGATGCTATTAAAGTTAATTCGAAATAACTGCTGTTATTTCGAATTAACTTTGTAGTGTAGACATACCCTGATTGTTGTAGAGCCCTAGGCTTTCTGGAAATCTAGGTATATTATATCCACTGGGTGCCCCTTGTCCGCATGTTTATTAACCCTGACGGAGAATTTTAATCCGAGGGTTCGGATGGGGGCCCAAAACCCCTACCAAATCAATTCCAGACACCCTTCTTAAGCAACCAGCTTTATTCAGGAATGCATTCCAGGGCAAAAATCTCCAGGATACTCTCAGGAAAAGTTTCTGCAACTTCCCAAACAAAAGGCAAGGTCTTTTGTACCACCTTACATGGTAATTACCTTTTTCTCACTGACCACTTACAGTTGCATGCATATACAGGTCATACCCCTTTGCACCAAATTCCCTCCAATCATTATCTGTCCCCCCTCAGTCCCTTTGCAGGCCTTACAACAGGTTCAAACCAGTTTTACCTACTCCCCCCCCCCTTTGCTCACCTGAGTTCAAGCACGTACCTCTTTACAAAGACCAGACTTAACATCCAGGTGTCACAGAGGTCATACTGACAACAAATTAAGTTTATCCTTCATTCCCCCCTTTGATCCACTTGTGGATCACAATTAATCTTAAGCATCCTTTCCCATTCATCCTCAGACGTGCAAGTGTCTTTGTAGTCTTTCTCGGGAGGGTTCGGTACATTTAGCAGAAGCATCTGTTGTACCTTGTTTTCTGCTACATTCTCTATCTTTTGTAAGCACCCTTTAATACAGCATAAGGCTAGCTGTATCATTATGTATATAGAGCATATTAAGACAAGGAACATCAATATTCCTGCCACCACCTTCTTCATGAGTTCGCTTAACCCTATTCCCAACCAATTTAAAGGATTCCAGTCTTGCAACTGCTCTCTAAATGTTTTTGTCTGGACAGACAATGTTTGGATTTCCTTTATCCTTGTGGTTAGGTTTGAACTCACATCAGAAACTTTAACACAACACTCTGGGCCTATTAATCTACATACCCCTCCTTGAGCCGCTAGCAGATAGTCAAGAGCCAGTCTGTTTTGCTGGGTAAAGATTCGCAATTCATTTAAATTTCCTTGTACCACACCTAATGCCCCCTCTGTGGTATTCATGAATTTCTCCATAAGCAGGGACATTGTTTTCAAATCATGATTGGTTTTTGCTTGCCCTACCCATGGAATGGTAGTTTCAGCTACTGCAAGGGCAGTTTATTCTATCCAGTTCCATGCTTTTTCCCAAGACCCATCCCGCTTGTTCCCGATATGCCCTGGTGGCAAAGTGTCAACAATCCTCATAGCTGGTGCCACGAGACCGAGGTAACAAAACCCTGATGCATTTTGCGGAAGCCTTTTATAGGCAAATTTACCGCATATCCACCAATAATTGTACATGTTCCACGAGTCAGACTGATATATCATCATGGCTCGGTTTGCAAAGGTGGTGTTACCTTCTTTGCAAAGGTCTGTACTAGTGGTCCCTCCCCATATGGCTGTTATTTCTGGTTTGAATAGAGTACTCCAAAGGTTTGTGGAAGACATAGTGGAACCATTATGCCATACATGTGTCCCATCCACCTTTGTTATAATGTGTGTACAGCTTGATTTCCCTACAAAGGTGGTACCTGTAAGATTCCTACATAGGGGACTTGTACTACTAAATGATAATTGGATGCACCC
The DNA here is from genome assembly GCA_032595735.1 of Pelochelys cantorii. Lineage (NCBI taxonomy): Eukaryota > Metazoa > Chordata > Testudines > Trionychidae > Pelochelys > Pelochelys cantorii. The sequence continues at coordinate 1,137,429 of CM064326.1, read as the reverse complement.
AGTCTGGTTGAACCACACAGTTTGGTCATTTTGTTCCAGTAATGCATCACTTACTAGTCCAGTTTTGTTTAACGGAAGGGCACCTATTGGGTATCCACTGTGCGCGCTTTGTGGTGCCCAGGCACACACCCAACAGTTAGTTTTGTTTGCGGCTCGTGCCATACCTTCTGCCAGCTGCAGAAAGGTATTAGTCCCAATACCATTCCCCCTTTGGAGCCAAATAAGGCCTATACAAAGGAGGAACAAGAGTTTAGCCATTGTGCAGAGATTGTAATCCTTTCAGCACTTGCGCGGATGGAGGTTATAAGGAAGTGTGGAGGAAGGAAAACAGCTTTCAGAAAACCCACCGTCCTCTGACAAAGTGCCGGTAGGGTCAATGGCAAGGTTGGGTGTAGATTCGTGTGAAACGTCAACGTGACTAGTAGGACCAGAAGGGATCTGGCCTGTAGTGAGAGCGTAGTGAACGAGGTCCCGGTCTCTGATTTCCGATGATGTATATCCCTTGTCCAGGAGAAGTGATTCAATTTCTCTCTCAGAAAGCGGTAGAAAGTCGTTTTCTTCTGGCTCTGGGCTGACAGGTTCAGTAGGAGGCGATATGTCGGGAGAGGCAAGTTCACACAACTTATGAGGGTCAATGGTGCGGCGCACGTGGCTTGCGTGTATCCAAGAATCTCGCTCGGCTACCTTCACAGCCGTGTTGGTAGTCAGCAGGACCTGGAAGGGACCATTCCACCTTGGAGATAGGCAGTCTTTCCTCCGGAATTCTTTTATCAGGACCCAATTTCCTGGCTGCACGTCATGGCAAGGCACATCAGTTGGGACAGGTAAGGCTTCTGCAACCTGAGAGGAGAGACTGAAAGCAATTTTAGACAGATGTATGCAGTATTGAAGTAGTTCGTCATAACATTCAGACAAGTGGGAAGGATTAATTTTTCCAGGAGGCTCAAATTCAAGTAAAATTGGTCTCCCAAATAGAATTTCATGAGGGGTGAGACCATGTTTGCGGTTCGGGGTATTTCGGATATGCATGAGGGCAAGGGGCAATGCCTGCAGCCACTTTAATCCAGTGTCAGAGATAATCTTGCTTAACTTCCTTTTGATATCGAGGTTTTTTTCTTTCAACATGCCCTGAACTTTGGGGATGATATGGGGTATGGAACCGTTGTTCTATGTGGAGGGCTCTACACAGATCTTGCAGGATTTTGGCCGTGAAATGGGTTCCTTTATCCGAGTCAATTTTTAAAGGGATTCCAAATCTGGGAACCACCTCAGTAACTAATTTCTTTACCACAGTAGTGGCGTCTGCTCGACGGCAAGGGAAAGCTTCCACCCAACCACTGAACACACATACAATAACCAGACAATACTTAAACCCACAGGAAAGGGTTAATTCTATAAAATCGATCTGCAAATATTGGAAAGGTCCATAGGCCCAAGTATGAGCACTCAGAGTAGTCTTTTCTCCACCCTGGGTAGAGAACTTTTGGCAAGTAGCACAATTGCTGGTGATTTTAGCAGCAGCTTGGTGAATCCTAGGCGCATACCAATGCTTCAGAATCTGTTCCGCTACCCCCCTTTTGTTCATATGTCCTAATCCATGGGTAATGGTAGCCAATTGGGACACCAAAGTAGAAGGAGCCACAGGTCGTCCATCTGGTGAAAGCCAAATGTTATTATCTTGAATACGACACCCAGCTTTGTACCAATTGTGTTGTTCCTTCTCAGGTGCCCTAGATTGCAACAGGGATAAATCATTTAGAGTCAGGGGAACAGAAACAGCGACCAGGATTTGAAATGGAGCTGGAGGTCCACAGGCAGCTGCATTCCTGGCTGCAAAATCTGCCCGTCTGTTTCCTACTGATACAGTATCAGTTTTATCAGTATGAGCACTACAATGCATAACAGAAATAGCAAAAGGTAATTGAATAGCAAGCAAGACGTCATTAACAAGGGATCCATTAGAAATGGCACTTCCCGAGGACGTTAAGAATCCTCGATGTTTCCAAATCTGACCTACAGAATGACAGATATTAAAAGCATACATTGAGTCAGTATAAATGTTAACAGATTGATCAATAGCTAAAATACAGGCACGAGTGAGAGCAATTAGTTCAGCTGCTTGAGCACTTTTTATTCCTGGAAGAGAATGAGTTTCAATTATTGCATGATCAGAAACAACAGCATACCCGCTTATAAGGTTTCCCCTTTCATCCCTTTTACATGACCCATCAGTGTAATACACTAAATCAGGATTTGACAAAGGAACGTCCCTTAGATCGGATCGCGGGGTACAAGTGAGGTCCACCAATGCTAAACAATCGTGGGGTTCCATCTCATGGGTCTCTCCATCAGTAGGGTTAGGGAAAAGGGTGGCGGGATTTAAAGTAGAACAGCGTACTATGGAGACATTCTGGGCTCCTAAAAGGGCTTTCTCATAGTTAGTCAATCTTTGCATTGACAAATGCTGGGTCTTAGTCTTATTCACCAAAGCTTGCACTGCATGGGGTACAGCAAGTGTTAGGTTGTGACCTAATACCAGACATTGACTTTTCTCTAATAGCACAGCAGCTGCGGCCACAGCTCTGAGACACGGGGGAAAACCCTTTGCTACTGGGTCAAGCTGAGCACTAAAATAAGCTACAGGACGAGGGCGATTTCCAAATGGCTGGCATAATACTCCTGAAGCGACCTGATCCTGTTCATGGCAAAAAAGAGTAAAGGGTTCATCATAATCAGGGAGCCCAAGAGAGGGTGGAGAGACCAAAGCAGCTTACACTTTCTGAAAGGATTCTTCTTCCTCCTCTGTCCACGGGACGGGATCCTTCACCATGTCAGATGTCAGAGATACAAGGGGTTTTACAAGACCAGAGAAATTAGGAATCCATTGTCTGCAATAGCCAGCAGCGCCTAAGAGAGACCAAACCTGTTTCTTAGTTACTGGGCGAGGGAGAGAAAGAACAGAGGTTATGCGTTTATCAGTGAGCTTTCGCCCTTCTTGGGATATGAGGTGACCCAAATATTCAACCTCTGCTTTACAGAACTGGAGCTTTGCCTTGGAGGCTTTGTGACCTCTCTTTGCTAATTCACACAGCAAATGAACAGTATCTGTTTTACATGCTTCATGATTAGGTGAGGCTATCAATAAATCATCAACATACTGAACAAGGGTAGACTCCTTTGGCAAAGAAATTGAATCAAGGTCCCTTTTTAACAATTGTGAGAAAAGGGTAGGACTTTCAGTATATCCTTGAGGAAGTCTGGTCCAAGTCAGCTGCTCCCCTTTATAGGAAAAAGCAAACAAAAACTGTGAATCCTTATCAATGGGAATGGAGAAGAAAGCTGAACATAAATCTATGACAGAAAAACATTTAGCACCTGCAGGGATAGAGGACAATATTGTTGCTGGATTAGGAACCACAGGAAATCTGGGGATAACAAACTGATTTACAGCTCTTAGGTCCTGCACAAATCTATATATCTGTCTCCCTTGATCATCAAATTTCCCCTCCTTTTTGACCGGAAGTATTGGGGTATTACACACAGACTGTGTTCTTATGAGCACTCCTTGTTCCAACAGGGAGGAGATTACAGGCGCTATGCCCTCCTCCGCTTCCTGGGACAAGGGGTACTGAGACACTCGAGGGTAAGGTCGGCCGTGTTTATACCTGATCTTTACAGGCTCTGCTGTTAACAGTTTCCCAACTTCATTGGAGTGAGAAGCCCACAAAGACGTTGGTACCTGATCCAGCTCCACACTCTCCAGTTTGGAGTCTGGGTCTATACCTTGTCCGTCTGTTGTTAACATCATGAGGAAATTTGTTGCCTGATTATGGGGTATATCAACAAAGACCCCTTCAGAGGAACAATAAATTGTAGCATTCAATTTACACAGCAGATCTCTACCCATCAAGTTTACAGGTGTACTGGGGGATAACAAAAGGCATATTCCTCTGTCAAAGGCCCAATGGTTAAGGAACATGGTTCACTCATTGCATGGGGTATAGTTACTCCCCCCACCCCTACAGCATTTACTATTTCTCCAGTTCTGGCCAGATTGGGAGCTTCATCCTCTCGTATTGTGGAAAGGGAGGCACCAGTATCAATTAGAAATTCATGTTTGTTTCCATTAACGGAAAATGAAACTAAGGCATCAGGTGTAGCAGAAAGAGAGACCGAAGGTAACAGAGAGCATTGCAATGTTTTATCAATAACCTCTTGGCATAGTCAGTAAGGATTACTCCTTTGTCGGTCCTCCGGAGGGTAGCCTCTGTTGGGTGCACCTGCTGAAAAGGGGTTAGTATTGGGCCACCTCTGTCCTTGTGACGATGGTCCGGACTGTCTGTTGGGGCCCTGGTTAAATCTATTTTGTCGTTGTCTTTTGCGACATTCAATTTTCCAGTGGCCAAACCCACCACAGTAATTACACACATCATTAGGTTGGGGGCCCCGCCGGGGTCTGTTTGGACCTTCCCTCTGACCTTTTGGTTGCCCGTGGCCTTGTAAATCTTGTATTTGGAGTGCCATTAGGGTATTTTTAAGTTCCTTTTTCTTTTGTTTTTCTACTTGCAGGTTTTCAAAAAACTGAGTTGCAGCTTCCAAAATTTTCTCAGTAGTTTCCATTTTCCATCCAATCATATTATTAATAATCTTGTCCCCAATTTCTGGTCTTAAATTCTGCACAAAGGTGGTTACTACCATAGTGCGCATATTGGCATCATTTGGGTTAAAGGTGCTATACTTCCGCATGGCTGCAAAGAGCCTTGCCTGAAAATCAATAGGGCTTTCATCTGGCTTCTGTTTGCAGTTATATACTTTAGACCAATCGGTTTGCACTGGAACCATTTCGGTAATTGCATTCAGGAGACCTGTACGGTCATTTGCTAGCTCCGTACGTTCTGCAGCAGTAGTAGGAATTCCTGGCAAATCTTGGGGCCATTGCTCACCCAGGTGGGCAGGAGTATCCCCAGGACCTCGCCTTGCTTGGGTGTAAAGAACTTGCTTCTCATGGGGTTCCATTATTCCCGAGAGTAGCATGTCAATGTCTCTGTGGGCAGGCTGATAAACTTCAAAAATCTGACACAACTCCCTTTGCAAGCCCACAGGATCCTCTCTTATTTTTGGGAGAGTAAGTCTCAAATTCATGATGTCATTAGGTGTCCAGGGGACGTGGACAAGTGCTGGGGCGCCCCCTGCTGGATTAGGAAATTGTCTTAGTGGGAGAAGTTTAATATGCTCTTTAAACAGTCCAGGAAAACTTTTAGGTCCAACTTCAATAATCACATCCTTGTTTACGTCATTACCTATAGTCACCGAGTTATTTTCGGGATCTATTTTAGTTATAACAAACCCCAGGTCCTTTAAGTCTTTAGCCAATGTTCGCTGCAACATTTGTGTGGGGACTTCTGACAGCTTTAGAATTACTGGACTCTGAGTATGCTCAGAATCCGAAGTTTTATTGGCCAGGTTGGCATTCCCTACCGCCCCTTCAGAACTGTGAGTATGTGCGGGGGATTCAAATTGGGCTGGTGCAGCTGAATGATCGGTAAGCAGTATTTGCTGATGCTGGGGCAGGTTGGTGGGAAGGGGAGCTGGGAAATTGGGGACCCATAGATCCAATAAATCTTCAGATGGGTCTGGCAGCGGAGTTGGTGGTTTCAAGATGGATGGGTAGATTCCGCTGGGCGCGCTTGGTGTAGGAACGTGGTTGTACGGAGGGGGACAAACTTTAGAGGAGTCAGATTTCTCCTTTATTTCTGCCAATTGTTTTTTTCAGTTTTTCATTTGAGTCCTTTAGGCTAGCCATTATGGATTTATCTCTTAATTTTGAGGCCTGATCATCCCAGAGGTGCCAATAATTCATCTGGGAGGGGTGACTGGACTCTAAGACACCCTTTAAATAATTTAATTTGTCTAATTGAAAGGTACCTTGAACTGGGAATTGTAATTCTGATTCTACATAAGTATATTCATTCCACGCGTGTGTGAGCTTTACCAGCCTCCTGAGTTTAAGACCTGCTGGCAATTTCCCTGGCTGACTATAAATCTGCAGCATTTTACCCAATGGGGTTTTTGGATCTATCTTAGATCCCTTATTCCCCATAATCCCTGCCCTATTACCTATAAGACAGTTCCAATCCGGCACTAATCTGCCTTCCTCTCAGCTTCAAGCCTGAGTTGACCCTGTTTCAGTGTCTTCCCACTGTCCCCTCTTAACAAACTTATTCCAAAATAAAATAAAATAAAATAAAATAAAATAAAAATAAAAAGAGAAGGGAAAAAGACTTACAGTTGCTTGGGAAGGATGTTCTTAACGTAGGGTGGACGCTTACCGCCAGTGAAAGCAGCCGTTCAGGACAAGGAGAGAGGAACGGAACAGTGAGATTTTGTAACACGGATCTCTTACCGATTTGTATGGCGCCTTTCTGTTCAGTCTCTCCGGTCCAGCCCGTCTCAATCACCTGGTGTCCCGATCCATCCCACTTCTGACACCATAAATGACGGAGAATTTTAATCCGAGGGTTCGGATGGGGGCCCAAAACCCCTACCAAATCAATTCCAGACACCCTTCTTAAGCAACCAGCTTTATTCAGGAATGCATTCCAGGGCAAAAATCTCCAGGATACTCTCAGGAAAAGTTTCTGCAACTTCCCAAACAAAAGGCAAGGTCTTTTGTACCACCTTACATGGTAATTACCTTTTTCTCACTGACCACTTACAGTTGCATGCATATACAGGTCATGCCCCTTTGCACCAAATTCCCTCCAATCATTATCTGTCCCCCCTCAGTCCCTTTTGCAGGCCTTACAACAGGTTCAAACCAGTTTTACCTACTCCCCCCCCTTTGCTCACCTGAGTTCAAGCACGTACCTCTTTACAAAGACCAGACTTAACATCCAGGTGTCACAGAGGTCATACTGACAACAAATTAAGTTTATCCTTCAACCCCTTCAAAGAATTCTAACAGATTAGTTAGACACGACTTCCCTCTGCAGAAACCATGCTGACTTTTGCCCAACAATTCGTGCTCTTCTATGTGCCTTGCAATTTTACTCTTTACTAGTGTTTCTACTAATTTGCCTGGTACTGATGTTAAACTTATCGGTCTATAATTGCCAGGATCTCCTCTAGAGCCTTTTTTAAATATTGGTGTTATATTGGCCATCTTCCAGTCATTTGGTACCAACGTGGATTTAAAGGATAGGTTACAAACCACTGTTAATAACTCCGCAATTTCACATTTGAGTTCTTTCAGAACCCTTGGGTGAATGCCGTCTGGTCCCGGAGACTTGTTACTATTCAGCTTATCAATTAATTCCATAACCTCCTCTAATGTCACTTCAATCTGAGTGAGTTCCTCAGATTTGTCACCTAAAAAGGCTGGCTCAGATTTAGGAACCTCTGTAACATCCTCAGCCGTGAAGACTGAAGCAAAGAAATCATTTAATCGCTCCGCAATGGCACTGTCTTCCTTGATCGCTCCTTTTATATCTTTATCATCCAAGGGCCCCACTGCTTTTTTAGCGGGCTTCCTGCTTCTAATGTATTTAAAAAACATTTTACTGTCATTTTTTGAATTTTTGGCTAGCTGTTCCTCAAACTCTTTTTTGGCTTTTCTTACTACATTATGACACTTAATTTGGGAGTGTTTATGTTCCTTTCTATTTTCCTCACTAGGATTTGACTTCCACTTTTTAAAAGCTGCCCTTTTCTCTCTCACTGCCTGTTTAACATGGCTGTTTAGCCATGGTGGTTCTTTGTTAGGTCTCTTACTGTGTTTTTTTATTTGGGGTATACATTTAAGTTGGGCCTCTGGTATGGTGTCTTTAAACAGTTCCCATGCAGCTTCCAGGGATTTTAGTTTAATTACTCTCCCTTTTAGTTTCTGTTTAACTAGCTTCCTCATTTTAGTGTAATTCCCCTTTTTGAAATTAAATGCCAGAGTGTTTGACCGCTGCGGTGTTCTTCCCAACACAGGAATATTAAAAGTTATTATACTGTGGTCACTATTTCCAAGCGGTCCAGTAACAGTTACCTCTTGGACCAGATCCTGCGTTCCAGTCAAGACTAGGTCGAGAATCGACTCTCCCCTTGTGGGTTCCTGTACTAGCTGCTCCAAGAAGCAGTCATTTAAGGCATCAAGAAATTTAATCTCTGAATCCCGTCCTGAGGTGACATGCACCCAATCAATATGGGGATAATTGAAATCTCCTATTATTACTGTGTTTTTTATTTTGGTAGCCTCTCTAATCTCCCTTATCATTTCAGCATCACTATCACTGTCCTGGTTAGGTGGTCGGTAATATATTCCTAATGCCATATTCATATTAGAGGAATGAATTGTTATCCATAATGATTCTATGGAACATTTTGATTCCTTTAGGATTTTTACTTCATTTGATTCTATATTATCCTTCACATATAGTACCACTCTGGCACCCGCACGACCTGTTCTGTCTTTCCGATATAATTTATATCCCGGTATGATAGTGTCCCACTGATTGTCCTCATTCCACCATGTTTCTGAGATGCCTATTATGTCAACTTCCTCCTTTGATATGAGGTACTCCAGTTCACCCATCTTATTAGACAGACTCCTAGCATTAGTGTAAAAGCATGTTAGAAAACTACCACTATTTATATGTCCGCCTTTCACAGACACATTGGATTTTTTTATGCACGATTGTTTCACATCTGAATGCAAGAGTTCTTAAAAACAACTCTTATAATAATCTATATTCCAGAGGTTTAAAAAGAATCCCAGTTTCTGCTTAAACTTATTCATTAGAAAAATGGAGACAGAAGCCCAGCAGCAGAGTGGGGGCTATCCTGTTTATTGCGTCAAGAGTAACATGTATGATTACCTGCCCTGTGGGCGGGTGGCATATGTGTGCATCCGTTGCAAGGAGCTCCTGACCCTCAGAGACGGAGTTCGAGCTTTGGAGGCCAGGGTGGCTGAACTGGAGGAGCTAAGGGAGGTAGAGAGATATGCTGAAGAGACTTTCCGGGACATTGTAGTACTGTCCCACCTCCAGTCTGAGAGCCCCAGTGCTCTTAAGGAGGATGAAAGTCTCAAGGGAACAGAGCATTCAATGGGAACAGAAGGAAACCATCCAGTAGTTGGGACCCTCCTCCCAGAGGATGTTGCGGTATCCTCTCGCACTGAGGATACCTCTGGGGGGGGGGGAACGCCAGTTAGGAAGAAGCAGGTGTTAGTAGTGGGTGATTCGATTGTTAGAAACGTAGATAGTTGGGTTTGTGATGACCGGGAGAACCGTATGGTCACTTGCCTGCCTGGTGCGAAGGTTGCGGATCTCTCGAGGCATCTAGATAGACTTATGCGTAGTGCTGGGGAGGAGCCAGTGGTCATGGTACATGTAGGTACCAATGACATAGGGAAGGGTAGGAGAGATGTCCTGGAGGCCAAATTTAGGCTGCTAGGAAAGAGACTGAAATCCAGGACCTCTATGGTGGCATTCTCGGAAATGCTTCCGGTTCCACGCGCAGGGCCAGGTAGACAGGCAGAGCTTCAGAGTCTCAATGCATGGATGAGACGATGGTGTAGGGAAGAGGGGTTTGGATTTATTAGGAACTGGGGACATTTTTGGGAGAGGAGGAGCCTATACAGGAAGGATGGGCTCCACCTAAACCAGGCTGGAACCAGACTGCTGGCACTAAACATTAAAAAGGCTGTAGAGCAGTTTTTAAACTAAGAGATGGGGGAAAGCCGATTGGTGCGGAGATGCACGTAAATCGGAGGGAGACTTCTCTTAGAGGAGAATCCATTGATAGAGAGTCTCTAAGCTGTAGTCAGAAAGAGAGGAGGGGAGAGGACAAACCATGGGCCAGAGCAGACAAACAACCGCATATAAAGGAATCCAATGCGCCAGGAAAGGGCAGACAAATAAGCAGTGGCAAATTTTTAAAGTGCTTCTACACAAATGCTAGGAGTCTGACTCATAAGATGGGTGAACTAGAGTACCTCGTATTAAATGAGGAGATTGACATAATAGGCATCACTGAAACCTGGTGGAATGAGGAAAATCTGTGGGACACAATCATACCGGGATATAAAATATATCGAAAGGATAGAGCAGGCCGGGTGGGTGGTGGAGTGGCACTGTATGTGAAAGATAATGTAGAATCAAATGAAATAAAAATATTAAGTGAATCAACATGTTCAATAGAATCGCTATGGATAGTAATTCCATGCTCCAATAATAAGAAATTAGCAGTAGGGATATATTACCGACCACCTGACCAGGACAGTGATACTGACATTGAAATGCTGAGGGAGATTAGAGAGGCTACCAAAATAAAGAACTCTGTAATAATGGGGGATTTTAATTATCCCCATATTGACTGGGTACATGTCACCTCAGGAAGAGAAGCAGAGATAAAATTTCTCAGTGGCCTAAATGACTGCTTCTTGGAGCAGCTGGTGCGGGAACCCACAAGGGGAGAGGCAATTCTCGATTTAGTCCTGAGTGGAGCGCAGGATCAGGTCCAGGAAATAACCGTTACAGGACCGCTTGGGAATAGTGACCATAATATAATAACCTTCAACATTCCTGTGGTGGGCAGAACACCTCAGCAGTCCAGCACCCTGGCATTTAATTTCAAAAAGGGGAATTACACAAAAATGAGGAGGTTAGTTAAACAGAAATTAAAAGGCACAGTGACTAGAGCCAAATCCCTGCAAGCTGCATGGAAACTTTTTAAAGACACCATAATAGAGGCCCAACTTAAATGTATACCCCAAATTAAAAAACATAGCAAGAGACCTAAAAAAGAGTCACCGTGGCTTAACCACCATGTAAAAGAAGCAGTGAGGGACAAAAAGGCATCTTTTAAGAAGTGGAAGTCCAATCCTAGTGAGATAAATAGAAAGGAACATAAACACTGTCAAATCAAGTGTAAAAATGTAATAAGAAAAGCAAAAAAAGATTTTGAGGAACAGCTAGCCAAAAACTCAAAAAGAAATAACAAAATGTTTTTTAAGTACATTAGAAGCAGGAAGCCTGCTAAAAAACCTGTGGGTCCCCTAGACGATCGAGATATAAAAGGAGCAATCAAGGACGATAAAGCCATTGCGGAGAAACTAAATGATTTCTTTGCTTCAGTCTTCACGGCTGAGGACGTTGGGGAGATCTGCACCGTCCTTTGTGGGTGATGAATCTGAGGAACTGTCCCGGATTGAAGTGTCGTTAGAGGAGGTTTTGGAACAAATAGAAAAACTTAATGTTAACAAATCTCCGGGACCGGATGGCATTCATCCAAGGGTTCTAAAAGAACTCATATGGGAAATTGCTGAACTATTATCTGTGGTTTGTAACCTATCCCTTAAATCGGCTTCTGTACCTAATGACTGGAAGGTAGCTAACGTGACACCAATATTTAAAAAGGGCTCTAGAGGCGATCCGGGCAATTACAGACCGGTAAGTCTAACTTCAGTACCGGGCAAATTAGTCGAAACAATAGTAAAGAATAAAATTGTGAAGCATGTAGAAGAACATAATTTGTTGGACAAAAGTCAACATGGTTTCTGTAAAGGGAAATCCTGTCTTACTAATCTATTAGAGTTCTTTGCAGGGGTTAACAAACATGCGGACAAGGGGGATCCAGTAGATATAGTATACTTAGATTTTCAGAAAGCCTTTGACAAGGTCCCTCACCAAAGGCTCTTGTGTAAATTACATGGCCATGGGATAAGAGGGAAGGTCCTTTCTTGGATTGAGAACTGGTTAAAAGACAGGAAACAAAGGGTAGGAATAAATGGTAAATTTTCAGAATGGAGAGGGGTAACTAGTGGTGTCCCCCAAGGGTCAGTCCTGGGACCAATCCTGTTCAACTTATTCATAAATGATCTGGAGAAAGGGGTAAGCAGTGAGGTGGTAAAGTTTGCAGATAATACCAAACTGTTTTGGATAGTCAAGACAGAAGCAGATTGTGAGGGACTCCAAGAAGATCTCACCAAACCGAGTGACTGGGCAACAAAATGGCAAATGAAATTGAATGTGGATAAGTGTAAAGTAATGCACATCGGGAAAAATAACCCCAACTATACGTACAGTATGATGGGGGCTAATTTGGCTACGACAAATCAGGAAAGAGATCTTGGAGTTATCGTGGACAGTTCTCTGAAAACTTCTACACAGTGTGCAGCGGCGGTCAAAAAGGCAAATAGGATGCTAGGAATTATTAAGAAAGGGATAGAAAATAAGACCCAGAATATCTTACTGCCCCTGTATAAAACTATGGTACGCCCACATCTTGAATACTGTGCACAGATGTGGTCTCCTCACCTCCAAAAAGATATTTTGGCCTTGGAAAGGGTTCAGAAAAGGGCAACTAAAACGATTAGGGGTTTGGAACGGGTCCCATATGAGGAGAGGTTAATGCGACTGGGACTTTTCAGTTTAGAAAAGAGGAGACTGAGGGGGGATATGATAGAGGTCTATAAAATCATGAGTGGTGTGGAGAGGGCCGATAAAGAAAAGTTATTTATTAGTTCCCTAAATAGAAGAACTAGAGGACACCAAATGAAATTAATGGGTAGCAGGTTTAAAACTAATAAAAGAAAGTTCTTCTTCACACAGCGTGTAGTCAGCCTGTGGAACTCCTTGCCAGAGGAGGCTGTGAAGGCTAGGACTATAACAGAGTTTAAAGAGAAGCTAGATAATTTCATGGAGGTTAGGTCCATAAAAGGCTATTAGCCAGGGGATAAAATGGTGTCCTTGGCCTCTGTTTGACAGAGGCTGGAGAGGGATGGCAGGAGACAAAGCGCTTGATCATTGTCTTCGGTCCACCCCCTCTGGGGCACCTGGTGCTGGCCACTGTCGGCAGACAGGCTACTGGGCTAGATGGACCTTTGGTCTGACCCAGTACGGCCATTCTTATGTTCTTATGCCTCCTGGATAGTTGCATGAGGGGGATTTGGTGGGGGCCAAACTAATCCCTGTTGGCACGAGGATGGTGGGAAAAGTCCTTCGAGAGGGGTGACATGACCCCTTACTTCTGGTCATGTGTCCATCTTGCCCCGAGAGTGTTACCTCCAGTGGCATGGCTAACGGGGGTCAGGGGTGTGGCTAACGGGGGTCAGGGGTGTGGCTAACAGCAGTCAGGGGGTTTGGCTAATGGGGCACCACCAAAAATTATACAAACCTGCCGCCCATGCCCGCTGGGGAGGAGTTTGCTCCTGTGTCACTAACTAAACTGCCCCGTTGCTGTTCGCACCCACTAGGGCCAATGGGCCCCAGGGTGGAGGTGGTGGCTTTTCAGTCACCCAGGGGATCCCTCAAGGTGCAAGATGGAGCCCGTCTGCCAGAAAAGTAGGTCGTTTCTGGGAAGTGGCCACTCGGCCTTCACTAACGGTGGTGCCAGAAGCCCAGCGACAGACTCGTCCGTGTGCGAATCCCCTGGACTCAGCTCTTTGCTCCCGCTCGCTCTGCGGCTGCTCCAGGGGCCTCCTGTTCCACACGCAGGAAGCGTTTCCTGAGATTCCCTCTGCACCTGCCCCGCTGCAGTGAGAGCGCCTGGCCCCGCCCTGCCCGGCAGCAGGAGAGAGCAGCTGCCCCCCGCTTCCCTCCGGCAGCCCCTCACGTGTGGGGGACCCCCTGCCCCACCCCACGGCCTCCTCTCTGCCCCACGGCACCCCCAGCTCCTCCAGCCCCGCCCTACCCCACAGCCTCCTCTCTGCCCCACGGCACCCCCAGCTCCTCCAGCCCCGCCCTACCCCAACCTCCTCTCTGCCCCACGGCACCCCCAGCTCCTCCAGCCCCGCCCTACCCCACAGCCTCCTCTCTGCCCCACGGCACCCCCAGCTCCTCCAGCCCTGCCACACCCCAACCTCCTCTCTGCCCCACGGCACCCCCAGCTCCTCCAGCCCCGCCCCACCCCACAGGCCTCCTCTCTGCCCCACGGCACCCCCAGCTCCTCCAGCCCTGCCACACCCCAACCTCCTCTCTGCCCCACAGAACCCCCAGCTCCTCCAGCTATGCCACACCCCAACCTCCTCTCTGCCCCACGGCACCCCCAGCTCCTCCAGCCCCGCCACACCCCAACCTCCTCTCTGCAGTGAGAGCACCTGGCCCCGCCCTGCCCGGCAGCAGGAGAGAGCAGCTGCCCCCCGCTTCCCTCCGGCAGCCCCTCACGTGTGGGGGACCCCCTGCCCCGCCCCACGGCCTCCTCTCTGCCCCACGGCACCCCCAGCTCCTCCAGCCCCGCCCTACCCCACAGCCTCCTCTCTGCCCCACGGCACCCCCAGCTCCTCCAGCCCTGCCCCACGGCACCCCAGCTCCTCCACCCCGCCACCCCACGCCTCCTCTCTGCCCCACGGCACCCCCAGCTCCTCCAGCCCCGCCCTACCCCACAGCCTCCTCTCTGCAGTGAGAGCGCCTGGCCCCGCCCTGCCCGGCAGCAGGAGAGAGCAGCTGCCCCCCGCTTCCCTCCGGCAGCCCCTCACGTGTGGGGGACCCCCTGCCCCGCCCCGCACCGCGGCCTCCTCTCTGCCCCACGGCACCCCCAGCTCCTCCAGCCCTGCCACATCCCACAGCCTCCTCTCTGCCCCACGGCACCCCCAGCTCCTCCAGCCCTGCCACACCCAACCTCCTCTCTGCCCCACGGCACCCCCAGCTCCTCCAGCCCTGCCACACCCCAACCTCCTCTCTGCCCCATGGCACCCCCAGCTCCTCCAGCCCTGCCACACCCCAACCTCCTCTCTGCCCCACGGCACCCCCAGCTCCTCCAGCCCTGCCACACCCCAACCTCCTCTCTGCCCCATGGCACCCCCAGCTCCTCCAGCCCTGCCACACCCCAACCTCCTCTCTGCCCCATGGCACCCCAGTCCTCCAGCCCTGCCACACCCCAACCTCCTCTCTGCCCCATGGCACCCCCAGCTCCTCCAGCCCTGCCACACCCCAACCTCCTCTCTGGCCCACGGCACCCCCAGCTCCTCCAGCCCCGCCCCACCCCACAGCCTCCTCTCTGCCCCACGGCACCCCCAGCTCCTCCAGCCCTACCTCACCCCAACCTCCTCTCTGCCCTATGGCACCCCCAGCTCCTCCAGCCCTGCCACATCCCACAGCCTCCTCTCCGCCCCACGGCACCCCCAGCTCCTCCAGCCCTGCCACACTCCAACCTCCTCTCTGCCCCATGGCACCCCCAGCTCCTCCAGCCCTGCCACACTCCAACCTCCTCTCTGCCCCATGGCACCTCCAGCCCTCCAGCCCTGCCCCGTCCCACGGCCTCCTCTCTGCCCCACGGCACCCCCAGCTCCTCCAGCCCTGCCCCGCCCCACAGCCTCCTCTCTGCCCCACGGCACCCCCAGCTCCTCCAGCCCTGCCCCACTCCAACCTCCTCTCTGCCCCATGGCACCCCCAGCCCTCCAGCCCTGCCCCGTCCCACGGCCTCCTCTCTGCCCCATGGCACCCCCAGCTCCTCCAGCCCTGCCCTGCCCCACAGCCTCTTCTCTGCCTCACGGCACCCCCCAGCTCCTCCAGCCCTGCCCCGACCCACGGCCTCCTCTCTGCCCCATGGCACCCCCAGCTCCTCCAGCCCTGCCCTTCCCCACAGCCTCTTCTCTGCCTCACGGCACCCCCCAGCTCCTCTAGCCTTGCCCCGAACCACAGCCTCCTCTCTGCCCCACGGCACCCCCAGCTCCTGCAGCTCTGTTACGCCCCACAGACTCCTATCTGCCCCATGAACACCCCCAGCTCCTCCAGTCCTGCCCCAACCCACAGCCTCCTCTCTGCCCCACGGCACCCCCAGCTCCTCCAGCTCTGTTACGCCCCATGAACACCCCCGTGTTAGAGTGTGTTTGTAACACATTTGTAATAAGTTTGTGATAAGTTTGTAGTGAGGATTTAATGTAACAATGATTTACTCTGGGATTGATTGAAAAGAAACGTTATTTTGTTAAGTGTCTACAGTAGGATTTACGTGGCTCTAAGTGAGAACAGGCAGACCGAAGTAGATTACAATCTCGAAATAAGAGAAATGTGGAGCTAATCCTAGCACTAAATCCTCAGTACAAATCTATGAAAACCGCCCTTGAAAGTTTTTCTTGTTCCAGCCAAGCCTCCAAAGCAGGGAAGTTTCTCTCTCCCTGGGGTCTTTGCTTCTTTCCCTTGGATCTGTCCAGCCAGACAAAGACAAAAACCTGCTAGTTCCCCCTTTTGCATGGGAAGTTAGGTGGCCAGTGCCTACCTGTTAGGGAGGTCATGTGACTTCCTCGGACCAGCCACACGAAGATTGAAGGACGAAAAGCTATTTACGTATGATTGCCCAGATATTGAGGCACCCAGCACTGGAAACACCCGTGATGTCTTTCCTTTGCATAGTTAGAACCACAAAACATCCCACACCCCATAGCTCTACCTTTACACACAAGAGCAACACACACACACCATAAGATACACAGACCCAGCGGGTTAGGACATGAGGGTTGAACGGTTACATGAGATCGTTTGTCCAAAGCACCTTTGAGTTCAGCACTTCTGTGTCCACGAGTCCGTGTTGTAAACCTTGGGGGACGCTGGGTGAAGAGAGACCAGTCTGCTTCGCCCATGGGAACACCCTCCAATAGCGCGTGAATTGTCTCACAGTTACATTGTCTCTCCATCCAGGCAATGCTGCGGTGAGCACCACCTGAGACCGAGAGCACAGAGGGTCAGGGAAACGTGCGGTACATGCAGGAGACATCGTTCTGCCTCAGAATTGGGTTCCTTCTGCTCTACTCCATGTCAGATTCCAACACAACCCACTTCACCAACCCCTCCACCTTCATCCTGCAGGGCATCCCTGGCCTGGAGGGGGCCCACGTCTGGATCGCCATCCCCTTCTGCACCTTGTACATCATAGGTGTCTTGGGGAACGTCGCCATACTGTACATCGTGAAGACGGAGCCGAGTCTCCATGGGCCCATGTACTATTTCCTCTGCATGCTGGCCGTCAGCGACCTGGTCATGTCCACGTGCACCGTGCCCAAAATGCTGAGCATCTTCTGGTTCAATGGCAGGGAGATCGATTTCAATGCCTGCCTCGCCCAGCTCTACATTGTTCACAGCTTCTCAACCATGGAGTCTGGGATCTTCGTGGCCATGGCGTTCGATCGCTACCTGGCCATCTGCCATCCCCTGAGACATTCCACCATCCTGACAAACTCGGTGGTGGCCAAGATTGGCCTGGCCGTGGGGCTGCGTGGCTGCATCCTCCTGCTGCCTCACCCCTTCCTGGCGAGGCAGTGGCTGTATTGCAGAACCAACGTCATCGCCCACACGTACTGCGAGCACATCGCCGTGTTGAAACTGTCCTGCGTTGACACCAGAATCAGTAGTTACTATGGGCTCTTTCTGGCGCTGATTATTACGGTTCTGGATGTGTTTCTCATTGCCATGTCCTACACCCATATCCTCAGGGCCATCTTCCGCCTCCCCACCAAGGACGCCCGAATCAAGACTTTTGGGACCTGCAGCTCCCACCTCTGTGTCATTTTAGTCTCTTACACCCCACCTATTTTCTCCTCCCTCACACAGCGGTTTGGCCACAATGTGCCCCTGTATTTCCTCATTCTCTTTGCCAATGTGTACCTCCTGGTGCCCCCCATGCTGCACCCCATCATCTACGGGGTGAGGACCAAGCAGATCCGGGACAGGCTGCTCCGGGTCTTTCCTCAGAGAGGGACGTAAAGTTTTCTCTTGGGGCTCTGGCTCTTAGACTGAGCTCCACGCAGAGGTGGCTGGTGATAGGGTGCTGGGCCCTCTTCCGAGACTCACTGAATCACCGACTGGCCAATCAAAGAGACATTGACCTTTCCTGGCCTAAGGATTCTGCATCCGTGTGGGAAACTGGGAATCCTATCATAAAAACACACCCGGCTGCTACCTTTCCAATTGCTATTTACTGGACCCGTGAGGTCTCACGCTGTCTCTTACCTCCTCCTCCAAGGCCTGGCCCTGCCCTGCTTTTACCCTAGAGGTTCCTTGGTCCATGATGTCCCAGTCCCCTTCTCTCCTCTTCCCCCGTGGACCCTCCGCTGTCACTCACTCATCTCCTCCCCACGCCCCACTCACTGGATGATCTCCACCTCGTTCCCCTCCCAGGTGGGACCCCTTGGCACCAGGGCTGGGATAGGAGCTGCTGCAGCCTGGCAAGGAGCCTTGTAGAAGACACCTGGACAGCAAGCACCAGACAGTCCGGGTACAAGCAGACAGGTGGGAGTCCCAGTGACTCATGTTGGGGTGTGTGAACCATCAGTACCTTGTGTCTTTGGGCTTTTCCTGAACCTTCACTCACTCGCCTTGCACCCTGAGGCCGGAGGCTGGGGTGGGGGCATCTGTCTATGAACAGGCTGGACATTAATGACTCCCAGCAATTACTCGAGAAAGGAGTCACTGCAGTCGAGATCGAACCAGCTTCCTCCAGGGTCTCTGCAGAGGGGCAGGGGTGGGAGGGATGGAACCTCCACAGAAGAGGGAACAGAGGGAGGAGGGTTGGTCCAGCCCTTCAAAACCACAGTGACCGGAGGAGCCAGAAGATGCTGGGGCAGGAGAGAGGCCCGAGGGCGGCTGAGGGGACTCTGGGGCAGGGCTGTGGCTGCAGCAGCGACAGACTCTGGCTGGGGGAGAAGCCAGGACTTGCAGGTGGAGCCCCCTGAACACCTTAGAGGGCTCTGACTGAATTCCAAGCTCTGGCCCAGGGCGGTGAGGACACAGAGGTGGGCAATGGGGCGCAGGGGCCGTGTTGTGTTACCTGGATCTCAGTATCTCCTGCGCTGGGTAAAGGAGATGAATTATTTTATTAAACCCTTTCCAGAGCCCCGGTCTGTTTGCTGTAATGATCATGTGACCCACAAGAGAGAAATAGGAATCATGGGGCGCCCAAGGGGCTGCTCTGGGACGGATTTGCTGAAGCAATGGCAAAGTCTGGGGGAGCGGAGCTGAAGCCAGGCTCACGGATTTGGGGCTCAGGTCTCCGCTCCCAGCAGGAGGGGCTAGAACAGAGGCTGCACCTGAGAGTGGAACTGGAACCCCACAGCCGGAGGCAGGGCCAGATCACTGCTCAGACTCAGACCCACAAGGGTCCGGTGGGTGGGACCCGAACACAGGGACTCCCAGGGAGAGGCAGAGAAGTTATCTGGTCTCTGTCATTGGTACGGGTGTGACTGCAGCTGGAATCCGGTGTCCCATTCTGGTGCCCATGGTCACAGGTGGAGGCGGCTACATTGAGGAGGTTCAGAGAGGAGTGCCAGGAATTAGTATGAGATTAACACCTGCCTTGCTGTGATCGGCCCAAGGGCACAATCTAACTACCCGAGCAAAGATGGGGGAGAGGTGAGCTGGTAACAGTCCATAGGTACCTACAGGGGGATACAATATTGGGTAACAGGCCTCCCAGCCGAGCACACAGGTGTGTTGGGCGATTCAGTGGCTGGAGGTTGAAGGTAAAGAAATTCTGACAGGAAATCAGGGCACATGAGTTAATTGGTGACCGTAATTATCCATTGGGACAATTTACCAAGGGTCGTGGCCAATTCCTCATCTCTGGGAATGTTTAGCTCAAGGCTGTTCCTCTAAAGCACTGGTCACCAGCCTGGAGATCGGGACCTACCAGTAGATCTTGGAGCCTCTCATGGGTGTTCTTGACTGGCTTGGCCAATAGGCTATTGAATGGCGGCACTTCAGCTGCACCTTCCCCCACTGCTGCGCATCTCCTGCCCTTTTCTGTGGAGCTGTCTGCTCTCCCCCGCTTGTTGTGCAGGGTAGGGAAGGGAGAGACGGGCGCTGATGTCAGGGTGCCCACTCTCCCCCCTGTATCCTAGCTCCACAGAACAGAGCGGGGCACAACATGTCTTGGGATGGAGTTTGCTGGCTGCTTTTGGGAGTGGGGCAGGGCCAGGGCAGCGGTGAGCCTCCCTTAGTCTCCTGCACCACCACCCAGGAGCCACCTGAGGTAAGCAGTGTCCAGGTGGAGCCTGCATCTTGAACCCCTGCCCCAGTCATAAACCTCCTCCTGCACCCCAATCCCTGTGCCAGGCTCAGCTCAGACCCTAAATCCTTTAGCCCAAGACCAGAGCCTGCACCCCAACCCTCTGCCCCTGCCTGGTGAAAGGGAGGAAGGATGGGGGAGGGAGGGAGCATGGAGTGAGCTGGGGTGGGGCATTGGAGAAGGGGCACAAAGGAGGCAGGACCAGGGTATTTGGGTTTGAGGTACATCCTGGATTGCAGTTAAAAAGGTTGGAGACCCCTGAACTAGACCATCCCTGACAGGTCTTTCCAACCTGCTCTGAACCAACCCCAACTAAATCATCCCAGCCAGGGCTTTGTCAAGCAAGATCTTAAAAACCTCTAGGGATGGAGATTCCACCCACTCCCTAGGGAATCCCTCCCAGTGCTTCATCACCCTCTGAGGGAAATAGTTTTTCCAAATATCCAACTTAGACCTCTCCCACTGTAACTTGAGACCAAATGGACAAAAGCTCTGCAATGACATTTGTCAACTCCCTCAGTACCCTCAGATGCATTAAATCAGGACTCATGGATTTGTGTATGTTTAGCTTTTCTAAATAGTTCTTAACCTGTTCTTTGTCCACCAAGGGCTGCCCACTTCCTTCCCATATTACGTTGTCTGGTGCAGTAGTCTGGGAGCTGACCTTGTCTGGGAGGACAGAGGCAAAAAAAGCATTGAGTTCTTCAAGAGACAGATAGGAAGTTTTTCCTAATGTCCAACCTAAACCTCCCTTGCTGCAGTTTAAGCCCATTGCTTCTTGTCCTATGCTCAGAGGCCAAGGAGAACAATTTTTCTCCCTCCTCTTTGTTACACCCTTTTAGATACTTGAAAACCTCTGTCATGTCCCCTCTCAGTCTTCTCTTTTCCAAACTAAACAAGCCCAGTTCCTTCAGCCTTCCCTCCTAGCTCGTGTTCTCTAGACCTTTCATCATTCTTGTTGCTCTTCTCTGGACCTTCTCCAATTTCTCCACATCTTCCTTGAAATGTGGTGCCCAGAACTGGACACAATACTCCAACTGAGGCCTAAGCAGCGCAGAGCAGAGCGGAAGAATGACTTCTCGTGTCTTGCTCACCACACTCCTGTTAATTAGCCACTGCAATAATTTACCCAGGGTCAGGCAGATTCCACATCTCGGGGAATGTGTAACTCAAGGCTGGTTCTTTACAGGATCTGCTCTCGGAATCATTCTGGGGGCGTTCTTGGGCCTGCGGGATGCAGACGGGATGCTCCCAATGGTCCCTTCTGGCCATGCAACCTGTGAACATGTCCCAGGAGTCAGCTGGGCCCACTGCGCCTGCAAGCTCGTGCTGAGCTCACTGCAGGCGTTTTCTGTTCATGCCCCTGGTGAATTTAGCCCTAAGGGGAGAAGTTCGGGGGAAACGGCAGCACCGTGGAAATGTGCCCCTACGTGGGTGTGTCACGGGGCTGAGTTAGCCTGTGCGACACTGCTCGGAATTCTCATTTTAGGTAGGAAAAGTGACTTGAGCCCATGAAATCTCCACCCTGCACATCTGACCCTGGCCATGAGCCACACACAGGGCTGGCAAGCCAACGGCCCCAGAGCACCCTGGGGTGAATGTCTGGTGCCCACTGAGTCAGGCACTCCCAGTGGTTCCTGCAGGCAGCTCTGTTTGTCTAGGCCCTCACATGTCCCAGGACTCTCATTCTATCACGTGTGTGTCTAACGCTGGCAGACCCCAGCCCTCTGCAGCCAGAATCGTAGCTGGGACCTTCATCCATTAGCCTCTGCTGCATGAGCTGGAAGCCAGCAAGCTGGGAGCTCAGACTCTACAGAAGCCTCATTGTTCTCGGTGCCACTTGGTGGGAAGGTGCACCACACGCAGCAGGTGTGTGGGCTACACATGTGCCTCAGCGTGCACCCTGTTCCCGTGCCCTGGAAGCACCCTGCCGTGTGGGTGGGGTAATGAGAGGATCTGCCCAGGTGCCTGCCTGGGCATTTGCCACCTGGGAGATTTCTCACCGGTGAGAGACAGCCTGCGATTCCCCCCAGCCAAGGGAGCAGGTGTGAGGGGAGGCAGCTCGCCCCTGCAGAGGAAGAGCTGTGGGGTGCACGGGGTGGCTGGGAGGTTGTGGGGGGCAGGGCTGGCGGGGCACACAGAGCAGACCCTGGTGACCAGCCCGCTGATGGAATCAGAACCGCCCTGGATGGGAATGCGGAGCAGGGACCGGCTCAGAGAATGGCGGGGCTGGAAGCAGCTGCCGAGGAAGGTCTTTCAGTTCTCCCCATGGTTCCACCTGGGACTAGGGAGCCACTGAGCCCTCCGAGTCACCAGCCTGGGTCCCTGTCTCAGAGTGCTGATGGGACGCGCTGAAGACCAGCTCCGGGTCCCGCACCTCCCCCACATTCACATTAGCTGGGACACAGCAAGCCAGGTACATGCATCCTGGCCAGCCACAGCGCGGACCAGCAATCGAGGGGTTACAGCCAAAATAGCCACCAGCTCCCAAGCCTGGGACCCCAGCGCTGCTCTGCCCTGGGCCGACTGGTCTGAATCTGTGACCCGGACCCACCCCCCCGCGTGCTTGTGGGAGCCGAGCTGAGATGTTCACCCCAGACTCGCCACTGCAAGGACACTGGGCTGAGATGCAGCTATAAAGCAAATTCCTTGTCTAGACAAGCCAGATGTCAAGTGATTGTTAGGGGTAGAGACGGGATCAAAGGAAATAACCCGAACGCACGCTAAGTCAAAGATACCTGTTCGCCTGACTACGACTGAGCAGTTTCTCCCCCTGGCTGATGATCCAATTGCTCTGGCAAATCCTCAAGGCACAATCTGCATTTGCTTCCCGCTTGGGTTTCTCAGGCTTCCATAAACAGACTAGAGGTCAGAAGTGACTGGAGAAGGGCCAGAAAACCCTTCCTTTGCTGCCAGCCCTGCCTCTCCCCAGCCTTGCTCTGCCCCCTGCCCTGACCCTGCTCTGCCCCTGCTCTGCCCTTTCTCCGCCCCACCTCTTCCCCCGGACGAGGCTGCCCAGCAGACAAGCAAGGCCGGAGGGCCAGCGCTGGCTGAAGGAGTCTGCCCCCTGACCCCGAGTCCGAACACTGTTCTAGTTTGGGCCTTTCCACCATCCCATGGCAGAGTTGCACAGGGTGACCAGGAAGGAATAATTGGTTGTTTGTTTTAAATCTGCTGCCTATTTCATTGGGTGACCTCTCACATATGCCCCCACCCTTCAGGCAGGTCTTCTCCCAGCTGAAAAGTCCCAGTCTTGTTTATCCCTCCTCAGAGGGAGGCTGTTCCTCTCCCCTCATCATTTCTCTTGCCCTTCGGTACCTTAGCCAAATCCAAGGTATTTTTGGGTGGGGTGAGCACATCTGCTGGGATCAGGGGCAGGGGGATGGGCAAGAGGAGGAGAGGGCCCGGGAGCAGGGGCAGGGGGATGGGCAAGAGGAGGAGAGGGCCCGGGAGCAGGGGCGGGGGATGGGCAAGAGGAGGAGAGGGCCCGGGAGCACGGGCAGGGGGATGGGCAAGAGGAGGAGAGGGCCCGGGAGCAGGGGCGGGGGATGGGCAAGAGGAGGAGAGGGCCTGGGAGCACGGGCAGGGGGATGGGCAAGAGGAGGAGAGGGCCCGGGAGCACGGGCAGGGGGATGGGCAAGAGGAGGAGAGGGCCCGGGAGCAGGGGCAGGGGGATGGGCAGGGGCGGGGGATGGGCAAGAGGAGGAGAGGGCCCGGGAGCAGGGGCGGGGGATGGGCAAGAGGAGGAGAGGGCCCGGGAGCACGGGCAGGGGGATGGGCAAGAGGAGGAGAGGGCCCGGGAGCAGGGGCAGGGGGATGGGCAGGGGCGGGGGATGGGCAAGAGGAGGAGAGGGCCCGGGAGCAGGGGCGGGGGATGGGCAAGAGGAGGAGAGGGCCCGGGAGGACGGGCAGGGGGATGGGCAAGAGGAGGAGAGGACCCGGGAGCAGGGGCAGGGGGATGGGCAGGGGCGGGGGATGGGCAAGAGGAGGAGAGGGCCCGGGAGCACGGGCAGGGGGATGGGCAAGAGGAGGAGAGGGCCCGGGAGCAGGGGCGGGGGATGGGCAAGAGGAGGAGAGGGCCCGGGAGCAGGGGCGGGGGGATGGGCAAGAGGAGGAGAGGACCCGGGAGCAGGGGCAGGGGGATGGGCAAGAGGAGGAGAGGGCCCGGGAGCAGGGGCGGGGGATGGGCAAGAGGAGGAGAGGGCCCGGGAGGACGGGCAGGGGGATGGGCAAGAGGAGGAGAGGGCCCGGGAGCAGGGGCAGGGGGATGGGCAGGGGCGGGGGATGGGCAAGAGGAGGAGAGGGCCCGGGAGCAGGGGCGGGGGATGGGCAAGAGGAGGAGAGGGCCCGGGAGCACGGGCAGGGGGATGGGCAAGAGGAGGAGAGGGCCCGGGAGCAGGGGCAGGGGGATGGGCAGGGGCGGGGGATGGGCAAGAGGAGGAGAGGGCCCGGGAGCAGGGGCGGGGGATGGGCAAGAGGAGGAGAGGGCCCGGGAGGACGGGCAGGGGGATGGGCAAGAGGAGGAGAGGACCCGGGAGCAGGGGCAGGGGGATGGGCAGGGGCGGGGGATGGGCAAGAGGAGGAGAGGGCCCGGGAGCACGGGCAGGGGGATGGGCAAGAGGAGGAGAGGGCCCGGGAGCAGGGGCGGGGGATGGGCAAGAGGAGGAGAGGGCCCGGGAGCAGGGGCGGGGGGATGGGCAAGAGGAGGAGAGGACCCGGGAGCAGGGGCAGGGGGATGGGCAAGAGGAGGAGAGGGCCCGGGAGCACGGGCAGGGGGATGGGCAAGAGGAGGAGAGGGCCCGGGAGCAGGGGCGGGGGATGGGCAAGAGGAGGAGAGGGCCCGGGAGCAGGGGCAGGGGGATGGGCAAGAGGAGGAGAGGACCCGGGAGCAGGGGCAGGGGGATGGGCAGGGGCGGGGGATGGGCAAGAGGAGGAGAGGGCCCGGGAGCAGGGGCAGGGGGATGGGCAAGAGGAGGAGAGGGCCCGGGAGCAGGGGCAGGGGATGGGCAAGAGGAGGAGAGGGCCCGGGAGCAGGGGCAGGGGGATGGGCAAGAGGAGGAGAGGGCCCGGGAGCAGGGGCAGAATGATGGGCAAGAGGAGGAGAGGGCCCAAGAGCAGGGGCAGGGGGATGGGCAGGGGCGGGGGATGGGCAAGAGGAGGAGAGGGCCCAGGAGCAGGGGCAGGGGGATGGGCAGGGGCGGGGGATGGGCAAGAGGAGGAGAGGGCCCAAGAGCAGGGGCAGGGGGATGGGCAGGGGCGGGGGATGGGCAAGAGGAGGAGAGGGCCCGGGAGCAGGGGCAGGGGGACGGGCAAGAGGAGGAGAGGGCCCGGGAGCAGGGGCGGGGGATGGGCAAGAGGAGGAGAGGGCCCGGGAGCAGGGGCAGGGGGATGGGCAAGAGGAGGAGAGGGCCCGGGAGCAGGGGCAGGGGGACGGGCAAGAGGAGGAGAGGGCCCGGGAGCAGGGGCGGGGGATGGGCAAGAGGAGGAGAGGGCCCGGGAGCAGGGGCAGGGGGATGGGCAAGAGGAGGAGAGGGCCCGGGAGCACGGGCAGGGGGATGGGCAAGAGGAGGAGAGGGCCCGGGAGCACGGGCAGGGGGATGGGCAAGAGGAGGAGAGGGCCCGGGAGCAGGGGCGGGGGATGGGCAAGAGGAGGAGAGGGCCCGGGAGCAGGGGCAGGGGGATGGGCAAGAGGAGGAGAGGACCCGGGAGCAGGGGCAGGGGGATGGGCAAGAGGAGGAGAGGGCCCGGGAGCAGGGGCAGGGGGATGGGCAAGAGGAGGAGAGGACCCGGGAGCAGGGGCGGGGGATGGGCAAGAGGAGGAGAGGGCCCGGGAGCAGGGGCGGGGGATGGGCAAGAGGAGGAGAGGGCCCAGGAGCAGGGGCGGGGGATGGGCAAGAGGAGGAGAGGGCCCAAGAGCAGGGGCAGGGGGATGGGCAGGGGCGGGGGATGGGCAAGAGGAGGAGAGGGCCCAGGAGCAGGGGCAGGGGGATGGGCAGGGGCGGGGGATGGGCAAGAGGAGGAGAGGGCCCAAGAGCAGGGGCAGGGGGATGGGCAGGGGCGGGGGATGGGCAAGAGGAGGAGAGGGCCCGGGAGCAGGGGCAGGGGGACGGGCAAGAGGAGGAGAGGGCCCGGGAGCAGGGGCGGGGGATGGGCAAGAGGAGGAGAGGGCCCGGGAGCAGGGGCGGGGGATGGGCAAGAGGAGGAGAGGGCCCGGGAGCAGGGGCGGGGGATGGGCAAGAGGAGGAGAGGGCCCGGGAGCAGGGGCAGGGGGATGGGCAAGAGGAGGAGAGGGCCCGGGAGCAGGGGCAGGGGGATGGGCAAGAGGAGGAGAGGGCCCGGGAGCAGAGGCAGGAGGATGGGCAGGGGCGGGGGATGGGCAAGAGGAGGAGAGGGCCCGGGAGCAGGGGCAGGGGGATGGGCAGGGGCGGGGGATGGGCAAGAGGAGGAGAGGGCCCGGGAGCAGGGGCGGGGGATGGGCAAGAGGAGGAGAGGGCCCGGGAGCAGGGGCGGGGGATGGGCAAGAGGAGGAGAGGGCCCGGGAGCAGGGGCAGGGGGATGGGCAAGAGGAGGAGAGGGCCCGGGAGCAGGGGCGGGGGATGGGCAAGAGGAGGAGAGGGCCCGGGAGCAGGGGCAGGGGGATGGGCAGGGGCGTGGGATGGGCAAGAGGAGGAGAGGGCCCAAGAGCAGGGGCAGGGGGATGGGCAGGGGCGGGGGATGGGCAAGAGGAGGAGAGGGCCCGGGAGCAGGGGCAGGGGGACGGGCAAGAGGAGGAGAGGGCCCGGGAGCAGGGGCGGGGGATGGGCAAGAGGAGGAGAGGGCCCGGGAGCAGGGGCGGGGGATGGGCAAGAGGAGGAGAGGGCCCGGGAGCAGGGGCGGGGGATGGGCAAGAGGAGGAGAGGGCCCGGGAGCAGGGGCAGGGGATGGGCAAGAGGAGGAGAGGGCCCGGGAGCAGGGGCAGGGGGATGGGCAAGAGGAGGAGAGGGCCCGGGAGCAGAGGCAGGAGGATGGGCAGGGGCGGGGGATGGGCAAGAGGAGGAGAGGGCCCGGGAGCAGGGGCAGGGGGATGGGCAGGGGCGGGGGATGGGCAAGAGGAGGAGAGGGCCCGGGAGCAGGGGCAGGGGGATGGGCAGGGGCGTGGGATGGGCAAGAGGAGGAGAGGGCCCGGGAGCAGGGGCAGGGGGATGGGCAAGAGGAGGAGAGGGCCCGGGAGCAGAGGCAGGAGGATGGGCAGGGGCGGGGGATGGGCAAGAGGAGGAGAGGGCCCGGGAGCAGGGGCAGGGGGATGGGCAGGGGCGGGGGATGGGCAAGAGGAGGAGAGGGCCCGGGAGCAGGGGCAGGGGGATGGGCAGGGGCGTGGGATGGGCAAGAGGAGGAGAGGGCCCGGGAGCAGGGGCGGGGGATGGGCAAGAACATAAGAACATAAGAACATAAGAATGGCCATACTGGGTCAGACCAAAGGTCCATCGAGCCCAGCATCCCATCTGCCGACGGTGGCCAATGCCAGGTGCCCCAGAGAAGGAGAACAGAAGACAATGATCAAGTGATTTATCTCCTGCCATCCATCTCCTGCCCTTGTTATGAAGGCTAGGGCACCATACTTTATCCCTGGCTAATAGCCATTTATGGACCTAACCTGCAAAAATTTATCAAGCTCTTTTTTAAACCCTAATAGAGTCCTGGCCTTCACAGCCTCCTCGGGCAAGGAGTTCCACAGGTTGACTGTGCGCTGTGTGAAGAAAAATTTCCTTTTATTAGTTTTGAACCTACTACCCATCAATTTCATTTGGTGTCCCCTAGTTCTTGTATTATGGGAAAAGGTAAATAATTTTTCTATAATCACTTTCTCCACACCATTCATGATTTTATATACCTCTATCATATCGCCCCTCAATCGCCTTTTTTCCAAACTGAAAAGTCCCAGTCTCTCTAGCCTCTCCCCATATGGGACCCTTTCCAAGCCCCTAATCATCTTAGTCGCCCTTTTCTGAACCTTTTCTAATGCCAATATATCTTTTCTGAGGTGAGGAGACCACATCTGCACGCAGTACTCGAGGTGTGGGCGTACCATAGTTTTATATAGGGGAAGTAGGATATCTTTTGTCTTATTATCTATCCCTTTTTTAAGAATTCCTAACATCCTATTTGCCTTACTAACTGCCGCTGCACACTGCGTGGATGTCTTCATAGAACTATCCACTAGAACTCCAAGATCCCTTTCCTGATCTGTCGTAGCTAAATTTGACCCCATCATGTAGTACGTGTAATTTGGGTTATTTTTTCCAACATGCATTACCTTACACTTACCCACATTAAATTTCATTTGCCATTTTGCTGCCCAATCACTCAGTTTGCTGAGATCTTTTTGTAGTTCTTCACAATCCCTTTTGCTTTTGACTGTCCTGAACAACTTTGTGTCATCTGCAAACTTGGCCACCTCACTGCTTACCTCATTTTCTAGATCATTGATGAACAAGTTGAACAGGATTGGTCCCAGTACTGACCCCTGGGGAACACCACTAGTTACCCTCCTCCATTGTGAAAATTGACCATTTATTCCCACCCTTTGTTTTCTGTCTTTTAACCAATTCTTGATCCATGAAAGGACCTTTCCTCCTATCCCATGACCACCTAATTTACGTAACAGCCTTTGGTGTGGGACCGTGTCAAAGGCTTTCTGGAAATCTAGGTATATTATATCCACTGGGTGCCCCTTGTCCGCATGTTTATTAACCCCTTCAAAGAATTCTAACAGATTAGTTAGACACGACTTCCCTCTGCAGAAACCATGCTGACTTTTGCCCAACAATTCGTGCTCTTCTATGTGCCTTGCAATTTTACTCTTTACTAGTGTTTCTACTAATTTGCCTGGTACTGATGTTAAACTTATCGGTCTATAATTGCCAGGATCTCCTCTAGAGCCTTTTTTAAATATTGGTGTTATATTGGCCATCTTCCAGTCATTTGGTACCAAAGTGGATTTAAAGGATAGGTTACAAACCACTGTTAATAACTCCGCAATTTCACATTTGAGTTCTTTCAGAACCCTTGGGTGAATGCCGTCTGGTCCCGGAGACTTGTTACTATTCAGCTTATCAATTAATTCCATAACCTCCTCTAATGTCACTTCAATCTGAGTGAGTTCCTCAGATTTGTCACCTAAAAAGGCTGGCTCAGATTTAGGAACCTCTGTAACATCCTCAGCCGTGAAGACTGAAGCAAAGAAATCATTTAATCGCTCCGCAATGGCACTGTCTTCCTTGATCGCTCCTTTTATATCTTTATCATCCAAGGGCCCCACTGCTTTTTTAGCGGGCTTCCTGCTTCTAATGTATTTAAAAAACATTTTACTGTCATTTTTTGAATTTTTGGCTAGCTGTTCCTCAAACTCTTTTTTGGCTTTTCTTACTACATTATGACACTTAATTTGGGAGTGTTTATGTTCCTTTCATGGGCAAGAGGAGGAGAGGGCCCAAGAGCAGGGGCAGGGGGATGGGCAGGGGCAGGGGGATGGGCAAGAGGAGGAGAGGGCCCGGGAGCAGGGGCGGGGGATGGGCAAGAGGAGGAGAGGGCCCGGGAGCAGGGGCAGGGGGATGGGCAGGGGCGGGGGATGGGCAAGAGGAGGAGAGGGCCCGGGAGCAGGGGCGGGGGATGGGCAAGAGGAGGAGAGGGCCCGGGAGCAGGGGCGGGGGATGGGCAAGAGGAGGAGAGGGCCCGGGAGCAGGGGCAGGGGATGGGCAAGAGGAGGAGAGGGCCCGGGAGCAGGGGCAGGGGGATG
Organism: Pelochelys cantorii; assembly: GCA_032595735.1. Lineage (NCBI taxonomy): Eukaryota > Metazoa > Chordata > Testudines > Trionychidae > Pelochelys > Pelochelys cantorii. The sequence goes on along the minus strand of CM064326.1, from coordinate 1,107,671 downwards.
GGCAAGAGGAGGAGAGGACCCGGGAGCAGGGGCAGGGGGATGGGCAAGAGGAGGAGAGGGCCCGGGAGCAGGGGCAGGGGGATGGGCAGGGGCGGGGGATGGGCAAGAGGAGGAGAGGACCCGGGAGCGGGGGGGGGGATGGGCAAGAGGAGGAGAGGGCCCGGGAGCAGGGCCGGGGGATGGGCAAGAGGAGGAGAGGGCCCGGGAGCAGGGGCGGGGGATGGGCAAGAGGAGGAGAGGGCCCGGGAGCAGGGCCAGGGGGATGGGCAAGAGGAGGAGAGGGCCCGGGAGCAGGGGCGGGGGATGGGCAAGAGGAGGAGAGGGCCCGGGAGCAGGGGCGGGGGATGGGCAAGAGGAGGGGAGGGCCCGGGAGCAGGGGCGGGGGATGGGCAAGAGGAGGAGAGGGCCCGGGAGCAGGGGCGGGGGATGGGCAAGAGGAGGAGAGGGCCCGGGAGCAGGGGCGGGGGATGGGCAAGAGGAGGAGAGGGCCCGGGAGCAGGGGCGGGGGGGATGGGCAGGGGCGGGGGATGGGCAAGAGGAGGACAGGGCCCGGGAGCAGGGGCGGGGGATGGGCAAGAGGAGGAGAGGGCCCGGGAGCAGGGGCAGGGGGATGGGCAGGGGCGGGGGATGGGCAAGAGGAGGAGAGGGCCCGGGAACAGGGGCGGGGGATGGGCAAGAGGAGGAGAGGGCCCGGGAGCAGGGGCGGGGGATGGGCAAGAGGAGGAGAGGGCCGGGAGCAGGGGCGGGGGGATGGGCAGGGGCAGGGGGATGGGCAAGAGGAGGAGAGGGCCCGGGAGCAGGGCCGGGGGATGGGCAAGAGGAGGAGAGGGCCCGGGAGCAGGGCCGGGGGACGGGCAAGAGGAGGAGAGGGCCCGGGAGCAGGGCCGGGGGACGGGCAAGAGGAGGAGAGGGCCCGGGAGCAGGGGCGGGGGATGGGCAAGAGGAGGAGAGGGCCCGGGAGCAGGGCCGGGGGATGGGCAAGAGGAGGAGAGGGCCCGGGAGCAGGGGCGGGGGATGGGCAAGAGGAGGAGAGGGCCCGGGAGCAGGGGCGGGGGATGGGCAAGAGGAGGAGAGGGCCCGGGAGCAGGGGCGGGGGACGGGCAAGAGGAGGAGAGGGCCCGGGAGCAGGGGCGGGGGACGGGCAAGAGGAGGAGAGGGCCCGGGAGCAGGGGCGGGGGATGGGCAAGAGGAGGAGAGGGCCCGGGAGCAGGGGCGGGGGGATGGGCAGGGGCAGGGGGATGGGCAAGAGGAGGAGAGGGCCCGGGAGCAGGGCCGGGGGATGGGCAAGAGGAGGAGAGGGCCCGGGAGCAGGGGCGGGGGATGGGCAAGAGGAGGAGAGGGCCCGGGAGCAGGGGCAAGATGTTCTTGCGCAAGAAGCTGCCAGTGTAGACATAGCTGTAATGGTTGCCTATATGATCTCTGTCTGGTCTTTAATTATTTCTGTCTGCTGCATAATTAATTTCGCTAGGTGTAATCAATTAAGGTAGTGGGGTCTGATTGGTTAGGCAATTCTGTTATGGTGTGTTATGATTGGGTGGTAACATTTTAGTAAAATAATTGGCTAAGGTCTAGCTAAACAGAAGTTCAGTTTCACTATATAAACTGGGAGAGGAGGTGGAGGGAAGAAGAAAGAAAGAAAGAACCTGGCAGAAGAGATCACCTCCAAGACCCAGCCTAAGATCAGAGCTGCCAAGAATCCTCTGCATGACCATGAAGTGCAGCAACCAGAATCCAGAGAGACTGACCTTGCTGGCCACCAGGAGAAGTTCAGCTGCCTTGCTCAGGATGGGTGAGCAGTGCCCTGTGTGCTTGGCATGTGTGTTCTGCTTGCTTGGTAATTGCTAGTAAATAGAGAGCAAGGATATTACTGGGTAAGGTTCTTTCCCAGTGGTAAAAGATCCTGCAGACTTGCAGGAAGTTACACCTGAGCCCCAGGAACTGGGGAAAGGTGGGTGTCTCTAGAGTGTGTGAGTGACAGAATTTTGTGCGAGTAGCACCGCCCCAGGGCTACGTCTAGACCACAGGCTTCTTTCGGAAGAAGCTTTTCTGGAAGAGATCTCCCGGAGAAACAACTTTCAAAAGGGAGTGTCCACGCAGCAAAAGTGCATTGAAAAAGGGATCTGCCTTTTTGAAAGAGCCTCCACATTGACTGGACGCTATCTTGCATTTAAGTTGTGATTACTATGGACAGAGTGGCCACTAGAGCACCTGTGCTGTTTCCCGGAGACCACTTCTTTTAAAAAAAACAACCCTTCTTCCCCATCCACACATGTCTTTCTCCGAGAGCTCTTTTGGGAAAAGGCTTCTTCCTTGTAGGAAGAGGTTTACTGCTGTCGGAAAAACGCCTCCTTTCTTTCCACTTGCTGTCAAAGAATGCAATTACATTGTGGATGTAAGTGTAGTTTTTCCAGAAAAACTCTGCAGTGTAGACATAGCTTTGGTCTCACAGCCTGTGGAGAAGAACAGAAGAGCTAGTGTAGACCAAGCCAAAATTGCATCATAGTTTCCTCAGGCCCTGCCTCCAGCCCTGCCGCATGAAAGATGCAACGTTCTGCTGGGCTCCTTTTGGCCCAAGCCCAGCTCCTGTCCATCACAGAGCTCCAAGCTCCATCTGAATCCCTTCCCCGAGCCTGCCGCATTTCCTGACAGGTTCCACTCCACGGGGCTGCCAGCTGTTCTAGCTTCATGAGGCTCCTTCCTTCCTTCCTTCACCACATCCCTCCTTTCTCTGCCCTCTACCCCGGCCTCCCGTCTGGTGCCAGGGCTTTGCTTGGAAACCCAGAAGCTGGAGGCCCAGACTGTGCTCTGGGAAGGGAGGGGACCAAAGCAGAGTCACAGACACGAATGGAGAGGTTTGTGCTCCCAGCCGTGTGCCTGGGGCAGTCACTGCTCAGTGGCATGGCTGTACATTCTGGGTGTGTAACCCCCCTCCCGCCCCGAAGTGTTTGATGCCACCCTTTAAAAAACAAACAAATGAACAATGAGTAGTCCTGTGGCATCTTAGGGACCATCAGATAGATCGGGTTATGAGCTTTCCTGGCCAAAACCCACTTCCTCAGGTGAGCTGGAGTGGAAATGACAGAATCCAAGGTGTATATCAGCGGAGGCAGTTCCCTGTCACTTGTAGGACCTGTGTTAATGAAACTAATTAAGTGGGCTGGACGTGTGCCAGCTGGTCACTGGTCACTGCTGGGCTGAGACAGGGGAATCTGTTCAGTCCCATCCCAGCGCTGAGAGGCCCAGGGGCTCCACACAGAGAAATGCCCCGATGAGCCAGAGGGGCAGGCAGAGAGTCCGGCCCTGGGGATCCAAGCGCCCTACGGCCAGGGCAGGGCTGGGAAGTCGGACTCAGCCTGGCACATCCGAAGCCAGTTCCCCTTGGCAGACGTGGGGCGGGAATGAGCCAAGAGGGATAGACCTAACCCGACGCCCACGCTCATCCAGGCTCTACCACACATATAGGCCCCCCTTGTTCCAGGGCAGGGAGGGGAGGAAGAGCGAGGGCCCCACCCTAGGACAGGGCCAGGCTGCTCACTACGCACGGGATCATTCAGTTGGCATTTCACTAAGTTGGTTCCCCTGAAGTGGGCCCAGGGCCTGTGCTGGGTGGGCAGGTCTCTGAGCGGGAGGGAAAGTGGAGTCCTGGAGTTCACACCCCCCCCCCCCCACACTCCAGCTAGCCCTGAAAAATGCAGATTTCCTTGAAAGAAAGGCTCAGGCTCCCTTTTCCGGACTAACCCTAACCCCCCGCCCCCGGCCCCCCCCCCCCCCCAGCTAGCCCTGAAAAATGCAGATTTCCCTGAAAGAAAGGCTCAGGCTCCCTTTTCCGGACTAACCCTAACCCCCCGCCCCCGCCCCCCCCCCCTCCAGCTAGCCCTGAAAAATGCAGATTTCCTTGAAAGAAAGGCTTGGGCTCCCTCTTCCGGACTTTCCTCTGCTCCCCTCCTACGGAACAGCCCCTGCAGAGTTGGTGTCAATTCCTCGTGGCGTGGCGGCGAGACCTTGGTTACAGCAGAGAGTCCAGAACTCCTGGTTCTGTCATCCTGCCACTCGATCTGTGGGTGACCCTGCCCAACTCTGTGCCTCATGTTACAAACAATGTATCGTATCGTCTGTTGTCTGTACAAATAATGTATCAAGTATGGCTTGTAACGTGCAACTATGTATATCCAGCTTGCAAAATGTTGTGATGCGCTATTAATTTAAGTACAATGCCAGAATGCTTATGCTAGCACCTTAGACACAGAGCTGTCAATCATTGAAAGAACCATTACTGTAAGGTGATTTAGCACGTAGGGTTAAACTGACTGTGTAAGTTTGAAAATATATGAATATTCATTAGAGGGACTGTTACTCATGAATATGGAATTTTCGAAATGTGTCATCCAGTCATTTTAAACTTATGTAAATAAGCATTCTTGTCCACCAATCATTTTAAAGTATAAAGCTTATGAATATGCATAAGCCCAGCCTTATAAATCCTCGCAACACCAGTTTGGGTTCGGTTGCGTCGGGGCGTCGGGCTTAGGCATAGATCTAGCTTAGAGAGAGAGAGAGAGTGCGAGAGGTCTAGCGTCTTGTCCCGGGTCGAATGAGTGAGGGTTAAGCATCATCCCAGATTTAAGACAGGCGGAAGGCTTGTTCTTATATTCTGATAGTCTTCATTTAGTTTAGGTTTAGTTTAGTTAGTTTAGTTTTTAGGTAGATTAGATTTCGTCTTCGTGTTTGTCCGTCAGGCAGCGTCGGTCTATGCATGTCGGCCGTCGTCGTGTCTGTTCGGCGGGTGCGTCGCGAATTAGTTAATGTATTATTTTAGGATAGATTAAGTTTAGGGTAGAGGTAGAGTCTTAGCATCCATCGCCGTTGAGCTGCTTCCGAAGCGCAGGAAGAGCCGGAAGAGTCGTGACCCGCGAAAGGCGAAGTCATCGCACTCAACCTCAGCGCTTCGTGGGATCGCCTGGCAGCTCCTCTCCCGCGGCTTTAAATTAGCCAACGGATTGAGGTCGCCAGCTTCGGCGCCGGCAGCCATCGAGGGGCTCCTGGCCGTTCCTCCCTGAGGGCTTTCAATTAGCCCAAAGGTTGTAGGTCGCCAGCAACCCATCCATCGCCACTGCGGCGTGAGACTCTGGTAGTATAATTGGTTATTTTAGAAGGGGACTTCCCCCTAGTTTGTAAATCCTGAGATTTAGTTCAATATAGTCCTGTGGTTATGAAATCTATCTAAATTGTCAAGTATTTATTTTATGCGCCACTCTTTGGGTAAGGACAATCTGCAACCGGTGAACAGATACGGCATTCGGGGTCGCACCTGCCTTTGTAAGTTATTAGCATCATAATCAATTAGGCTAATCAGGCATTCCCTATCATTGTTACCCATGAGGGCGTAACACTCAGTTTCCCTGTCTATACAAAGGGCAGAGGTTCACAGTGATTTTCCTTTGCTAGGCGATTTGAAGAGCCTGCAGGGAAAGAGGCAGCACAGGATGATGCTAGTTACCGAGGAGAATCACTGATCTCTGGTCACTTCGTGACAGCCCCGTGTGTCTGCAGAAAGCGGTTCTGACTCCTCACCGTCACCTGTCTGCAAGTCTGTACGTTCACTCTCTGCCTGGGCGTTTTCACGGTACAAGGGCCTGTGGAGACCAAGGAATTATCCCTAGTTTCCTCGGTAGTCAACAATAATTTTTCAATACACACAAGTTCACTGAGCAGCCAATTCCTCTGCCTCAGCCCAGAGCCCAGGAGTTCTCCTCTCCCTGTGGGAAGGCCCCTTAATTGCTGTTTACTCCTAAGGCTGGATAAATAGCCCAGAAGCCCAGACATGGAAAGAGACACTGGAGAGTCACCAGCTAGAAAGTCTCTGTTCCCCAGCCTGTTTGCATCCAGACGCTGCTTCTCCCAGAGGCTCAGGGAACCCCCCCAGGACGGCCCAGAGTTGTGTTATAACCAGTGCACGGCCCTGTGCCGGCTGTCGGTGTGGAACGCTGCTGCAGACGCTGGGCTGAGAGAGGTGCAGGACGCGGCTGCCTGAGGGGGGTTCCCAGGGAGGACACGTCCCTCTCAGCACTCACAGGTACCAGCTCTGGCTGAAGGGCTCCCCTGCTCCACACAGGCCCAGGGCATTGCGGGCGTGGTGGGATAGACAGTAAGTCTGGAGGTATGTCTACACTGCCACCCTACTTCGAACTAGGGTGGCTAATGTAGGCATTCGGAGTTGCAAATGAAGCCCAGGATTTAAATATCCTGGGCTTTATTTGCATGTTCCCGGGCGCCGCCATTTTTAAATGCCCCGTAGTTCGAACTCCCTGCCCACGGCTACACACGGCATGGACTAGGTAGTTGGAATTAAAGCTCCTAATTCGAACTACCATTACTCCTCCTGCAATGAGGAATAACAGTAATTCAAATTAGGAGCTTTAATTTGAACTACTTAGTCCGTGCCGCGTGTTGCCGTGGGCAGGGAGTTCGAATTACAGGGCATTTAAAAATGGCGATGCCCGGGAACATGCAAATAAAGCCCAGGATATTTAAATCCTGGGCTTCATTTGCAACTCTGAATGCCTACATTAGCCACCCTAGTTCGAAGTAGGGTGGCAGTGTAGACATACCCTGGGTCCTTTCTGCTTTGCACAGACACTGAACGTTCTGGGGCCCTTGCCCAAGGGGGTGAGTTTTATTCCAGTGCTATTGGCCAAAGTGTCCCTCTTTGCAGACGGCCTCTAGCCCAAGGCAGCTGCATTTCAGGTGCAAAGTGGATCCTGTCGGATGAAAGATGCTAGTAGGTGGACAAGACAGGATAAGATTCTCTGGCCATGGCTCAGAGTTTACTCAACCCCCCTGCAGGAAAACTCCCCTGAGAGCAAGAACTGAGTGAAGCCCTCAGCAGCCGGCTGTGTGTCACCTCCTCCCTTGGCATCTCAGGGCTCGGGTTGGTGGGCGGGGGGGTTGCCTCTGCCGGCCTTGGGCTCAGGCCCAGCTTCTATCTCCAGATATTTTCCACTCGCTTCTGCCCATTGACAAAACTATGTAAGGGCACGAGGCCTACAAGTGATCGCTGCAGGGCCCCGCTAGAAACAGCCCCACCGGCTGACGGGCCCCTGGGCATCAGCTGGCTGGGATGTGGGAGTGACCATGTCAGTTCATCTTCCGGGAGCTCTGTGGCTATTGCACAGGGTGCGTTTTTTGTCTGGCAGGTTCCCCACTGACATCAGATGCCTCAGAGAAATCCAAGTCTCTCCCATCTGCGCAGCTCTCTTCTCAGCCAGACGTGCACTCGTCTTAGTGGAGGAGTTTTCCAGAAAGCATGCTGGTGACAGGCTTTCACTAACCCCACTCCAGCTTTTCAATGGAGTCCTAACCTGGCCCGTTCTGCAGATGTTCTCTTCATTTTTAGTAGTTCCTACCTAACACACATCTGCCTTTCAATGTATTCTGGCTCTGGTGCTGCCTGATTGTGCACTTCTGGGTGCAAACGAGGTGTGTCATTGTTCACAAGTCCTGGTTTGTCACCCCAAGTTTCCATGTTAGATGCTGTTTAACAGCCTCAGTGACTGATAACAGACGGGATGTATTCCATCGCCTCATGTCACATGAGTCCTGCCGAATGCCACTTTGTGCGTGTAGAACAGAAATATTTTGTGGCTAAATTGACCTTTCCTGCAACATCAGCAACTTTTCTTTCTCCTTCTAGGAAGTGGCAGATCCTTTTTTAATGGTTATTTTGTCCTTAATATACTTAATAATCTCACTTTGGATATCCTCAGCTCTGCCAGGTATGGGTTTCTCACTGTCTTTGATATCTCTTTATTTCTATAATGTCCCATTTCCATTTTTGCTATCAATTTTCCCCTTTTCCCTCATTTTTTCTGTATTGCTTCCCCTCCCTAATTGCTGCCTGTGCTTTGGGGCTGAAACAGTTTCCGGTCCAAAGTTCTCTACACTTCTGACTGTGGAATTGTGGCTCTTTAGCTGCCTAGTAAACTCTTCTTTAAGAACTGTTTGTGTTCCCATTTTAGCGTCTAAATGTCTCCTCCCAATCACTATTGGTGATCATTTTCCTCTGCTTTAGGATGGCACCTTTGAAGCTCTAAATGTATTTAGATGTTACTGGTTGGGAAAGAAAAGGCTCAGAGGGGTAACCATGTTAGTCTGTAACTAAAAAAAAAACTTTAAAAAAGTCTCTATAGTATGGCAGGGCTTTACTAACAAAAAAGAGGGTAAGGGGAGGGAAAAAGCATGAAAAACCCTTGTCAATTGGAGTGTCTGTGCTAAAGGAGGCTAATAGAGAGGACAGAGCTGGCACTGGGGTTGGTTGCAGGGGTGTGTTTCTGGGTGGGTGTGATGGGGGTGTGCTGCGTGGTTCCTGGACAGAATTTGTTTCAGTTTCAGGGGCTGTCTGTAGGTGAGGACTGGACTGTCCACCAAGGCCTGTGAGAGTAAGGGGTCATTTTCCAGGCTAGGTTGGAGAAGATTAATGATGCCCCGGAGGGGTTTAAGTGGGGGCTGTAGGTGATGACCAGTTGCATTCTCTTTTCTTTGTTGGGCCTGTTTTGAAGAAGCTGATGCCTGGGTCCCTGTCTGGCTCTGTCAAGCTGTTTCTTCACTTCCCTGGGTGGGTATTTAAGAATGCCTGTTAGAGATCCTGCAGGTTAGTGTCTGTCTGTGGGACTGGAGAAAATCCGGTTTTATCTTAGGGGCTGGCTGTAAACAACTGATTGGGAAAAGTATCTTGCATAGCTGCTAGAGGCATGTGGGTGAGTGTAACGGTCGGTAGGTTTCTGGTATAAAGTGGTGGAAATGTGGCTGTTGTTTAATTGTATGGTAGTGTCCAGGAAATGGATCTCTCATGTGGACTGGTCCAGACTAAGGTTGAGGGTGGGGTGGAAGTTGTTGAAATCCCTGTGGAATTCTTCAAGAGTCTCCTTCCCATGGGTCCAGATGACAAAGAAGTCATCAATGTAGCAGAAGTAGAGTAAGGGTGTTAGGGGGTGAGAGCTGAAGGAAACATTGTTGGAGGACGGCCATAAAGACGTTGGCATAACGTGGGCGCGTGTGAGTGCCCATGGCTGTGCCACTGACTTGAAGCTATAAATTGTCTCCGAATTGGAAATATTTGTGGGCAAGAACCAAGTCGCAGATCTCTGTCACCAGGTGTGCAGTGGCGTCACCAGGAATAGTGTTCCTAATGGCCAGCAATCCATCCTCGTGTGGAGTGTTGGTGTAAAGTGCTTCTACGTCCATGGTGGCCGGGATGGTGTTTTCAGGAAGATCACTGATGTTCTGCAGTTTCCTCAGGCAGTCAGTGGTTCGATGAAGATAGCTAGGAGTGCTGGTTGCATACGGTCTGAGGAGAGAGTCCGCATCGCTGGATAATCCTGCTGTGAGTGTACCAATGTCTGAGCTGTTGGGACGTCCGGGATTGCAGATCTTGGGTAGCAGATAGGAAGCTCCAGGTTGGGGCTGCGTTACTGTAGATTTGGTCCTGAACTGCAGTGGGGAGCTTCATGAGTAGGTGGTTTAGGGGTTTGGGCATTCTTTAGTGGGATCAGAGGGAGAAGCCTGTAGAGCCTGGTGTTGGTGAATTGTCTGGCAACCTCCTGTTCATCATCTGTTGTGTTCATGTGACAACAGCACAGCAGTTGTCAGCCTCCCTGGTTACACTGTTAGAATTGCTTTTGAGGCTGCGTACCGCATGGCGCTCTGCATGGCTGAGGTTCCATGGCACATGGTGTTTGCTGACAACATGAGCCAGTGCGCGTTGCAGAAGCAATCGATGTAGAAGTCAGGACTTTCGTTATGGCTGTCGGGAGGGGCCCAGAAAGAGGCCTTTCCCCTGTGGGGTTGACGGTGGGATACTGAGGTTCACTATGTTGTTCATGGGTGTGTTAGAAATATTCCTTTAGACTGCAGCAGCGATGGATTCTGCAAACGTGCAGGGGCCGACTTTGTCAGCCATGCGCCCGCTGCCATGGACATTGGCCAAACTGCGCAGTCTCTGCGACAAAGAGTGAATGGGCACAAATCAGGTATTCGATACGGTGACACTCAGAAACCTGCTGGGGAACATTTCAGCTTGCCCGGACACTCACTACTGGACCTCAGAGCAACTGTACTATCACAGAGCCATTTAAAAAAACAGCTGGAGAGAGCGGCGAGGAGCCCTGTGGCACCTTATAGACTAACAGAAGTGTTGGAGCAGAAGCTTTCGTGGGCAAAGACCCACTTCGTCAGCTGGAGAGAGAAGCTGCAGAACTTGGTTTCATTTACAAGTTTGACACCTGGAATCAAGGTCTGAACAAAGACCTGACCTGGATGGGCCAGTACATTCCACACTCACCTACAGCCCACTCTGTTAGCCTCATTTAACAGACACTCTAATTGACAAGATTTTTTTCCCGGTTTTTTTCCTTCTCTCTCCTCCCCTCCCCCTCTTTCTCTGCTATTTATTTGTAGCCTGGACTCCTTGCTCCGGTCACCTGAGGAAGTGGGTTTGACCCACGAACGCTCATGATCCCATCTCCATGTTTTGTTAGTCTCTAAGGTTCTGCAGAGCTTTTCTTGTTTATATTCGGTTGGGAATTGTTCGCTGTTTCTCCATGTGAAGGTCATCGGTTCCAGTCTGTTATTTTGCTCTTTTTGTGTGTCTTCTCGAAACATTCCCAGACATTTCCATCTGTCCGCATATGGCAGCCTCCCCCACTCTCATAGCCCATCTGGGAAGCCCTCTTTCCATCTGCTCTGTCCTTCAGAGTGACTGGGTGAGCAACACGAGGGAGTGTCCAGACCAGGTAATTCTCCACCCCGGTCCTTTGGCACCTGAACAGTGTTTGTGTTGAACACGGTTCTGCATCACCAGCTGGTTCCATTAAGCTGCCAGCAAAGACGCCCTGGTACATGCCTTGCTTTGGTATTTCCCACTCTCTGATTTTCAGAAACGGGGTGAATTGGGAACTTACTGCAGCAGGGATTCTGTAAGCCTGGACATTAAGGAACAAAGACGTATAACGAGTATCCACACTTGTGTTTCCAGATGGAGCCTATTCAGGTTTCCTGCATCACAACACATGGGCTCTATTGACACGTGGAGAATCATGAAATGTGCAATGGGCGTTAGTAGGTTGTTCCTACCTCACTTCTCTGAACAGTCAAAATGCCATTGTTCAGTGTGTGGAGAGTGACCAATACGCTCCACCCATGAGAACAGCCCCCAGCAGTGCATGTCGTGTCTCATACGAACATTGTCTCTCCATCCAGGCATTTGTGCTGTGACCATCACCTGAGATTCTGGGTACATACAAGACATCAGAGGGATATTCCTGTGACACTATTCTGCATCCGAGTTGGACAAATTCTCCCTTTCTCCATGTCAGATTCCAGCAGAAACAACTTCACCAACCCCTCCACCTTCATCCTGCAGGGCATTCCTGGCCTGGAGATGGCCCATGTTTGGATCTCCATCCCCTTCTGCACCATGTACATCATAGCCCTCTTGGGGAACTTTAGCATCCTGTTTATTGTGAAGATAGAGCTAAGCCTCCATGTGCCCATGTACTATTTCCTCTGCATGCTGGCCGCCACCGACCTGGTCCTGTGCACGTCCACCCTGCCCAAAACACTGAGTATATTCTGGTTCAATTCCAAGGAGATCGATTTCAGTGCCTGCCTCACCCAGATGTTCTTCATTCACTGCACTTTACTGATGGAGTCTGGGACACTCGTGGTCATGGCATTTGATCGCTACGTGGCCATCTGTGATCCCCTGAGACATTCCACCATCCTCACAAACTCCATTGTAGCCAAGATCAGCCTGGCTGTGCTGCTGCGTGGTGCCATCCTCACATTGCCCTGTCCCCTCCTGGCAAGTCAATGGCCTTATTGTAAAACCAACATCATTCCTGAGCCATACTGCTCCCACATAGGTGTGGTGAGTCTGGCCTGCGCTGACATTCGTGTGACATACGGCCTCTTTCTCCTACTCTGTGATGGGGCTGGATGTGATTTTTATCGCTGTCTCCTACACCCAGATCCTCAGGGCCATCTTCAGACTCCCCACAAAGGACGCCCGGCTCAAGACTTTTGGGACCTGCACTTCCCACATCTGCGCCATCTTAGCCTTGTACATCCCTGGTCTTTTCGTCTCCTTCACGAACCGCTTTGGCCGCAATATGCCCCGGCATTTCCACGTTCTCATTTCCAACTTGTATGTGTTGCTGCCCCCCATGCTAAACCCCGTCATCTATGGGGCGAGGACCAAACAGATCCGGGACAGGCTGCTCTGGCTCTTTACTCAAAAGGGTACCTAAGGGTTTCTCCTGTTGCTCTGGGTCTGAGACTGAGATCGGACAAGAGCTGGTTGGGGACATGATGTTGGGCCCTCTTCTCTGAAATTCTGACTATGGAGTGAAAGTGACATTAAACCTTTCATTAAACCTAAGTGCTGGCCTTACATTGCTGTGTCCATGGGACAAACCGAGCAATCGGTCTGTGTTCAACCCACTAACTCATGGGGCTTCTCAATTTCTAATTCCTGGTAACTTGCGCACTGAGGCCCTTTCCCTGCCCCATTTATCCCATCGAGATTCCCTTCACCTCTTCTTCCTAAAGTTTGTGCCATTGTTCTACCCCTATCCCTCAAACCACCAGCCCTCCTGCTCACTCCTCACCTCCCCACCCTCATGGCCCACTGGAGCACCTCCACCTCTGTACCCCACCATCTTAATTTCATCTGCCCCAGGGCTGGGACGGGAGCTACTGCAGTCTGACCAGGAGCCTGCTATGAGGGCAGGGAGGACATAACATAAGAACAGAAGAACAATCTGCAGACAGGTGACTGGGGGAGACCAGAGATCAGTGACTCTTGCCAGTAACTATCCCCGCACTGTCCAGAGCCTTTCACTGGAGGAGTCTCCAAAACACCCAGCAAGGGAAAGTCACAAGGAGCGTCTCCCCATTACACATATAGGTAAACTGAGGCACAGGGAGACGTGAATTGGTGACGGCCACACAGAGAATGATGGAGAGGACCCAGGACTCCTCATTTCCCTGCCTTAAACAGGCTCTCTCGGTCAGTAACTGAGCACACAAGAGAGAAATGGACTGAGAGTGTAGCAGGCCCTGTTCATTGGGTGGTTGGGCCAGACTTCCCTGGGGTGCAGCCTGCAAATGGGGTACCCCGAGCCCTCTGGCATCCAGTCTGACCTCCCTCCCACACGGTGGTGGGGAACTGCAATCCTCTCCTTGCCTTGCACATACCCTGCACCATCCCCCGTGGTCGAAAGCCTGGCCCGCGCCAGTGTCTAACTTAGCCAGCCCCTCCCTGGCTGTGGAGAGGGCTGTTCTGCCCTTGGTGGCACAACGTTCCTTGTGCACCTCCTGGAATTCCCTTCAGCCTGGCACCAAGCCCAGGGGCCTGCCATCGCTGCAGGTATGAACTTGTGGGAGGAACGAGGCCCAGTGATGATGTCACTTCCCCCGTCAAACCCTCTGCCATGGGGCAGGAGCCCCATTGTGCCAGGCCAAAGCCCAGCAGAGTCGGTGGGAAAGTACAGACACAAGATGGCATCCAGTGCCACGTGAGCTGGTCACGTGACCGTGCACGTTTCACAGCAGGGCCCATAACCTGTATCCCGGCTGGAACACTCACCCGGATGCGCATCAGGTGGGGCTGAGCTTCTTCTAAGGCCTCTGGGGTTTCTTGGTGGGCCAGTCCCTCGATGGGCTCAGCCCCGCGGTGCTGGCTGCAAAGGCCATAAGCTGCCTTGTGGGTGCTGCCCAAACACATTTGCCCTCCTGGTACATACTCAAAACTTTGGTTCTCAAAGTGCCCCAGGCTCACGGGCCCTGGGGTTTAAAGGTGGGCCTGGGCTAAGAGGGCGGGACGGGCTCGGGCGCGGGCTGAGAGAGGGGGACCTGGGCTGAGAAGGTGCGGGGGGCCGGGCGTGGGGCCCTGAGAATCGGGCACTGCGGGCCTCTGGAGGGTGGGGGGGGCCGGGCGCTCTAAAGGTCGGGCCGGGGCGGGGTGGGCAAGAGGTGGGGCCCGGGGGCCCAGGGCTCGGGCCTGGGCTGAGAAGGGGGGACGGGGTGCGGGCCTGGGCTGGGGGTGGGGCAGGGCTCGGGGTGGGCTGAAATGGGGACCCGGGCCTCTGGAAGGTCGGGACCTCCCTAAAGGTGGGGGGGCTGGGGCCCCTGGGCTGAAATGAGGGCAGGGCTGCGGGCGCCGGGCTAAGAGGTGCGGGAAGGGCTGCGGGCCCGGGTGGAAGGTGGGGACGGGCTGCGGCGCCCGGGGCTGAGGAGGTGGGGACGGGTGGGGGCGGGCTGAGAGATGGGGCCTCGGGCCTGGGCGGAGAGGTGCGGCCGGGCCCGGGAGGGTGGGGAAGGGTCGGGCCCTGGGCTGGGAAGGTGGGGCCGGGCCGCGGGCCCTGGGCTGGAAGGGGCGGACGTGGGCTGAGAAGGTCGGGCGGGTGGGGCGCTGGGCTAGGGGTGCGGGAAGGGCTGCGGGCGTGGGCTGAAATGCGGGACACTCCCTGGGCTAAAGGTGGGGCCCAGGGCTCGGGCGCTGGGCTAGAGAGGTGGGGCCGGGGCGCGGGCCTCTGGGAGGTAGGGAAGGGTGCCCTGGGCGAGAAGGGTCGGGCAGGGCTGCGGGCCGGGTGAAGGATCGGGACACTGGGGGCTCTGAGAGAGGTCGGGACGGGCTCCTCTAGAGAGGTCCCCCGCCCGGGCAGGAGGTCCCGGGCTCGGGCGCTCTAAGAGGTGGGGACAGGGCGCGGGGCTGGGTAAAGGTGCGGGGCGGGTGGGGGCGCGGGGCTGGGAGGTGGGGGGGTGCGGCGCTGGGCTGAGAGAGGTGCGGGCGGGCTGCGGGCTGGGCTGAGAGAGGTGGGGACGGGCTGGGCCTCAGAGAGGTGCGGGACGGGCTGCGGGCGCGGGCTAGAGAGGTGCGGGCGGGCTGCGGGGCGGGCTGAGAGGGTGGGGCAGGGTGCGGGGCCGGGCTGGAGGGGCGGGAAGGGTGGGGGCGCGGGCTAGAGAGGTGCGGGACAGGGCTGCGGGCGCGGGCTGAGAGAGGTGGGGACGGGCTGCGGGCGCTGGGCTGAGAGAGGTGGGGACGGGCTGCGGGGCTGGGCTAGAGAGGTGCGGGACAGGGCTGGGGCGCTGGGCTGAGAGAGGTGCGGACGCTGGGGCTGAGAGAGGTGCGGGACGGGCTGCGGGGCTGGGCTAGAGAGGTGCGGGACAGGGCTGCGGGCGCTGGGTGAGAGAGGTGCGGGACGGGCTGGGGCCTGGGGAGAGAGGTGCGGGAGGGGCTGCGGGCGCTGGGCTGAGAGAGGTGCGGGACAGGGCTGCGGGCGCTGGGCTGAGAGGGTGGGGCAGGGCTGGGGCGCGGGCTGAGAGAGGTGGGGACAGGGCTGCGGGCGCTGGGCTGAGAGAGGTGCGGGACAGGGCTGCGGGCGCGGGCTGAGAGAGGTGCGGGACAGGGCTGCGGGCGCGGGCTGAGAGAGGTGAGGACAGGGCTGCGGGCGCTGGGCTGAGAGAGGTGGGGACAGGGCTGCGGGCGTGGGCTGAGAGAGGTGCGGGACAGGGCTGCGGGCGCTGGGCTGAGAGAGGTGAGGGACAGGGCTGCGGGCGCTGGGCTGAGAGAGGTGCGGGACAGGGCTGCGGGCGCTGGGCTGAGAGAGGTGCGGGACGGGGCTGCGGGCGCTGGGCTGAGAGAGGTGCGGACGCTGGGCTGAGAGAGGTGCGGGACGGGGCTGCGGATGCTGGGCTGAGAGAGGTGCGGACGCTGGGCTGAGAGAGGTGTGGGCCGCGGCTGCGGATGCTGGGCTGAGAGAGGTGCGGACGCTGGGCTGAGAGAGGTGCGGGACAGGGCTGCGGGCGCTGGGCTGAGAGAGGTGCGGGACAGGGCTGCGGGCGCTGGGCTGAGAGAGGTGCGGGACGGGCTGCGGGCGCTGGGCTGAGAGAGGTGCGGGACAGGGCTGCGGGCGCTGGGCTGAGAGAGGTGGGGACGGGCGGGGCGGGGCTGGGAGGTGGGGAAGGGTGCGGCGCTGGGCTGAGAGAGGTGCGGGACAGGGCTGCGGGCGCGGGCTGAGAGGGCGGGACAGGGCTGCGGGCGCGGGCTGAGAGAGGTGCGGGACGGGGCTGCGGGGCGGGCTGAGAGAGGTGCGGGACGCTGGGCTGAGAGAGGGGGGACAGGGCTGCGGGCGCGGGCTGAGAGAGGTGCGGGCAGGGCTGGGGCGCGGGCTGAGAGAGGTGCGGGCAGGGCTGGGGCGCGGGCTGAGAGAGGTGCGGGACAGGGCTGCGGGCGCTGGGCTAGAGAGGTGCGGGACAGGGCTGCGGGCGCTGGGCTAGAGAGGTGGGGACAGGGCTGCGGGCGCTGGGCTGAGAGAGGTGCGGGACGGGCTGCGGGCGCTGGGCTGAGAGAGGTGCGGGACAGGGCTGCGGGCGCTGGGTGAGAGAGGTGGGGCAGGGCTGGGGCGCGGGCTGAGAGAGGTGGGGACAGGGCTGCGGGCGCTGGGCTGAGAGAGGTGCGGGACAGGGCTGCGGGCGCTGGGCTGAGAGAGGTGGGGACGGGCTGCGGGCGCGGGCTGAGAGAGGTGGGGACAGGGCTGCGGGCGCTGGGCTGAGAGAGGTGGGGACAGGGCTGCGGGCGTGGGCTGAGAGAGGTGCGGGACGGGGCTGCGGGCGCTGGGCTGAGAGAGGTGGGGACAGGGCTGCGGGCGCTGGGCTGAGAGAGGTGGGGACGGGGCTGCGGGGCTGGGCTGAGAGAGGTGCGGGCAGGGTGCGGGCGCTGGGCTGAGAGAGGTGCGGGACAGGGCTGCGGGCGCTGGGCTGAGAGAGGTGCGGGACGGGCTGCGGGCGCTGGGCTGAGAGAGGGCGGGACGGGCTGCGGGCCTGGGCTGAGAGAGGTGGGGACAGGGCTGCGGGCGCTGGGCTGAGAGAGGTGGGGACAGGGCTGCGGGCGCGGGCTGAGAGAGGTGGGGACAGGGCTGCGGGCGCGGGCTGAGAGAGGTGCGGGACAGGGCTGGGGCGCTGGGCTGAGAGAGGTGGGGACAGGGCTGCGGGCGCGGGCTGAGAGAGGTGGGGACAGGGCTGCGGGCGCTGGGCTGAGAGAGGTGCGGGACGGGCTGGGCCTGGGGAGAGAGGTGGGCGGGGGGGGGGGGGGGGGGGGGGGGGGGGGGGGGGGGGGGGGGGGGGGGGGGGGGGGGGGGGGGGGGGGGGGGGGGGGGGGGGGGGGGGGGGGGGGGGGGG
Source organism: Pelochelys cantorii (assembly GCA_032595735.1). Lineage (NCBI taxonomy): Eukaryota > Metazoa > Chordata > Testudines > Trionychidae > Pelochelys > Pelochelys cantorii. The sequence continues at coordinate 1,090,436 of CM064326.1, read as the reverse complement.
GGGGGGGGGGGGGGGGGGGGGGGGGGGGGGGGGGGGGGGGGGGGGGGGGGGGGGGGGGGGGGGGGGGGGGGGGGGGGGGGGGGGGGGGGGGGGGGGGGGGGGGGGGGGGGGCCCCCCCCCCCCCCCCCCCCCCCCCCCCCCCCCCCCCCCCCCCCCCCCCCCCCCCCCCCCCCCCCCCCCCCCCCCCTAAATCACCTCGGGCCTGGGCTAGAGAGGGGGGACGGGCTCGGGGCGCGGGCTGAGAGAGGGAGGGGCAGGGTGCGGGCGGGGGCTGGGGAGAAGGTGGGGACCCGGGGCCGGGGCCCCCTGGGCTTTGGGAGGAGAAAAGGGGAAGGGAAGGGCCGGGCGCTCTAAAGGTCGGGCCGGGGCGGGGTGGGGGAAGAGGTGGGGGACCCAGGGGTCGGGCCGGGCTGGGAAAGGGGGAAGGGTGCGGCCTGGGCTGGGGGTGGGGCAGGGCTCGGGGTGGGCTGAAATGGGGACGGGGCTCGGGCGCTGGGCTAAGGGTGGGGAAGGGCTCCCTGGGCTGAAATGCACAGGGTCGGGCCTGGGCGAGGATGCGGCCTGGGCTGGGAGGGGGGCGGGCTGGGGCCCGGGTGGAAGGTCGGACCTGGGGCCCCAGGGTGGGGACGGGGCTGCCCGGGCGGGTAGAAGGTGGGGAACGGGGCCCCTGAGAGATTGGGGGGGCCCCCTGCGGGGGGCGGAGAGGTGCGGCGCGGGCTGGAAGGTCGGGACAGGGCTGCGGCCTGGCTGGAGTGCGGCAGGCTCCGCTGGGCTGAGAGAGTGCGGACCCCGGTGCTGAAAGGTGGGGACAGGGCTGCGGGGCTTGGGCTGGAGAGGTGCCGGGAGGGCTGCGGGGCTGGCTGAGAAGGTGCGGCGTGCTGGGGCTGAGAAGGTAGGACCGGCTCGGCCTGGCTAAGAGGTGGGGACAGGGCTCGGCCTCAGAGAGGTGGGGACAGGGCTCGGCCCCTGGGCCTGAAGGTGGGACAGGGCTGCGGGCGCGGGCTGAGGAGAGGTCCCGGGACAGGCTGCGGCGCTGGCTGAGAGAGGTAGGGACAGCTTTCGGGCTGGTAGAGAGGTGGGGACCCAGGGCTCCGGCCTGGGCTAGAGTGCACAGGGCTGGGGCGCTGGGCTGAGAGAGTGGGGACAGGCTGCCCGGGCCGCTGGGCTGGAGGCCGCGCTGGGCTGAGAGAGGTGCGGGCGGGCTGCGGCGCTGGGCTGAGAGAGGTGCGGGACGCGGCTGCGGCGCTGGGCTGGAGAGAGGGTGCGGACGCTGGGCTAGAGAGGTGGGGACGGGTGCGGGCGCTGGGCTGAGAGAGGTGCGGGCAGGGCTGCGGGCCTGGGCTGAGAGAGGTGCGGGACGCTGGGCTGAGAGAGGTGCGGGACAGGGCTGCGGGCGCCGGGCTGAGAGAGGTGCGGGACGGGCTGCGGGCCCTGAGAGAGGTGCGGGACAGGGCTGCGGGCGCTGGGCTGAGAGAGGTGGGACAGGGCTGCGGGGCTGGGCTGAGAGAGGTGCGGGACAGGGCTGCGGGCGCTGGGCTGAGAGAGGTGCGGACGGCTGGGGCTGGCTGAGAGCACGGTGCTCGGCGCTGGGCTAGAGAGGTGCGGGACAGGGCTGCGGGCGCTGGGCTGAGAGAGGTGGGCCGGGCGCGGACGCTGGGCTGAGAGAGGTGCGGGACGGCTGCGGGCGCTGGGCTGAGAGAGGTGCGGGACAGGGCTGCGGGCGCTGGGCTGAGATGGGCAGGGCTGGGGCGGGCTGAGAGAGGTGAGGGACGGGCTGCGGGCCTGGGCTGAGAGAGGTGCGGACGGCTGCGGCCGGGCAGAGAGGTGCGGGCAGGGCTGCGGCGCGGGCTGAGAGAGGTGCGGACAGGCTGGGGCTGGTAGAGAGGTGCGGGACAGGGCTGCGGGCGCTGGGCTGAGAGAGGTGCGGGACGGGCTGCGGGCGCTGGGCTGAGAGAGGTGCGGGACGGGCTGGGCGCTGGCTGAGAGAGGTGGGGACAGGGCTGCGGGCGCTGGGCTGAGAGAGGTGCGGGACGGGGCTGCGGGCGCTGGGCTGAGAGAGGTGCGGGACGGGCTGCGGGCGCTGGGCTGAGAGAGGTGCGGGACGGGCTGCGGGCGCCGGGCTGAGAGAGGTGGGGACAGGGCTGCGGGCGCTGGGCTGAGAGAGGTGCGGGACGGGCTGGGGCGGCTGGGCTGAGAGAGGTGCGGGACAGGGCTGCGGACGCTGGGCTGAGAGAGGTGCGGGACAGGGCTGCAGGCGCTGGGCTGAGAGAGGTGAGGGACAGGGCTGCGGGCGCTGGGCTGAGAGAGGTGCAGGACAGGGCTGCGGGCGCTGGGCTGAGAGAGGTGCGGGACAGGGCTGCGGGCGCTGGGCTGAGAGAGGTGAGGGACGGGGCTGCGGACGCTGGGCTGAGAGAGGTGCGGACAGGGCTGCGGGCGCTGGGCTGAGAGAGGTGCGGGACAGGGCTGCGGGCGCCGGGCTGAGAGAGGTGCGGGACAGGGCTGCGGGCGCTGGGCTGAGAGAGGTGCGGGACAGGGCTGCGGGCGCCGGGCTGAGAGAGGTGCGGGACAGGGCTGCGGGCGCCGGGCTGAGAGAGGTGCGGGACAGGGCTGCGGGCGCTGGGCTGAGAGAGGTGCGGACGCTGGGCTGAGAGAGGTGCGGGACAGGGCTGCGGGCGCTGGGCTGAGAGAGGTGCGGGACAGGGCTGCGGGCGCTGGGCTGAGAGAGGTGGGCGGGCGCCCTGGGCTGAGAGAGGTGCGGGACGGGCTGCGGGCTGGGCTGAGAGAGGTGCGGGACGGGCTGGGCCTGGGAGAGAGGTGCGGGACGGGCTGCGGGCGCTGGGCTGAGAGAGGTGCGGGACGGGCTGCGGGCCTGGGCGAGAGAGGTGCGGGGCAGGGCTGGGGGCGCTGGGCTGAGAGAGGTGGGGACAGGGCTGCGGGCGCTGGGCTGAGAGAGGTGGGGACAGGGCTGCGGGCGCTGGGCTCAGAGAGGTGCGGGACAGGGCTGCGGGCGCTGGGCTGAGAGAGGTGGGGACAGGGCTGCGGGCGCTGGGCTGAGAGAGGTGCGGGACAGGGCTGCGGGCGCTGGGCTGAGAGAGGTGCGGGACGGGCTGCGGGCGCTGGGCTGAGAGAGGTGGGGACAGGGCTGCGGGCGCTGGGCTGAGAGAGGTGCGGGACGGGCTGCGGGCGCTGGGCTGAGAGAGGTGCGGGACGGGCTGGGGCCTGGGAGAGAGGTGCGGGACAGGGCTGCGGGCGCCGGGCTGAGAGAGGTGCGGGACAGGGCTGCGGGCGCCGGGCTGAGAGAGGTGCGGGACAGGGCTGCGGGCGCTGGGCTGAGAGAGGTGCGGGACAGGGCTGCGGGCGCTGGGCTGAGAGAGGTGGGGAGGGCGGGGCTGGGCGGGGGCGCTGGGCTGAGAGAGGTGGGGACAGGGCTGCGGGCGCTGGGCTGAGAGAGGTGCGGGACAGGGCTGCGGGCGCTGGGCTGAGAGAGGTGCGGGACAGGGCTGCGGGCGCTGGGCTGAGAGAGGTGCGGGCGCTGGGCTGAGAGAGGTGCGGGACAGGGCTGCGGGTGCTGGGCTGAGAGAGGTGCGGGCAGGCTGGGGCGCTGGGCTGAGAGAGGTGAGGGACAGGGCTGCGGGCGCTGGGCTGAGAGAGGTGCGGGACGGGCTGCGGGCGCGGGCTGAGAGAGGTGCGGGACAGGGCTGCGGGCGCTGGGCTGAGAGAGGTGAGGGACAGGGCTGCGGGCGCTGGGCTGAGAGAGGTGAGGGACGGGGCTGCGGGCACTGGGCTGAGAGAGGTGCGGGACGCGGCTGCGGGCGCTGGGCTGAGAGAGGTGCGGGACAGGGCTGCGGGCGCCGGGCTGAGAGAGGTGCGGGACGGGGCTGCGGATGCTGGGCTGAGAGAGGTGCGGACGCTGGGCTGAGAGAGGTGCGGGACAGGGCTGCGGGCGCTGGGCTGAGAGAGGTGCGGGACAGGGCTGCGGGCTGGGCTGAGAGAGGTGCGGGACGGGGCTGCGGGCGCTGGGCTGAGAGAGGTGCGGGACAGGGCTGCGGGCGCTGGGCTGAGAGAGGTGGGGACGGGCTGCGGGCGCTGGGCTGAGAGAGGTGCAGGGGCAGGGGTGCGGGCGCTGGGGCTGAGAGAGGTGCGGGACAGGGCTGCGGGCGCTGGGCTGAGAGAGGTGGGGACAGGGCTGCGGGCGCTGGGCTGAGAGAGGTGGGGACAGGGCTGCGGGCGCTGGGCTGAGAGAGGTGCGGGACAGGGCTGCGGGCGCTGGGCTGAGAGAGGTGAGGGACGGGCTGCGGGCGCTGGGCTGAGAGAGGTGCGGGACGGGCTGGGGCTGGGAGAGAGGTGCGGGCGGGCTGGGCGGGCTGGGCTGAGAGAGGTGGGGAAGGCGCCCTGGGCTGAGAGAGGTGCGGGACGGGCTGCGGGGCTGGGCTGAGAGAGGTGCGGGACGGGCTGGGGCCTCAGAGAGGTGGGGACAGGGCTGCGGGCGCTGGGCTGAGAGAGGTGCGGGACGGGCTGCGGGGCTGGGCTGAGAGAGGTGCGGGACGCTGGGCTGAGAGAGGTGGGGCGGGCTGCGGGGCTGGGCTGAGAGAGGTGCGGACGCTGGGCTCAGAGAGGTGCGGGACGGGCTGCGGGGCTGGGCTGAGAGAGGTGGGGCAGGGTGGGGCGGGCTGGGAGGTGGGGAAGGGTGCGGGCGCTGGGCTGAGAGGTGCGGGACAGGGCTGCGGGCGCTGGGCTGAGAGAGGTGCGGGACGGGCTGGGGCCTGGGGAGAGAGGTGGGGCAGGGCTGGGGCGCGGGCTGAGAGAGGTGAGGGACAGGGCTGCGGGCGCGGGCTGAGAGAGGTGCGGGACAGGGCTGCGGGCGCGGGCTGAGAGAGGTGCGGGGGGGGCTGGGGGCCCCTGAGAGAGGTGGGGACGGGCTGCGGGGCTGGGCTGAGAGAGGTGAGGGCAGGGTGCGGGCGCCGGGCTGAGAGAGGTGCGGACGCTGGGCTGAGAGAGGTGGGGACAGGGCTGCGGGCGCGGGCTGAGAGAGGTGGGGCAGGGCTGCGGGGCTGGGCTGAGAGAGGGCGGCGCTGGGCTGGAGAGGGGGCGGGCAGGGCTGGGGCGCTGGGCTAGAGAGGTGCGGGACAGGGCTGCGGGCGCTGGGCTGAGAGAGGTGCGGGACAGGGCTGCGGGCGCTGGGCTGAGAGAGGTGAGGGACAGGGCTGCGGGCGCTGGGCTGAGAGAGGTGCGGGACAGGGCTGCGGGCGCTGGGCTGAGAGAGGTGGGAGGGGGAAAACAGGGCTGGGGGCGCCGGGGGCTGAGAGGGTGGGGACAGGGCTGCGGGCGCGGGCTGAGAGAGGTGCGGGACGGGCTGGGGCCCTGAGAGAGGTGGGGCAGGGCTGGGGCGCGGGCTGAGAGAGGTGAGGGACAGGGCTGCGGGCGCTGGGCTGAGAGAGGTGCGGGACAGGGCTGGGGGCGCTGGGCCCTGAGAGAGGTGCGGGACAGGGCTGCGGGCGCTGGGCTGAGAGAGGTGCGGGATGCGGGGCGCTGGGCCTGAGAGAGGTGCGGGACAGGGCTGCGGGCTGGCTGAGAGGGGACAGGCTGCGGGCGCTGGGCTGAGAGAGGTGCGGGACAGGGCTGCGGGCTGGGCTGAGAGAGGTGAGGACGGGCTGCGGCCTCAGAGAGGTGCGGGACAGGGCTGCGGGCGCTGGGCTGAGAGAGGTGAGGGACGGGCTGCGGCCTGGGCTGAGAGAGGTGCGGACGCTGGGCCTGAGAGAGGTGCGGGACGGGCTGCGGATGCTGGGCTGAGAGAGGTGCGGACGCCCTGGGCTGAGAGAGGTGGGGACGGGCTGCGGGCGCTGGGCTGAGAGAGGTGCGGGACGGGCTGGGCCGCTGGGCAGAGAGGTGGGGACAGGGCTGCGGGCGCTGGGCTGAGAGAGGTGCGGGCCAGCGGCCTGCGGGCTGGGTGAGAGAGGTGCGGACGCTGGGCTGAGAGAGGTGCGGGCAGGGCTGCGGGCCTGGCTGAGAGAGGTGCGGGACGGGCTGCGGGCCTGGGGAGAGAGGTGCGGGACAGGGCTGCGGGCGCTGGGCTGAGAGAGGTGCGGGCAGGGCTGCGGGCGCTGGGCTGAGAGAGGTGCGGGACAGGGCTGCGGGCGCTGGGCTGAGAGAGGTGCGGACGCTGGGCTGAGAGAGGTGCGGGACAGGGCTGCGGGCGCTGGGCTGAGAGAGGTGCGGGACGGGCTGCGGGCGCTGGGGCTGAGAGAGGTGGGGACAGGGCTGCGGGCTGGGCTGAGAGAGGTGCGGACAGGCTGCGGCCGGTGAGAGGTGCGGGACAGGGCTGCGGGCGCTGGGCTAGAGAGGTGCGGGACGCTGGGCCTCTGAGAGAGGTGGGGGACAGGGCTGCGGCGCTGGGCTGAGAGAGGTGCGGGACGGGCTGCGGCGCTGGGCTGAGAGAGGTGCGGGACAGGGCTGCGAGCTGGGCTGAGAGAGGTGCGGACAGGGCTGGGCCTGGTAGAGAGGTGCGGGCCAGGGCTGCGGGCGCTGGGCTGAGAGAGGTGCGGACGGGCTGGGGCGCTGGCTGAGAGGTGGGGACAGGGCTGCGGACGCTGGGCTAGAGAGGTGCGGGACAGGGCTGCGGGCGCTGGGCTGAGAGAGGTGCGGGACGGGCTGCGGGCGCTGGGCTGAGAGAGGTGCGGGACGGGCTGCGGGCGCTGGGCTGAGAGAGGTGAGGGACAGGGCTGCGGGCGCTGGGCTGAGAGAGGTGGGGACGGGGCTGCGGCGCTGGGCTGAGAGAGGTGGGGACAGGGCTGCGGGCGCCGGGCTGAGAGAGGTGCGGGACAGGGCTGCGGGCGCTGGGCTGAGAGAGGTGCGGGACAGGGCTGCGGGCGCTGGGCTGAGAGAGGTGCGGGACGGGGGCTGCGGGGCTGGGCTGAGAGAGGTGGGCGGTCGGGCCTGGGCTGAGAGAGGTGAGGGACAGGGGCTGCGGGCGCTGGGCTGAGAGAGGTGCGGGACAGGGCTGCGGGCGCTGGGCTGAGAGAGGTGCGGGACAGGGCTGCGGGCGCTGGGCTGAGAGAGGTGCGGGACAGGGCTGCGGGCGCTGGGCTGAGAGAGGTGCGGACGCTGGGCTGAGAGAGGTGCGGGACAGGGCTGCGGGCGCTGGGCTGAGAGAGGTGCGGGACAGGGCTGCGGGCGCTGGGCTGAGAGAGGTGCGGGACAGGGCTGCGGGCGCTGGGCTGAGAGAGGTGCGGGACAGGGCTGCGGGCGCTGGGCTGAGAGAGGTGCGGGACAGGGCTGCGGGCGCTGGGCTGAGAGAGGTGCAGGGGGGGAAAACAGGGCTGCGGGCGCTGGGCTGAGAGAGGTGCGGGACAGGGCTGCGGGCGCTGGGCTGAGAGAGGTGGGGACAGGGCTGCGGGCGCTGGGCTGAGAGAGGTGGGACGCTGGGGCCTCAGAGAGGTGCGGGACGGGGCTGCGGATGCTGGGCTGAGAGAGGTGCGGACGCTGGGCTGAGAGAGGTGGGGCGGGCTGCGGGCTGGGCTGAGAGAGGTGGGGACCGCTGGGCTGAGAGAGGTGGGGACAGGGCTGCGGGCGCTGGGCTGAGAGAGGTGCGGGACAGGGCTGCGGGCGCTGGGCTGAGAGAGGTGGGGACAGGGCTGCGGGCGCTGGGCTGAGAGAGGTGCGGGACGGGCTGCGGGCGCTGGGCTGAGAGAGGTGCGGGGCTGGGCTGGGCTGAGAGAGGTGGGGACGGGCTGCGGGCGCTGGGCTGAGAGAGGTGCGGGACAGGGCTGCGGGCGCTGGGCTGAGAGAGGTGGGGACAGGGCTGCGGGCGCTGGGCTGAGAGAGGTGCGGGACAGGGCTGCGGGCGCTGGGCTGAGAGAGGTGGGGACAGGGCTGCGGGCGCTGGGCTGAGAGAGGTGCGGGACAGGGCTGCGGGCGCTGGGCTGAGAGAGGTGGGGACAGGGCTGCGGGCGCTGGGCTGAGAGAGGTGGGGACAGGGCTGCGGGCGCTGGGCTGAGAGAGGTGGGGACAGGGCTGGGGCGCTGGGCTGAGAGAGGTGGGGCGGGGCCGG